>VZSZ01000008.1:195112-221376 GCA_013398815.1 Ibidorhyncha struthersii | reverse complement strand
AAAAAAAAAAAAAAAAAAAAGTGCTCCAGGGGAGGCGAGTCTTTAATTTCAAAGATACTATTTCATATGTACTTTTCTTTGCAATCTGTATTGCTGTTTTAGCGTCACGATTGAAAGTTTAAAAATCTCTGTCAGCAACCCCAAGCCCAGGCTTCAGTGACAATGCTGACTCAACAGTGGCAGGCTCCATACCACTTGCATGCTCTTTGGCCTCCAATGTAATCCATGCTCAGAAATTAAAAAAAAAAAAAAATCCTACAAACTGTTGTAGAGGACAGCTGATCTAGAAATCATGCTACAGGCACATGCTACTTTTATTTTTCCTTAAGGAGGAAAAAAAAACCCCTTTATAAATACCAACTTTTTCCTTCCGTTCAGATACTAACATTTGAGACCAAGAATCCGACGGAGCTGGCTGAGCGCTTGCGATCTGTATGTGGAAACCAGAGCAATGCTTATGCTCGACTGCTGGAGTACCGACTAAACGCTTTACGTGGACTCTGGAATGCCCAGCGCCAGCTAGCCTTGGAGGAGCAGCATGACCGGGAGAGCTCGGGGGATGAAGAAGCACTGGCCTTGCTCAAGCGTCAAGGCTTGTTACAGCAGCCTGAACAGGCACCGTTTACTTCACGAATGGGGCTTCTATTGGTCTTTCCCCTCATTCAGTCTCAAAGTAGAACAGACCCTTCTCTCTGTAACATAACCGCTGAGGTGCTATTGAATTGCCTTCGAGACTGCCAGCCTTTGAGTTTGACTAAGGAACCGGCTGACTGTCTCAATGGGATAGAGTCTTTGCTGTGCTCCTGGCTGGAAGACACTTCTGCTTCAGGCCAACAGATTCCATATAAGCAAAAAGAAAATGCTGCTGCTGCCCTAGTTGCCTTGGCTTGTGCAAGGTAAGGAAACTGCACTGAAATGACATGTTGTGGTTGATACTGGTGGTAAGTGTTTATTATTTAAGAATCAAAAATGATGTGACCATGTTGTTGCTACTAATTTTTGGTTTACGTTAGTGGTTTTCTTTCTAATATTTAAATATAGGTTTAGAAAGGGTGAAACTGATAAGCTAAGTGGTTTTTTTTGCATGTGTTTAGCATATGTAAAACCAGAAGGATCTAGGTTAGGAATGCCACTTGTGCATATAGCTACTTCTACTGCAGTGGTCTGTTCTAAGAATGATTCCAAATGGTTTTATCGCAGAGGAAAGTTGTCTCACCTTTCCTTTTGTACTGCCTTTTTAATCCTGTAGCTTATGCATCTTCAGTTGGCTGTAGAAGGCTTTGCTGCCAAGTTTCAGGAGAATTCATTTCAGATTTCAGTGTTGCCTGTGAAACATCTGGAGGCATTTTTTCGCTTCATTGCTAGTGAAGAGTTCAACCAGTGTAGACTGAACTATCCCGGGCCCTGCATGGGTTTAGTACAGCATCATGTGACTGAGGGCGAAATGGCCATAACTTATTCTTTTTAGGGGATGGGGCTTAGGGAGAGGGGGAGGAGCATACAAAGCAGCCTTCTGCAAGGCCACGTGAATGTGGGTCTAAAGTCACTAGTTGCCTTTTGAACACCTTGGCTTCAATATTTCTCAGACTGCAGTCTTGTCTGTCAAGTTTAACTCTGATTTAAGGTATTGAAGTTCTCAGAAGATGTCATGGTTTGGTTTAGAAAAAAGGTTTATTCAGATGGAAAACACTTAATTTCTAGTGTACTTGTTCTAATGAAGTCAATGAGAAATCTACTATATGTGACAAACTCTTCTGCGCTGCCGACTGCCTTATCTGAATGGCAATGTACTTGAACATAGCTCAGATAAATTGGATTTGATAAACACGATCTCATTTATTTTTTTCCAGATGTCAATTTTCAGGAAGTATGGGATGTTCTTTGCAGCTGAATTTGTAAAAGAGCTAAATTTCAAATACAGCTTTTGAAATGAAGGTTGATCTTATATTTTCTTTGCAAATCTGTCTTGCATTGCTTACAGAGTTGTAATATCCTGACATGCTTTGTTCACCTATGAAAGCCTTGCATTTTTCCTTTAAATATGTAAGTCATGTGTTGGGTACCATTATGAAGAAAAAGCCTTCGAAATCAGACTATTACTGAGATTCCTAGTTGCAATCTTGGGTGCTTTATATTACTAAGAATAAAACAACAGGGTGAATATTGCTTTAAATAATTAATTGAGGTGCTTTGAAGTATTCAGTGTCAATTTTCTCTAAGCTGAGGTTTATCAGTGAGAGCATACAGCTGAAAATAACGGTGGAGAAAAAAGCAGGGTTTGGGGTGTGGAGGAGGACATGCTGTTAGAAAGTGAAGAAGCTAAGACTGACCATGTGTGACAGAAAGCAAAAGGCTGTATTCAGCAGGGTGCATGGAAAGGATCTCTTCAATTGATCAGTCATGCTTTTGAAGAAATCAATTCATAACTGACTATTAACATGTCTAAGATGCAGTCAAGGACCTCGTTCGTAGTGAGGCTATTATGCCTGGAAATAAAGCCACCACATCTTTCAGAAAATTACTTATTCCTAATACCCTGACCTTTAAGACAGAAACTGTAAAATAGATTTTTAAAAACTTCTATACCTCTTTATTGCTACAAAGCCCAGGCGTTTTCCACTATATTAACATACATAGGTTTCATAGGTTCATAGGTTTCATAGGTTCTCCAAAAAAAGTATTCAGCTTCTGAATGAACAAGAATTACAGTCAGAGTTACAAACTCCATCTGTTTGTAAATATCGCCATAAAATTTTAAAGCAACACACTTTTAGGCAAGATTAGAAACAACTACTTAGATTTAATTCTGTTTTCAGAAGTATCTAGTCCTTATATACATTTAAATGCATCACTTCAGAAGGGGAAAAGCTTCCAAAAGTAATCAGACTCTTGATAATAAATTAATTAGTTTGGTCTTTTCTATTTTAGTCAAGAAAGCCATCTCTAGCTATGTCTGCAGCAGCTCTTACTAATCTTTGGCCCAGCCCCAGGAAGACCCGCAGATTGTATTTGAAGGTCTAAATATGATTAATCAGCTACAAGAAATATTGAAAGTAGCTGTCTGTAATAGATGCAAGATTGAGGTATTTTATGACGTGCCTAGATTGCCTTTACTGTACGCGCTGGTTATGACGCAGCCTGGTTGCTGTGTCAGCCGTGGCTGCTGATCTCCCTACCTGCATGGTGCTTCATCCTCCTCCAAAAAGACAGTGCGATTTAGTCCAGCAGTTTGCCAGTATTCTTCCTTTATGCTACCCTCTCTTCCTCTTTTCACTTCCTCCACAAAAGAATGAAAATCATCCAGAAAAGCAAATTAGGAAAGAAGCTCGATGACATACCTTGGATATTCTGTCTTTATGGTACTAGATATTATATTCTACATAAATGCTGTTGTCTGTGTGTATTCAGTCTTGTTTCAATAGACATCTTTAATTTATGTTTTTCTTATCCTTTTAGAGGGTCGCTGAAAACCTTTGTTCATACAGTGCATCTGTTACAGAAACAGACTGATCTAGGATCCTTGCCTGTGGCAGATGTATTATACAGGTTTGTGGTGACTCTTTAATTGTAGCACTTTTATATCAGCTCTGAAAATGTGTGTTTACAGATAAATGTCTTTAAATGTGATTAAAAGGCTTTAGAGTTATTGAAAGCTCTAGTAAAGATTGAAATTTAGTCAATTGCAGAAGGAATACATTAGAAAGTCAAATCTAAAAGGATCTACTAATTGTTTTTTGGGTGTTTTTATTTTTTTTTAAATTAAATACTGATGTTTCCTTTAAGTGGCTTATGAACTCTGACAGAGAATAATTACTTAAAATGTATCTTCATCTTAACTTTTGATTTAGCTAGTTTTTGCTATCACTATGCATCTTATTTTATTTTCTACTTAAAGGTTGTTGCTTTTGGAGGGAGGACCTGGATCACCCTCCTGTTTGCTTGGAGGAAAGCACATAGTGTCTTGGGGCTTTGAAGACATGTTACCCGCACCTGATGCAAACAGTAGTTCCAGCAGTGAAAATAAAGGTGAATTATTTCATGACTGTCGGCATTAGCAGGGGAGGACAAGATGCTTTTAGTGGTGTTAATTGTTTAAAAATTAATGTAAAGCCTTAGAGTTGGAAAGGATTTCTCCTTTTCTGTTGGAAGTAATGTAAAAGCAAGTATAGTACGTATCAACTAACTGAAAGCTGACGGGTTTAGAAGGACCATCTGTAGAGAGAACTGGGCACCACAGGAGTTTCTCAAAGCCTGATATATAATGAGAGGAGGAGGGCAGCAACTGTCTGGGTACTTTGCTGTCTCAGTCTGTACATTCAAAACTCAAGTTTTGAAAACATGGACCTAATTTACAGGAGTACTAAATTCTTTATGTAGTTTGGTTTGTTGTACCTATTCTTAATAAATTAATCTAACTAGATGTGTAAATTATTTGTTTGCTTTTTTAAAGTGGATTTGGGGACCAGCTAGAAAAAATTAGCCTGTTTAATATTAAAATTAAGAGGCTAAATCTTAAGTTTAGTGTGTCAATGGTATATGGCATATCACTTTTTTTTAATTATATGCAGAAAATGTTGCTTTTCAGTTGCTGAAGATCAGATGCTATTTTAAATTGGTCTAGTAATCAGGTTGTAGGAAACAATCAAAAGCAGTAGATACAGTGACCCTCCCTGACTTGAGTGGGAATTTTGGAGCGAGGTCAAACTGAGTTTGGATATGATCACTTGTTAGTCTCTCAGCAAGCGCAATTTTTTTGTCCTGTACGGTATCACTGTATTCAGTAGCTAGCTATCGCTGGCAGAGCATGGTTATTTTTAGAAGTACAAGTTCGTTGCTTTTTTTTTCTTTCCTTTCCCTATTATACTTTTGTTTCTGTCCAATCTGTTTTGTATGTTCTTTTTTTATGCTTTCTTTTGTATTTCTTTCCCTGAATTAATTCTCAGTTTTTACTGCTTTCGTTTCCTTACTATTTTTTTGCACTAAAAAGAGAGTTCACATTCCTTTAGAAATATTAGTTCAAGCTTTGACATCTCATTAAGTTTAATGCAATCCATAGGAATTTACAAATCTGAGTTGTCGTTTTAGGCTATCTGCAAATTTATGAACGATATCTATATTTTGAAGAGGTTTTCTGGCTATGAGAGTGACTAGATTCCCCCCTCCCGCCCCCCCTTTCCCTAGCTGACTGTTCAGATTCTGTGAACTTAAATAGGTTGACTGGACTGGTTTATTGACATCCCTGTTACAAGGCTTTGCCTTGTGTGTGCCATCTTGATTGTTAATAATGACTGCTTTGTGAGTGACAGAGCTGTGTTTGAAATATGTTTTGTCTCAATTTAACAGTGTTCAGAGGTGGAAGGGTCTGCTTACGAGCTTTAAGAGCACAGAGTAGTACCAGAAATTAGATCAAGGCTCAGTATTAGATTATTCCTTCCTCACAAACAGTATGTTATACCAGTGGTGCTGAGCAGAAAGGCTTGCATAGTCATAAGCCTTGCATATTTTATCTTGCTGCCAGTTCTGAGTTCTGAACAACATCACCTGTTGCAAAACCAGAAGAGAATGGCGTTCCACTCCTTTGCATCATTCTGAAGGCATTTAATAGCAAATACTCAAGTTGTTTTATATTTGAGTAAAGGAGTTTTCCATGTGAAATGAGTTTGGTTGAATAGTCCTGTAGTTGGGTATGCTAGTCTAGTTCCTACTATATTTATAGTTTGAATAGTGTGCAGAAAAAGCCTGTTCAAACTTACTGGGTTTTTTGGTTTGTGTTTTTTTTTTTTTACAGAAGCTTGGGCCATAATACCCAAAGACAGGTCTTTAACACTGAAATGAGAACATAGCACAGGAAAAAGAAATTATTCAGAAACAGATGATGTACATTTGAATCATGAAAAAACAGTACTAACGTCATTTATTATCTCAAAAGAGAAGCTGACTAGCACCTAATTCTTTTTATTTGGTAATGGCAGGAGATTTAAATAGCCCTAGCGTTCGTGTGAGTTAGGTGTAAACTGAGCACCTCTGTAAGGCTTCAAATAAATGTAAAGAAACTACTGTAAAAAGAATGGACTTTGACTATGTTACAGTAGCTCCTAGAACGCTGAATAAATTCAGTATGAAGAAAATGGTTCTGACCTGTCGGTACTGACCTGTCATGAGCATCTGTTGGTTTTCAGTTGCTGTGGTAGCTACCACAGAAGTGTAATGACCATGGAGAATTTCCAGTTTTGTGTGTTACAGAAGAGGTCTCTGCTCTATTCTTTCTTCCTGATTCAGATGCAGACTTGGGGCGCTGTCTTGCAGCAGATGGGCTCTATCTTTATACAACAAATTCAGTGGGCAGAGGAATAAGCAAATTAGGATCTGGATTACATGGTACTTTGCGGTAAGTGACAGTTGAATATTTGCAATTCTGCAGATCTGTTGTTTTTTGTTTTTTTTTTTTAAATTTACTGTTTTGGTAAACCTCCCAGATGTAATGACTAGAGCGTATTATGCATTTTCATGAAATGCTATTTTAATATTTTGGTTTTCTTCTCTGAAATTCTTACTGAGTATATTTTCTCTAGAATTGTAGAATAATTTAGGTTGAAAGGGTCATCTGGAGGCCATCTAATCCGGCCTCCTGCAAAGAGATAGACTAGCAGAACAACTACTACTTTAGAGTTTATTTTTTTCATGTATAGTAAGTTGGTTTACTCTTTACTGAGAGGGATATACTATAGACTGGTTTTGTGACATTGTATTTATAGTTATACAATTGCTAAATTTGTAAGTATTTGTTTTCTAATTATGTCATTCATTATATAAGTGATTAGTGCAGATGTGACTCATTGTACCTTCTTGCTTCTTTATTGCTTGGAGGTCATGAGGCTTCTTATGCTTAAAGTCTTTTGCAATAGAAATTGCTGCCTTATGCTGACTTGAATTTAAGTTCAGTCAAAGTTCGAGAATGTGGTTGTGAGTTGTTCTTAGAAAAACAAAAAATAGCGCAGAGTTTTAATATGCTGCTTTTTTTGCCAGAGGTTTTGTGTACTGCCGTAATGAGGAGCTGGAGACTGGGTGGGTTGCTTTTGGCAACAGCAAACTTCTTCATCGGCCCGTCTCTTTTGATAATAAGCCTCACTCCCTTTTCCAGGTTGTGGATCAGCATACCCTTCAGGTAAAGGGAGCAGCTAGGATGTTCATTGCAGAGTTATAGTAGAGTAAGAAAACACTCTTAATTAATCACCATCATTTCTAGCTTTAATTAGTTTTGTCCTTGAAGTTTCTTCTTTTTACTTTGTGAAACTGCCTTTTTATAAATATCCATTGAAAGCGTTGCATGACAAACTTGTAAGTTAAGTTGTAGATATTAGTCTGCTTCCATATGTTAGTGTGTGTATATCTATGTGTGTATATACACATGTATGTACATGCGCATACAGACTTACACTGTAATATGTTATGCTAGTATTGTAAGAGGTAGACTATAGTATGGTCACATTATAAAACCATCGAACAATAGCAAAATGCAGACTTTGACTTAAACGGAAAACATAATCTTCCTGAACAGTTTGTTATTCTTCTACTATAACAAAATTCAGGTATTGTTTCTGATCTAATCGCGTTTTGTAGACAAACAACTGTCATCTTTTGTAAAAATGGATAGGTTTTTTTCTTTGTTTTTTTCCTCCCATGGTTTTATGGTTGGATATGTACATTTATGTCCAGTGTGTTTCCTGAAATTGAGAATGTTTGGATTCCTCTTTTCTTCCAAAGTTTCAAGTAATGTTTCGGAGAAGTTGCAGAAAGTAGATAACTCTTCAGCATATATATTTTCCTTATGGTACTGTGGGTATGCTTTCCATCATTAGAGAGGAGATGATCCTTTTGTTTTTAGAGATGTTAACTGTTTCGATATATAAGCTGTTCTGTATGCAGTAGATCGATTTGGCAAACATTATAGAATAGCTCTTTGTAACAAATAAATGTAATAGTACTATTATGTCCAATAGTAAGTCTCTTACGGACTAACTGCACTTGATCTTAATTGATTTATTTATTTTTAAGTACAGTTAATACTTGTAAGAACAGACCTCAAAATAAAAGATGTTAAGATGCTCTTCTTCTCGTAGGTATGTCAAATAGTCCCAATGCCAGTAAATCACTTCCCAGTTGGCAGTACTATGACTACCGTCCATCTTTCTTCAGATGGTACATATTTCTACTGGATTTGGTCTCCTGCAAGCCTCAATGAAAAAACGCCTAAAGGCCACTCTGTTTTTATGGATATTTTTGAACTGATAGTAAGCAAATTATGTGTTTTCTATGTCTCTTGAGTTGGTAACATGACCACTGCTTAGTTAAATAGCAGCATTTTCGAATCAACATATTAGGCTTGAATATTGATATGTGTAATCTGAATAGCTGTTTGCAATGTGTTTACGAATTAACTTTTAACAGAACAGAAGGTGTATTGTTCAATTCTATCTTCAGAGGACATATCATACTCCAGCAGTATGAGTTGTCTTGTAACATAAAACGTATTTTGTTATGATTAGCAATTAAGTTTTATGCTGGGACAATAATTCAGTGTATTAGGATTTAAAGCATTGTTTACTGTGGATCTGCTTCACTGTGTTAAAAGCCAATCAGGTCCCACAAGTTACAAATATGATTATTTTGTCTACACTGCATTTTATAGCCGAAAAATGTTTTTTATGTTGAATGACAATCATTGCTTTTAGTGTAAAAACAAACGCGTTTTAAAATACTAAGTCTAGAGTATCAGTATCAGTACTTTGAACTCCCTTTTCTCTCAATGGCTTATACATGTGTACGTATACATATATATGCTTGCATTTGTATATGTGTGTGTGTACATATTTTAATTTGACAATGAAGCACCTCAGTCTATAATTTTATTCATTTACATAGCAGAGCTTACAGCGATTCATAGACCTCTAGTATTGATAATTGAAATTGTACGAAGATTTAGCTTTGATGGAATACTTTGGATGCAGTGTCTGTGCATTGTTGCTGTACAGCAGCTGTACTTGGTGGGATGATGGAGCTCGAAGTGGTGGGCTGTAGTAGTACAACTTAAGGAAAATGCCTAATGCTGTAAATTGGATCTTATCTTCATTAAGAGGTGCATTCTTTAATAACTTATCCCCTGAAGATTATGATCTAAGAAAAATCATTGCATACATTTCCTGGCTGGCAAATGATTTGAAGGCCTCTTTTTACAAGACTTGCCAGTGAAACATCATTAAGAATACAGGAAGGCTAAATATTTTTAAGTAGAGTTCCATAAATAAGATTATGACAAGCAGTTCTGTCTTCGAGGGCAGACAAAATGGAAGATACCATATTGAACCACAAAGTCGCAAACAAAACATGTACTCATCTGTCTAGCTTTTGTAGCACTTTTTTGTAAGAAATTCTGCAGCAGGGTTTAAGTTTGTATCCCTACTTGATGTATTGTATTTTTCAGTTTTACTGTTCAGTTAAGGTAATTTGTCTTCTATAGATTTCAATATCTAAAAGTCTTTTTTTTTTTCTTCACTTTCATAGGTTGAAAATGGCGTATGTATAGCAAATCCTCTACAGGAACGAATTATATTAATGAGAAAAGAGGGTGAATCTGCAAAGAGTATAAACGAGATGCTTCTGAGTAGGCTGTCGAGATATAGAGCCTCCCCGTCAGCGACATTGGCTGCTCTCACAGGCTCTACAATCTCCAATACGTTGAAAGAGGACCAGGCAGGTCAGAATAGGTTTTACTAACTCTCAGTAGTTTTTCATGTTTTGTTTCTTAACACATATCCTATCAGTTTTGGTAATTACTAACCTCTTAGGATATGTTTAAAAAAAAAGAGTGTGCTTTTTTTCCCAAAATAAGTGTTTGAAATACATGCAGTATTTGCTCAACGTTTGAATTAAGAGTTCCTCTGCTAAATTGGGCGCTGATCGTGAGAAAAGTTTAAGAATGAAAAACAGCAAGAATGTTTGTAGCACCCTTTTGCCCCCATGTATTCAATTATAGGACTGCTTTATGCCACATTTGATCAAACTGATACTTGCATTTATCTGCTGACAGTTCAACTGGGCTTCTAATTGTTATGTAAAAATGGACTGCAGTTTAGAAAATTAAATTATTGTTTCACAAGTAAGTTGAATATTATGAATTGGAGGTAATTTTGCTTTTTTGAGGTAACTTGTACAATGTTGGGGTATTCTTTTATGGGCTTGTTGAAGCTGCACAAGTTAATTAGGGAATTGCGAATGAACAGCATTGATGGCTTTCAGGATGATCTGGAGCTCTGTAAAATTTGTCATAAGATAAGATTTTATTCAGTTTCCTGAATTACTTCTCTTCTTCCTTCATTTACATATATGAGTTTTCTTTCTTCAATTTTAAACAATTAAAGATATTTCCATAAAAATAAATAATACAGGAAATAAAAACACTTACAGGGAAATTGGCAAAGAGTTAGCTTGAAGAGCTGTTTTAAAGGCTGTATTTTGCCCGTTAGCAACTAGAGTGCTACAGAAGAAGAATAAGCGGTTATTCTTGGATAATTCTTTAGTCAGTGCTCAGGAAAGTGTTGATCAGCTGTGGCAGGAGCTAGATCATTATGACTGTGTACGTTTCATGTGGAGCAGGAGAACTTAAAATAGCAAATGCGTAGTGAATCTCAAATGGTCTCTCTATGTTAAAAGATTGTTTGGCTCTAAGATACTGCTTTCAATATGCTTATCACTGTACAATTCTCAAAACAGTTTTGTTTATACTTAAATGTAGGCTCCTAATGTTCCTGCTTTAGAAACTAGAGAGAGCATCTGTCATTTGTTTTAGCGGCCAGCCCAGCCTAAACCACAACACTGTTTTGGTTTGGGTTTGGTTTTTTAAAATTATTTATTTATTTTTCATTTGTTCTCTTTAAATAAAAATTAAAATAAATTTAAATTTAAAAAAATAAAATTTAAAATTTAAATAAAATTCTTTTTAAATAACCTGTGAATCTGTTTGTATCCTTCTGGGGATTGATGCTGAATGCGTGTGATTATGAGGCCACCCCTACATACAGCTTCTTAAAGCAACTTCTAAATGCTGCAAAATGTAGCTTAAATGAATTTCCATATTGATTTATTTGAAGCCCTAAATAGTAATCTGCCTTGTTTGCTGCCTGTTATTACAAGTTTTTGATGTTTTGAAGAAATGCATGTTTCTGTTGTATTTTTCTGTTTAATATTTCAGCTGCAAACACTAGCTGTGGGCTGCCACTGAAGGTATTAAGGAAGACTCCGATATACACGTGTGGAACATACTTGGTGATGTTGGTCCCACCCCCAGGCGGATCGGGCAGTTCTGCAACACGCTCGCTCTTTGGAGGAACAAGCGCTTTGTCATCTTTAAAAAGTAAGTCCAATACATTTGTGGCAGATTTTAAGTCCTTGGTTTTCTGAAATACAATAAACTTCTCAGAAATTTATTGCAATCTTTTTTCTGTGTAGTTCTTGCTTCGAGCTTGGTGTTCAATATTTCGGATGGGCAGTTCACAAGCCGAGCAGATCTTATTGATGCTGCAGGAAGTTCACTTGGACGTGGTGCTCTAGTTCCAGGACTTGGTAAGAAGGAGCTCTCTTTTTTTCTGGGAATATTTCAGAACTAGACATATCCAACCCTTAGGTTAAAATCTGCCTGGGTTTTAATTTGCAGTAAGCGACTCTGCAGTTGGTGGGGTTTCATGTCTGTGGTGAAATTCTGTAATTTTAACATTTCTGAAAGTTCAGAATTCACTGAAGGAATTTCCAGTATCTTGCTTTTGCAAGCCATTTGAAACCTATGGACAAATAGGTTATTTTTGAACTTTTAAAGTACGGTAAACGCCTCTATCCTAGAACAGTCGTGTCTATAATCCACTCATCCCTTTCCTTTTACTGTTTTGGACCTGCTTGTCTTTGTAGGCTTTAAGCTTTTCAGGAGGTGAGCCTCTAAGATTAAAAAATAAATAATAAATAAAACTGTTTTATTAAAGCTATTTAATAAAATATTTAAATGCTTTATTAAAGTTATTATGTTTTTACCACAAGGTCTTTAAAACAAGTTCTAAGGTGCTTAATTGTCAATTAGTGTATTAAAATATATTTGAAACTCTTTCCCCTGTGCTTTTTCTATAAGTTACTAATATCTGATGCCAGATTCAACTGTTTTTAATTTATGCACTGTGGCAGTGTGTGATGAGTTTGTGGAGGAATGATATATGTTATGTACTTATAAATAATAAGCACTGGAGTATTTACCTGAAATGGTTGCTGTTGTACATTTACTTGAAACATCAAAAAGGATGTGCCTTCGCGTAATTCCTTTATTAAGAAATCTCCTTTAAATATTTTTCATTCCAGTGCATTGTTACTAAATTGCTGTCACATGACAGAGAACTTTTAAAGCAAATAATTTGGATTTATGTCTGCTATAAAAATACTTTATTCTGGTTTTCTAACAAGCATTCTAAAATTTGATGTGCAAAATATTTTCCTTTTCTTAGGTGCCTGTTACGATACTATGAATAACATGATATGGACATGCTCTAATGATTATATCGATCAGTGGTGTAATCCTGGGAACCAAGCATTCCATTGTGTGTGTCAGAGACTGGGAGTGAGTCATGTCATTACAGAGCCCAAAGGTGAGCTAAACCTACAAGTCAGCATTTTATACAAAATGGAAGTGAAATGTATGATTATCATAGAGTAAATATACAGAAACTACCTTCTGAAACTTTCTATTAAAAGTTGAGTTCATTCTTGGAAAGTTGTTTATGAATATCGGTCATGGTTTATCTTTGCTTTAAGAAAGGGAAAAAGCAAAAAGTGAGACGTGTTTGGAAGTTTGCAGTTTCTTGCTACCTTTAGCACATTAAAAAAGTGATGTGGGTAATTCTTTTGTTTGTCATGCGGGTGGGTGTCCTGAAGTTAGAAATAATGATGATATATTGCATTTTAGAAGCAAATCCTCGTGCTACAGTCTGTGTTTGTAGACAGCATTCGAACCCCTTTTCTTCTAGGGGATGCAACAACCACAAATGAGGTTATTAACCAGTTACTGCACCATGTTGGTGCCATGTGTATCCACCAACTCAACCTGCTTGCAGCCAGCAACAATCTTCCCATAACAAATTTTTTGGGCAAACAGCATCCGATTGAAGCACATCATCTCAGCAGTATTTGTGACATTATGGAGAAAGCTATGGTGAATGGAGATACGTGTATAATACGCTGCATCCTTGTTGTCTTTCAGGTACAAGAGTATCTTAAATGTACTTCTCAATAAACACTAGAAAAAAAGAAAAAAGAAAAGTTTTAGGATACATGCAACCACTTGATTTTATTAGTTTTTAATGTTTTCTCCATTGTGTTTGACCTAGCAGCGGCTTTGTAGTATTTTATACAGCCATTTAAGACTCCTAATTTAAATGTAATTGCCACCTTTACAGATTAAAATAAAATCCAGAGATCTTCCTTCCTTCTTTCTTTTTTTCCTCCTTTTTCCTCCCACAGGGATGGAAAAAGAGAAAGGGCTTCTCTTTCTGCTAAAGTACTAGCCCAAAGTTTGGAAATCCAAAGTCAATTTCTGACTCTGAGAATTTCTAGTGACCTAGGCAAATAGTTTGAGAAACTGACTACAGAAAATGAGTTGATGTGAACAATGTTTAAGTTTTTAATATTGTTGTGTTTAATTTTTCTTAGGTGGTTTTTAAATTTTTCTTCAGCCCACAAACCGAAAGAAACAGAGATATTGTTAGAAGGTCTGGCCTGTTACTTTGGCAGCTACTGATGGCACCAAGGGATCAAATTTGCTCTGAAATTCAGAAGGAGGTTTGTCTAGCTATTAGGTAAATATCTGTTTTGTCAAATTAAACTTAACTTAGATTTTAAATTATTTGAAAATGTTGTAACAGATGAACATTCAAATTGTATTCAATTTAATTTTAAATTAATATGATCAAATTTAGGTTGACATAGTATGATAAAATTACTACGCTTTATATCTGTGAAAGAAGGGAAATACGATGTGTTTGTCATCACGATAGTGAAATAACTGATAGTAATTGCATTCCATACTTCATTTGTTGCTTTTTACTGGCTTTTGTTAGGACTTTTTAGTGTTTATTATAATATAGCTGCTAAATTCAAGCAGTTTTCTGCATTTCAGTGATGGCTAATGACTTCCATATTTAGCTTATATAGTTTACTGGTGTTCTGGAACAGGCAAAGCTAATGTCACTTGAAACACTGTTATAACAGCTGACAACAATACCGAAATTCTCCTAAACAAAAGGAACGTAAGGGAAGCGGAATGAATAATCCTTGAGGAATGCTATAAGACTGAAGATGCAGGGAGGAACACTGGCTGGGTAGTAAGACAGTCTGGAGAAAGTCAGGCTTATGTTTAGAAAACAGGAATCTGTTTTGGTAGAAGAGTGGGCATTATGCCTCTGGGCTGGTACACCAGGTCATCAAACACTGGAACAGGATGGTTGCTTTAGCTCCACATCATATTAGGTACTGCATCTCTTGAACCTGATGCTGTGTAATTTCCTTTCTTTGGCTTGTCAAAATAGCAGAATGACTAAGTACAGGGAAGTGAGCAAAAAGTGTGTGTATCACGAAAACGAGATAATATAAGTCTCAAGGACAAGGAATGCTGTCTCAAAGGTCCTAAGTACAAATATAATCTGCTTTCAAGTGGGAAGTGCTCCAAAGGTTGAGAACAAAATCTTCTGAAGATCAACCTGTGTTTTTTTGTGTGTGAATCACGACGTTCCAAATTTCAGCAGCTTTATGCAGCTCTGTAAGCAAGTGAAGAAGAATAGCGTATCTTTAGTATGATTATCTAGCATTTTCAGGGTCTTGCTTTTTGACAGGGAAAAGTGTATCCTGTCAGCTGTATGGACAGCTGCTGCATTTTTCCTTTGTTTAACCCTACATCCTCCAATAGCTTGTAAAAAAAAAAAAAAAATCAGAGGTGGGGATTAGGTAATACCTCTTTCCTCCTGTTCTCATTGGGAGACTGATACCAATGAAAAACTTAAACTTAGCTTGCAGTGTTTGATAACTTTTTGTGATATTTGTATTGCAAGTTGGTCAGCGTGAGGCAGAGGGAGGGAAGCTGCAACAATCTCTGCTCTCAGTGTGAAGCTGAAAAACATACCAGTTTTCTTTTCTGTGAGAGTGTTATTTTTAAAAAGAAAAGAAGAAAAAGTCTGCATAATAGTTTCACTATTTCAGACAGTCACGAAGTACTCCTTTTAAGTTATCATGATCTTCTGTCTTGATGTGGTAATTCATGTAGAAAAAAACAAGTTCATCACAAGTTAGAGGGGGAAAATATCTCCACAAGGAGTATTTATGCATAGCTGTATTGTTTCCGAAATGCTGGTTCTAGAATCTTCTGGTTAGCTTAAGCTAAGACTTCTATAAAGAGCCAGTCTTTAATTAAGTATAAAACTGTAACACTAGTGGCTTCTTGATTAGTCTCTTGCATTTTCTGTTGTTCTTATCACAGAGAAGCCACAGCTCTTGCCCCGTCACCAGAGTTGTCTGAGTCGTTCTCTAAGCCCTCATCCATTTTTTCTGACATCTGTCTGTTTCTTGAAAAAAGATTGTGCTGTCATACCTACAATTGATTATTGTGGAGTTTCTCAGAGGGAAGCAAAGAGCTCTTGAAGAAGTTTGGGGACCTGAACAATAAAATGTAATTGATTACAAGAGATTTCTGGAGAAAGCAGCTGCATAATTTGACTTACACAAATGAAAAAGTATGGAGGGTACCTTTCTCAGTTGGAAGAAGCTATTACATCGTCATTGTAAATGTTACATCGTATACTAAGCTGAGAGTCTGTGACGCCATTTTTCACATGTCCATTGGAATGATTTTGTTCACTTCTAAATACATTAAATAATACATGTTTTTATTTTTTCTTTAGCTCTGGTTTGAATATCCTGTATCCTGGAGAAGCAGAAATCAATAATTTATTGAAATTGGTCTTAACTGAAGGTGAGAATGTCCTGTTGACACGTGAGAGTCTGTTTTTTCTAACTGAAAACAAAAAGTGAAAATACTTCTCAACCTGTGGAGAGAGAACAGTTCAGAATATTGAGCATTAGTCTGCTTTAAACCTTTCCTATACTAGGAAATTACAGTATGCTTCAAATTCTGAAGCTGCCTTTTGAAAGGCCACATGGTCAAATGTATGTTAGGTGTAGAAAAGGAAAATCTGTGTCGATCGGGCAGCTGTTTAAAATTGAAAAGGGTTAGAATTCTCTTTTGTCACTATTAGTGGTGTTTCTTGTCCAGGTTGTGTTTTAGAACACCAAGTTAGCAGTTAGTGTTACCCATGACAATCACACGGTAACCAGAAGTAATTTTAGTCCTTAGGGAAAAAGTAATAATCTACTTGTATTCACCATAAAATAGGAGTCTGGACTTAGAAGCAGCTGATGCACAGTAATTTGTTACTTCATAGGAACATGTTTGTGCGTCAGAGTCTTTGGAATTAAAAACAGTGCTATGTGCAGAGTGAGTTTTAACAGTCTAATATCAACAGGGAATCAGGTTACACTGTAAATATAGTAATTTCTGAGAAGCAGCGTATATTAAGCAAGATATCTGAGGAAATAAATATAAATTCTGTAAAATGCTGTTTTGCAAAAGTTTTTGCATTCCATTTTAGGAGAGAGAAATAGTGGTCTCTCTCAACTTCGCGACGTTATCCTGACTAATTTAGCTGAACAGCTTCAGAACAACAGATTTGGAAGTGAAGATGATGATCATTATAGGTAAAAATGCAACAATATGCTCCCCCTCCTCCCCATTTATAATGTATGTTTCTGTTATTTGCTTTAGGTAAACTTCCATAAAATTCTGCTGAAACTGCTTGTTATGCTACTGGCAGTGTGACCTGAAATACTGTCTTTGTGTCCATAGTGGGTGGAATTTTCTTAGGGCAAGGGAGAGAGAGGTTTGCCATTTTAGGGGAAACTTTGGAGACTTGTGTACACAGACAGTTTTGGATTCCCTGCTACTTACCATGTATATGGTAAACGTGGATGATAATTCCTAAGTACAATATTATGATGGTGTTATCCCTATCGCTGTTAGGTGACTTTTTGGCAGTAAAACTGTCAATCTCAAGAACCTGTTTTTTTAGGAGTCGTTAGATGTCAGATACTTGTTTTGGTTTCACATAGTCTGTGATACAGCTTGCAGAGACTTTTGAGATGAGCTATACAAAATATGCCATAATTAGACTATTAACACTTAACATCTTTCTTGCATTTTTTGAAGACTAAATGATGAGCTGTTGCACTACATTCTCAAGATTGTTGTCCGAGAATCTTGTGTCTTAATCACCAAGTGCCAAACTGTATCTAAAGATGATTTTCAAAGGCTTCTTTCAACTGTGCCTGTAAGTAAAATGTATTTTGATAAAAGTATATTTGCCTTTGGCTGCTTTTCTTCCTTAAATCCATCATCTTCACTGTGTATATAGAGGTGAAACTTTTATACTTGTGTGTCTTAACAAATGCACGAAAAGAATGTCTTTTGTTTATGCTGTGCAGGGAAGGAAGAAAGAATTTTTTACAGCAAAGTAAACTGTACAGTAATGATGTGGATCATGCAGGTTTAGATGTGGATGTATTTTCCAGTGGCTCTGGTAGCTGTTTAAAGGAAGTTTGTGTATCTCAATCTTCAAAGCATTACAACAACTTTAAAAAAAACAAAACTCTTTCTACAGTAGTGGATATTGATTCATACAAGCAGAAAGGATTATCATTTACAGACAAAAATGAGTGAAAGTTTGTCATTATTTAATGGTAAAAGTATGTATGCCTAGATGTTTCCAGCAGGGTCAGCTCCCTGGTCTGCCTGATGGCAAAGGCAGGTGAGCTTGCGTGCAAACGCTGGGGAGGGCACAGGAACTCATGGCCTGTGCTGCAGGAGGATTGGCAAGGAGTAGGACCTTCAGGAATGTGAACTAAATTTAGCTCTATGGTAGCATTATCTTTTAAGAATTAATTAATGTTATTGTACTTGAATATTACTATAATGTTACATACTTGAATGAAATGGTACTTTATATGTTTTGCAAGTTATTTCACAAAATTCAATGGTTTTCAACCAGTTTATTCTTTTAAATATGTGTTAACAGGCTTGGGTTAAATCAGAAAAAAAAAATTCTGTTCAAGGGAAATTACTTTTTGCTTTTGCTTGTCCTCTCCGTGAACTTTTTTTCCTCTTTTATATTTCAAAGTACCCAGGATTGCCTGAATCAAGGTTGATTAAAGGATTTAGATAATGTAAAGTGTACTTATTTATGTTAAAGGCTGCATCTTCGTGTTTGCGGTATCTGATGGCTGTACAGAACCACCTCCTCAGTAACACTATTTTGATTAAACCTGATGAAAATGATGACAGTGACAGCTCCTTGCAGGGAGAGACATTGAAGGTACAGGTAAACACCAAGATTTATTCTAGTATGGCTCTCTACAGTCAGTGTTCCTGTGACACCTGTTGTTTCTGCAGTGCATTCTACTTAGGCTGTTTTGTTGGTTCTTTCCCTCTTGATATAGTTCAATTACTGTAGACAGTTTTTTCCTGTTCTCCAGCTAAAGTCTGCAATTGTTCTGTGTTCAGTATTGCAGCTTGGGTTCTATATGGTCAGTGACAGCAGACCCCTCCCTTCCTAAATATACGTATAATGAGGTTTAAAATGTATTTTAATTAATACGTGCTAGTAAGAAAATTCATGTGCCAGGAATCCTTTCTGGACACATTACCCTCCCGCTTCTCCAAATCACCTAGGTGCTCCTTGAAAAAAAATATTTTTCAGATTTAAATTGGAAAGGGTTTGCTCGTTTACCTTACCTGGCTTCTGCTTTTTTTCAGTTTTAATTTTATAAAGCTTATGTAGAACCACCTACATCTGTTGTCTGAAATAGCATGAATAATGTTTGTGGCAAGGAAATAGGTAGAGGACAAAGTTTGCGGACAGTGGTGGTTTTGTTGGTATAAGGCTTATTAAAATGGTGCAATTTTGTATTACTGTTGGAACAGTCTTGAGTGAACTCATAGAAGCCAGGTTTGTCCTAGCGTGCAGGCTGTCTTTTCATAGTAGTTTTTGTAAAAGTAACAATTCTTCTATAATGGTATTGACTTCTAAATTTCTGGTATTGTTTGTTAAGCTGGTTTTGTCTGCTACTCTCTGAGATTTTGTGTGCTTGTAACCTGTTGCAGTTGAAAGTTGCTTGTTCAGGCTCATTAAGTAAATGCTAAATATTGTAGTATTTTTCTTGTCTCGCTATTCACCCATGTTTTCATTGTTCAGTTTCTCTCTCTACAGTGATCCTCATACCTGCTAGGACATTCTGTCACCAAAGCTGTACCTTGGCTGGCTGACAGCCCTCTCTCCTGTGCTGGACTTGGGGATTCCTTCCCTCTAGAAACTGGATGTGCATCCTGTAAAATATGCACCTAGTTTCTCCCAGCACTTTGGGGCTTAGCATTAATCAAATTTAAGTCTTGGATGAATCTACTGCTGCAGGCCTGCCAGGTCACATTATCATTATTTTCATTTGGAAATCCATCGTTTTGTTCTATTGTTCTTTTTTTGTATTCTCTAAGAATTGAAGTATCCTATAACTCTTTTTGTACCTAGGAGCTGAAGACCAGCATTTTATCTCTTGCTACGCAAATTCTGACAGGATGTGATGAAGTCTTAGAAATGCTGCAACAAGTCACTACAGCACTAATAAACAGTGACATTTCTGATAGAGAGCAGAGGTAAGACAAGTATGAGTATACTAACTTGAAAACAGTAAACCGTTGCTTTTTGTGGCTTATAGTGTAAGTGTGGTTAGCATTACTCTTCATAACTTCATACTTGAGCTTTGACTGGAATGTAAACAAATGCTGTGAACCTTTTTCTCTCACTAACAAACACCTTTGTCTACCAGGTGTGTTTTGGGTTTCAGTTTCTATGTTTTCTGTGCCTGCAAGATTAGTTTTGTTTATTGACAATACACAATTCCTTTGGGATATTTTTCAGATGGGTTTCATGCTCAAATATATTTTTGTAGATAGAGGTTCTTTTAAAATACTTTGAGCTGTGTGCGCTAGGAGCCTGATACGCATACTGAACAAATACATTCATGTTTGATGGGGACTTGCATCCTGTGCCTGTGGGAGCTTATAATTTTCGAAGTAATTATTGAACTCTTGATTTACTGTCTTCTGGTCTGTCATTGTTTAGTAAGAATTGACAGCAAAGATTAGGGCACTGACATGTTGGAGAAATAGTAATGTTTTCAAGATAGGAAGTTTTTGGTGGTGGGTTTGTTTTTTTTTTTTTTTTTTTTTTTTTTTTTTTAAAAACTTACGTTGTTTTTTTTTTTTTTTTTTTTTTTTTTTTTTACATACAACGCAAGTGTTCTCTGCTGAGTTTTGAACTGCCTGCTTATGCAGTCTGTTACAAGATTAACCAGATGACTAAAAATAGTAGTGATACTCTATGAAAATAGTTGTTACTGTGTAAACCTTGACTCTCCTTACAGATTAAAAGGCTTGGAGCAAATTACAAAGGCCACTATGCTTGGTCATCTGCTTCCCGTCCTACTGACATCTCTGATGCATCCAAATTTGCAAACTCTAACTATGGCTGATGCCCTGATGCCTCAGCTGGTGCAGCTGGTTCTGTACACAAGTCAGGTACGGTCTTTGTGTCAGCAGTTGTCCACAAAGGAAAAGAGATGTGGTGTGTATGTTCTAAAATGCTGTAGGTCTTGGTCAGCTTTCTGCAGTAAGTGATCTGCAGGTCATAGTTTAAGAATTGCTTAACAGCTACAACAGCTGATAATGCTGAATATTAAATTTGACTTGGTAAAACAGCCGCTAAGTAATGAGTTATTGTCAATAACAACATACAGTGTGATTGTTAATAGATTTCAGTAACAAGATCTTAAAATGATTTACTGTTTGCATGTTCCTAACACTCTATATTTTGTGTCACAGACTGCACTGCTGCTTAAAACTCAGTCTCCAGTTTTCTCAGAACTGAACAGTTCCCCCAGTGGTGCATCAGAGCAGAAAGGGAAGCTGTTACCTGATGAGAGGTGATTTTCTTTATGTTTGGGTCTTTTCATGGGGTAAAATATCTTAGCTATAATGTTTGTGTGACCATTGCTGTGGGATAAATCTTGAAGCAGCAATCTCTTTTTTTCTTTTTTTTTTTTTTACTTTGTTTTTTAAGGCAAAGCTGTAATGGTTTGTAAGGCTGTCTTAGAGAGATACAAGCCTTTACAAAAAGCAATTAGTTCTAAATTTTTTTTTGTGTATAAAATTAAATGATTAATATCCTCAGGTTGTTTGCACAGGGTATGGTTTGTTCTGTTTTTTCCCTCGCTTCAAGCATTAGGAATTAATTCTAAATGTTCCTCTTACCATAAATTAGGCTAAGGAAGACCATCGTGAGTAAATTGCTCTGACAGCATGAGATACAGTATTAAAACCAGTGGAAAGATATTAAATGACTTCATTTGCATAGAGAAATATAATGATTTTAAGGCCTGCATTTAAATCCTGTGTCTCAGCTCAAAGTTATACACGTTCTGCTTAGAAACAGGAACATGCAGCTAAATTAAATAAAAAATGCTTATTATAGCCATTTGCAGTGTTGCAGAATTTGTAGTGTTAAACAGCTTGTGATAATGTGTAATATACTGTGTGAAGACTGAAGAATTTTGTTTTCAATCATCCTCCAAATTATAAGTTTCAGTGAAATATTAGGCATATTGTTTTACAACAGTATAATCAGTTTTGGGTGCTGTACCAGGAGGGAAGGGTTTTTTTTTATGCTACCAGTTGTGTTAGAACCCATAGATAGTACCATTTATTTTTTTTAAGGTGGTAGTTAGCTTGTTTACCATAATTTGGAAAATGGAAAGCACAGGGGAAAGTTCAGATTGTACAGGTTAGAGATTGGCGTATTTATTTCTAATGTACACAGTTCATGCTATTCAAGTTCTGCGTGTTCCCTCAGTACAGTTATGCCTAAAATGAGGAGTCAGTACTCTCACTATGTATCAATACTGAGAGGTGATTTTAAGTACTTTATAGTTTGATGTGTGAATATATAGTAGAAATCTGTGTGTTGAATTTTAGGACTAATTTTTCATTCTGATTTCAGAATGCTGGAAGAGAAAGAAGAACCAGGTTTTCTTACGGGTTTGAAGATCCCTGCTCCCTGGGCTGCTGGGAAGACTGTAGAAACAGTTCACCCTGTCAGGGATAACTATAAATTTAAAGAAACTGTACATATTCCAGGAGCCCGCTGTTTATATCTTAGATTTGACAACAGGTGTTCTTCACAATATGATTATGATAAGGTAAGCAAGGCCCAATTCAGAAATTCTTTCTTTTGTATATATTTCCGTCAGCAGCACTTTGCATTTTCATCTTTTCTGCCCCTTGTCTTTCATGGCACCTTATTTCCAGTGATTAGGATAATGCAGGAGTTTTTTATTGATAGGAGCTTATTAGTACACTGTAATGTCACAGTCTGCTTACTTCAAGGCTGCAAAGTACAGGGATGCAGATAAGTTATTTCTTATGTGGCACAAATGTGAATAACTTTTCAAAAGAATTCTTGAGTTTCATCTTAAGACTAGACTTAGCTAAATGATAGAAAATGTACAAAGAGTTGTTGACATGAAGAGGCAGGAAGATGAAAATAAATGCTTTAATTTCTATTCTTCTTGAAGAAACAATCCAAAAAGAGTATATGCTTAATTATTCTTGTGTATTGTCTTAGAACATAATATCCAGTGATTGTTTCAATGTTTAAAACCTGTCAGTTATGAGGATCTTTTGTTAAGAGTTAGGCTCTGTAACTAGGAAGTTTCCTCAAAAGATGTTGGAAGTAGTGGTGGTTATGAAATAGGAGAAATATCGTGGGCTTCAGAGGTGTGGGGCTTGGGGGCAGGGGGGTTGTTTTGCGTTTGTGTTTCTTCTGCCCCCCTGAGATATTCATACCAACTCTTCCATTATTTTTTTTTTTTAAAGTTCATTTCATGATGGCTGGGATGGTCAAAGTTTGACTTCCTTCTCATTTTTGCTGTTGGTCAGTTTTCCTTATTTCTCAGATTTTCGTCTAGCTGCCTACATTGTAGATCAGCACAGTTTGTTTGAACTGGGCAGAACTGGAAAGGCTCCTTTTTTTTTTCCCACCTGATGATAAATGACTTGTTTACATGAATTGATATGAACAAGTGTTTCAATTTCAAGAACGCAACTACTAGCACTTATTTATTTTGTATAATCAAAGAGCTATTTGTGCTTCTTACTAATTGTTGCCATATATTCTTCCACATAAAGCAAGTCCTGTGATACTCACTCCCATTAGTTATGCATAAGCATCTTTAAGTAAATGTCACCCATTACTGGTTAAACTCCTCCAGAAAACTTTGGGCATTGTCATGTTCCCACTGAAGTCACTGACAAAATATTAAGTTGGATGGGAGCAAGACCAAGCCATTTATTAGTAGAGAGGCAGTATGTTCTAGTTGGCTCAGTGTGAGGACTGGAAGTTAGGATTTCTCCTGACTTCTGCTCCCAGTTCTGCTGCGGACTTGCTGTGTGACCTTGGGGGCAAGTCACTCAATTTCCTCTCTGCCTCAGTTTCCCCATCTGTAAAATGGGGATAATAATACTTGCCTACTCACCTCACAGGGCTGTTGTGAGGATTTGTTAATGTTGATAAAGCGCTTTGAAAATATAAAGCGCGGTGTAAGTGCTAAGTATTATTATTATTATTAGATTTTCTTGTTTTTCTCTTACAGTCTAACAGTGTATTTTATGTTTTGAAGTTGGTGATCTATGCTGGTCCTAACACAAACAGTAGGAAGGTTGCTGAGTATGGAGGCAATACACTGGGATATGGCAGCCGTAGTGTCTTAGGAACTGGTTGGCCGAAAGACTTAGTAAAGGTACAGTATTATAATCCAACAATATTTCACATAGAAAAATCCCCCTTGGAAAACATGTCGAGTCTGTTTTAACCCTTATAGCAGTGAAGTCCGTGGATAACTGTATGCTTAGAAGCTTGATGAGATCACTTAATAACTGGGCTCTAATGTCCTTGGGGAATAATGTTAAACTCAACTGTAGGTTATGTGTGATGCTTCTCTTTGAGCTTATCACGTTTTTGTTATGTCTTACTGGAATTCATTATCAGTATGTTTCAGTCCTGGAGTCTCTAATGGCACTACTCTTCTCATAAGTATATCTTCCAAGGAGAAATTCTTGCACTGTCTGAGGCTGTGCATGTTTTCTTAAGGTCCGTGGGCATGACTGCATTTTTTTTTTTTTAAACACTAGCCCACCAATGTAACAAGTAGTAAATGTAGCAACTTTCCAACCATTTGTGTTGGGTTTTTAAATTACATTGGATGCTTCTGGCAGTAGAGCTAAGACAGAAAAATCCCTCAGACTTCTTAAAACTTCAGTATTTCAAAAACTTTGCAGTATGTTCTCTCAGATTATATGCAGTATGACTTTTTTTCTTATGTGTTAGTGCTGCTACAACTGTCCCACACTAAAACTGGGCTTATACGCATAACAAAATAACTCCAAAAAGGAAAACAAAAAGTAATAAACTAGAAAGCAATTTCAGACAAGCACTGCATTGTTCACAATTAATGGAATTTCATTGATTTTTCAGACATAGATTTTTATACTGCTCTTTTAGCAAAGTCTTCTATTAATGTATTGGCATTCTTCTCCTTTAAGAGCTTGTCTGTCTTCCTTCAGGAAGAGAACTGTTGATTATTTCATTGTTTTGTGCAGACAAATAATGAAAGTATTTTCGTGAAAATCAAGGCCAAGTAACACAGACTGATAAATTCTACTTTTGGTTATACAACTACAGTGTTATTTTTATTTTACTGTAGCTAGCCAGCAGCAAAATTAAAATCGAATTTTCCACTAAAAGATATCCTTACAGAAAGGGAAGAATCTTAAATCAGAGTATATAGTTGGAGATAAAAATACTTAGATAAGTGTCATTTAAAACAGTAATCCATAAAATAAGCCACTTTTATGAAAAGCCTGTATGTTTGCCTCAGTTCTTAAATGTATCTTCTTTTTTTTTTTTTCCTCCCCTCCTCCCCATCAAAATTTTAAGGTGGAAGGAGATACAGTCACCTTCTCTTTTGAAATGCGGAGTGGCCGTGAGCACAACACTCCAGACAAAGCCATGTGGGGCTTTGCTTGCACTGTCCGAGCACAGGTACTCAAACGTGACAGATTCCATGGGATAGGTTCAGATTCAATTTCTCTTCTGTCTGTTGCACACTTCAGATCAAACAGAAATGTACTTCAAAGTTGGAAGTTAATGTCTGAAATTTAAACCAGTAGTAGCTTATTTACTTTGGCAATCAGACAGATCATCTTTTTACAGTGTAAAGGACCGAAGTTTTAGTCGTTTGGCTTCCTTAGCTAGAGATACCCTGTGGCATGGTCTGCAGCATGCTTAGGGTTTTATGAAGATAGTTATTACCAGTTATGTCTCACCTGTCTCTAGTCATTGGCACCGGAGTTGCATGAAGTCACTGTAATATCTCTTGGTGCTTGTAGATCAAGATTTCTTTGAAGAGATGGGTATCTTGTAACAACCTGGAAATCAGAGATTTAATGAGGGAATAATGATTCCAGCCTATAAAGAAGAGAGGGGAGGGATGCTGGGATCAAACAAAAGGAAAATTGAATCCCTGTACCGGGAAGCTAGGACTAGGTCTGTGAGATGACAGATCTGCAGGCCAGAAAATGACTGAACCAAAAATAACTTTACCTTTTCTTATTTCTTGGTTCAGGAAAAGAATGTTTAAAACCTCTGTTTCTTGTCTTGAGTTGTTCTTTTATATTGCTTTAAATTGTTAAAGCATTTTTTCAATATACCTATGTGTAAAAGACATACGAGAGCTATACATATCTCTATATATAAATATTATATATAAAAATATAAAATCTCCTTTCTTGAAATATATTGGGGAAGGACTTCATGGTTGATTAATTAGCATAACTTAGTCACTATTCCTACTACAGGAGTCTTCAGAGGACGTGTCGGGAGGCTTGCCGTTCTTGGTTGACCTGGCACTTGGCCTTTCTGTGTTAGCTTGTTCTATGCTGCGAATATTATACAATGGACCAGAACTTA
>VZSZ01000008.1:144235-195071 GCA_013398815.1 Ibidorhyncha struthersii | reverse complement strand
CTTAAGATCTAAACTATTACAAAGGTAAAACCCCACAATTTAATCTGAATTGCCATCTGTTTGGGTTTTTTTTCTGAGGGAAGGTGACTTTTGTAGTTGTGCTCAAGTCTCATGTTTTAAGGTGATTGTTCTGATAATTTTTCCTGCAGAGCTTGTTCAGCACTTCTGTATTGCCTAAAACTAAGGGAATGTTCTCTAGAATAGGGGTTTTCTTTAGAGTAAGTAGAGAAGGATCGGGTTATGCTTGGTACCAGCCACACTCAGTATGTTAATATGTAGCCTGTCTTTGTAATGTGTTGTTGATTAATGTGTCTTTCTGAAGGAGGGGAGAGAGTTATGGGAAAAAAAAAAANNNNAAAAAAAAAAAAAAAATCCTTTTCTTCTGTTTTATTTTATTTATTTTTCCAGGTGCCAGTGGCAGGTGGAAGCTAATGGTGTAATATCTCCAGCCCTTACACCAAGTCCTTCCCCATTGCCTCTTACTATAGAAGAAGACAGAGAATTTACATATCCTTCTGATGTTCTAGTACCTCCTGTTGGACACTATTTTGATTTGCCTAGGATTAGGCTGCCCCCAGGAATCATGATAAAACTCAGGGAAATTTCTGGACGTGCTCGGCCTCAATTCAGACCTAGTATAAAGTAAGTAGCCACTGTTTTGCTCTATTTTTCTAACTTGACTTTTATTTTTTGAAATGTTTGGTGCCAAAGGAAGTCAGCTTAAAAAAGCAACGGTAAGGATGCAGCGTGCCTATCATGTATGATGGTATGCATTTAACATTCTGTAAATACTTGTTTATGACTGCAGCATCTAGTGAATTGTAAAGGTGAATTGTCAAAGTTTGTCCGTTATTCTTGCTTAATCAGTTTGGCTTTACCTGTAACCCTAGGGAAGTGATTCAGCCAGAAGTAATGGAGGAGATGGTAGTTTCATGTGTGATTAAACATTTGAATTTGGTTGATGCACTCCAGTCCCTGATAAATTTCCAGTATCAGGAAGAACATGCCGAAGAATATGATTTACTTTGTAAAATTATGGGAGAGACCTTTAAGAAGCTAAATGCGATGGAGAGACAATTGCAGGTAAAAATAAAATTACACCAAAAAAAAAGAAGGCTTTTTTTGAGAATAAAGGTGTATTATCAACATTTTAGAAACCTAGAAATACAAAATGTACTCAGATTTCTTCTTTTAAGATCTCATCTACTTAAGGTGAACAACTGCAGTAAGCATTATTTTTTTTGTCTCTTTATTAGAGTGTGGCTGAGCTGGAACAGAAATGGCAGAATGAGGTAGATGACGCCATGCATGGGAAGCTGGAGAACAACGTCCCATTCTTTTATGATTATCACTTCAATGAGGTAAGTGTTGTGGCTGCTGCGTGTGCTCATGCTTCATGCTGCTCTCTCAGTCAAACACGTTCATCCTTTTCCTTCACTTTGTTTAGAGCAAGATGAAAGAACTAGAACTTCTGTGTTCAATGAAAGAAGTTTCTTTTGATGGAAGTGATCTTGAGAATGTAGTCCTGGCGTTAAGGTTAGTAGCTGGCTGTGGAGTGTACCATTTAGGCAAGGTACTTAAAAGATAGGCAGCTTTAAGCAGCTGTGGAATTTCAGTGAGTTCCAAAAGTAGGTATGCCGAGTTAAAGTTGCATACATGCATTAAAAGCTTATTGAAGTAGGCACTTGAATCTTATTGTACCCTGTGATACTTAATGATGTGAAACAGAAGCTGGCACTAAATGTTTTGAAAATGTTTTATGTCTAGTTCCATTAAAGGCTGCTAGACCTTTAGAAAGAAGACAATCTTTGGGGGTGGGAACATTCAGATGAACTTTTAACAAGGGATGCAAATACTTTAAAACTTAATTTTCCTGTCTGTCTGGCCATATCTGATTAAATTGTTAGAAACATTTGTGCTAAATATATTTAGTACCCACAGCTACGAGTACTTACTAACAAATCGCTTGTTTATTTCTTTAATTTCCTCTGCTTTCTACTTTGATATCATAGAATAGATTGATGCTATATGTCTTCTTTAAAATAACCTTTCTCACAGTAACACTTTATTTCAGAAGGCATTAAAACATAATTGAGCTTGCTTCTTTTATTTTTCTTTCATAATCTTAGGGAGAAGTTTTTTCAAGAGGTGAATTCACTGATACAGAAGACCTCTCATCCCCTAGCAAAAACAAAAACATTAGTTAAAAGCTTGATGAACAGAGCAGAGCTGTTATTACATGTCACTATTGCAGCACAGTCTGGTATTACAAGAAGTATATCTGGTACCCCTGCAGAGACTCCAGGTACAGATCTCATTATCAGCATTGTACTTGTCTATCTTTAAAAAAAAAAAAAAAAAAGAAAAAACGTATTCCTTTTCTCTTGCTTTCCCTCTTTCACTTAAATTAAAATGAAACTTTTTTCAATTTTTCAAATTAAATAAATTCTTTTACTATAAATGAAGTTGAGTCTTTGTTTAATGATTGCTGTAATGATGGTAAATTAAGGTCTGAGTAATAATATGTGGAATTTAAACTTTAGTTTCTTGAATTATTGGGGAAAAAATGCTTATCCTAATCAAAAACAAAGCTAACTTGAAACAATACCTGAAAACAGCAAAGTCCTTGAAACTGAGTTGCAAGTTCTTGCTTAGACTGTGTTTTCCCCTCCCTGTGTTATAGCTTTCAGTGGAATGTCCACAGTGATTTTAAAAACAGTTTGTAAATAACCTCCTATACCAAGAGTGACATTCTTTCATATTGTATAATACTGCAGCCTGTAAATCAGCATCTGAAACAAAAGTGATATCTCACGCAGTCCGCCAGCCCGTCTTCCTTCGTAGTATGTCAGCACCATCTGACTTAGAAATGATTGGTAACGAAGATATCGAGTTTGCCAGATCAAGTCAAAGGTATACAGGGGTTTATTCCACTAAGCTGCTTTACAGTAATGTGGCCTGTGTTGTTAAAATCATCATAAACTTTGCAGGCATAGTACTTTTTTTTTGATGTTTGGAACAGCTTACTGGTGCCAGCTGTAATTATCCGATATTCTCGTAGGCGCCGCCACGTTACCAGCCATAGGAGTAGCTCTTTCACTCTTCTCCAGTCACTGACCATTGAGGACAGCAGAGATAAACCCACGTACAGTGTCTTACTGGGGCAGCTGTTCGCTTTCATTGGAACAAACCCTGACCAAGCGGTATGTCGCTTTAAATGTGCTAAATCGTTATATTTTCAAATTCAGATTTCACAAAGAAGGGAGGTGTCTTGCCTGTGTCTCATTAACAAAAAACTAACCAAATCTCCTAGGTATCCAGCAGCAGTTTTCTGCTGGCCGCTCAGACAAGGTGGCGGCGTGGGAATACAAGGAAGCAAGCCCTGGTGCATATGAGAGAGTTGCTGACGGCAGCTGTGCGTGTTGGTGGTGTGACGCATCTCGTAGGCCCAGTGACCATGGTACTTCAGGGGGGACCAAGGTTTGTTTATTTCTTGGAAAAATAATGAAATGTTTTGGTCTCTGTAGAAGATAGTAAATGGCTTTGTGCAAAGAAAAACCGTGAGAAGTGACTAGCTGTGAGGGTTTGATGAACAAAGCTTGCAACAACCAGTTTGGCCCTTGTGGGGTAAAAAGGCAGAAGCTTCTAAGAAATGCTTTTATTTGGCAGCAGATGAACTTTCCTTTCATATGGGGGTGACGTGTCCACAGATATGTGTGTGTATATGTATGACTTAATCCTAAATTCATGTTAATTAGGTATTCGTGGTAGACTTAGCTGATACTGTCATCTAAGTTTGGTAAATATTTTAACTATTTTGTTTGTAGTCAAATCTCAGTCATGTCTGAGGTAAAACTACCGTAATATCTTGTTGATATATGTTTCATATTAAAGCATTAAGTGACTTGCAGTTTTGCTTCTAAATCTTCCTTGAGTAATTCTTAATATGTGCTGCTTATTTTTTTTTAAAGCTATATTTGGAAGTTTGTTCATTTTATTTAACCTAGAAAGACTACCATTTCAAATATCTTAACTACCAACAGAATTGAAGAGCTCACATGTGGTGGGATGGTGGAACAAGTCCAGGAAGCTTTTGGAGAGACTATGACGTCTGTGGTCTCGCTGTGTGCTCGCTACCCCATTGCTTGTGCAAATAGCATTGGCCTCTTATGCACTATACCTTACACAAGGTATGAAAGTATTTCTTTCAGAAAGGGAAGGAGGGAATCGATAGCTGTCCTCGTTAGGTTTTGCCTTAAGGAGAAGCATTACATAGTATAAATAGACTGCCTTTACTCATAATGAGGAGTATCTGAGAACATCCTGTTAAATTTTCTCAGAATACAGAATTTCATGTGGGGAGGACAAGGGAGGCACAGAACTGTCTTTCTGCAAATAGAAGTAACTAACTGCTGAGTTAACAGCAAGCTCTGGATTTTCATTGTCTGTTGTTAGTGACTGAGAAGTTACTTAAGTAAATTCTGAATTTCTCTTCCTGTACAGGAGTGAAGAGAAGTGTTTGGTACGTAGTGGCCTGGTACAGCTTATGGACCGCCTTTGCAGTTTAAGCAGCCAGACAGAATCCAGTTCGAATGAAAAACAGACTAAGAAACAGAAGGTGGCCACCATGGCTTGGGCTGCCTTCCAGGTGCTAGCCAATCGGTGTGTGGAATGGGAGAAAGAAGAAGGTAGGAACACTGCGAAATATTTTTCTACTGTGTGCTTTAGAATTGCCCAAGTCTCTGAGAAGTGGTATAAATGTGTTTAAAATAAGGCATTCACTCCCCATGACTTCAGTACTGTGTGGGTTCTTCACAACACACAACAAAATAAGTTGATTTTCTTGTTTTTTTAATTCTAGCTTGTTTTCATCCCCATGGGAGTGTTAATGTTGCAGATAATTTCAAGTGTGCCACTTGGTTCTGTCTAGAGACAACCAGAGAACCTGGAGACCCTGTGTTATCACTTATGCATTTCTCCTTTGATAGGATTCACCCATAACATACATAAACTTACAGATACGTGGCTATTGGCTAATGGGACATAGATATTGTATCAGGTTTTATTTTTAATTAAAGACATTTTATATATAAAAGTTTTGCTACAGCAAAAGAAAAATATTTTTTACTGTTTTCAGCTTATGGGTAAGGAATTTGTAGATATGTACGTCCTTTTTGTTAATTATAGTTGTGTATTCTTGCATTATCTTTAAAGGTGGTTCAACGGAAGCTGTTCACTCTGGTCTGGCCCGTCAGGTCTCCAGCCTTCTTACCAATCATCTCGCACGAGCTACGGAGTGTTGTGGTAATCAAGCTGCAGGAAATGATGCCCTTCAAGATGTTCTCAGTCTTCTTAATGACCTGTCAAGGTACTAGGCCTTCGTCTCTGGAGTATTTTTTTTTTTTCTATGGATGAAAACAGTTGGGGGTCCTTATGGGGATTTTTCTACAGTAGTGAAGGTAAGGTAGCTTCCAAAATAATTCCGAAATTTGATTGTAAGCTGACACTTATTCAAGCTTAGTGTTTAATCAGTGCTATCACGTTATGTAATAGTTGATGCAGGTAAGGTTTTGTCAGACACTGAAATTTTTTTGAATTACATCTTATAAATAATAAATTCATTTGGTTTTAGTTCCAAGAGAATCATGAAACAATAAATTTTTTTTTCTAACAGTAATTACCTGGGTTTTCTTTTTCTTCTTTCAGGAGTCACATAGGTAAAGCAATCCTGAGCCAGCCAGCCTGTGTGTCCAAGCTTCTGTCACTGCTCTTGGATCAGCGTCCTTCTCCAAAGTTGGTCCTTATAATCCTTCAGTTGTGTCGTGCTGCACTGCCTCTCATGAGCGTTGAGGACTGTGGAAACGTGGAGTTGCCTCCCTGGAGTTACTCGGTACCTTCTCTGAACAGTGAACAGGATGATCCCAGTGACCCAGCCTCCAAGATTGCCTCTCTGCTGTTGGCAAAGTTGGCAGATTATGTAGTACCAGGTACCAGTGCCTTTTTGGTGTCACGCTAATTTGAGAAATTGCCAAGCAAGACGTGTATCTTCAAGGAGCTTTTGTATTGACAGAAAGCTCAAGTAGGAAAAGGTATATGAAATGTCGGTGTTGAAAGATAGGATATTTCTGTGACTTTCTGTCTCTTAATTTAACTGTTCTCAGGCTAAGGAGTGTGTCACAGTGATGATTTAGATGCATCTCGGGTGTGTTAGTGTTAGTTTCAAAGGCAAGAAAGTCTGTTGATGGAGTTCACGGTTGTGTGTTTTTCTTTGTTTTTCTTTCTACTTCAAGGATGCCAGACAGTTCTTTCTCCAACTGCCTCTGAGCCAGATACTACTTTGGCAAAAGCCAGCCCTAAAAATTCCATAAAAGGCGATAAAGATCCTGGAGAAGAAAGCGAAGCAGTGGATGGTAAACTTTCTATTTTTATTCATAAACGGGAAGACCAGTCATCCCATGAAGTCCTTCAGCCATTACTGAGGTAATCTTAACTCACTGGGTTGGAATTAGCAACCAATTTAGCTAATTCCATTTCTCTTCTTTTTTTTAGTGCTATAGCTGTAGAAAAATGCATCCAAGACATACTAGTAAACGGGAAAGCAAAATGTCTTCCCAATTTGTTGTGTTTACTGGCAAAATAATAAGATAATGGAAAAATGGTTTATAGGGCTGACGCTTAACATACTGTTACCTGGATAAAAATGCATACCACTATACTGAATTTGTGGTGAGGCAGCAGCACAAGGAATCTAAATCCCAGTGCTTCCTGGACTTGTCTCTTTTGGAGAAGACGACTTAGCAATGATGAGAGCAGCAAAGCTGAAACAGAGCAGAGTATACAGATGTATAAAAGGAGGAGGGGGATATGAAGCATGACATTTTGGTTTTGGCTTGCTTACCAGCCGTGTAAGCCACTAGCAAAGGAATGTAAAAGCATCTTAATCTGTCTGAAAACAATCACATGAAAAATTAGCTGTTTAAATGATACTCCATCAGAAAAACTGAATGTATCTTGTTATGGTATTACATACTATGTAGGACTAACAAATAGAACTATCAAAGCGAAACGGCTTTAAAAGCATCGCTTTTAATAATGCATACGCTAGATAATAACTTGCTATTACAGCTTCTTTAGTATTCTTAGTACCCACCTGGATTTTTAGATCTCTGAATGTCAATCAGCCAACGTTATCACCTTTTGCATTTTGTACTGTTTGTTTCATCTTCCCCCACTCCAAGTTGGTTTTTAACCCACGCCCTAAAAATGATTGTAAAAGGTAGAGCTGTTGGGTGTTCTTACGTGAAAGGTTAACTCGGAGCCCTCAGGCATTTGTGTTCAGTAAAAGCCAATTTCACTATACTTTTTTAGGAGGGGAAGGGTTAAATTGCTATGCAAGTAACTACATTCAATAGTATTAAATGCCTCTTGTACAGTGCAATTTGGTATGTCCTTAACTATCAAGTATTTCTATTATTGTTAAGCGATTCAGTTGCAAGGGTTGCTTTCAAATAATTTAAAAACATGCGTAATATATTAAGTTGGACTGTATAGTTCAGCTGTTTTTTCCACCAATGAAAACAAAGCTAATGTGTTTTGTTTTCACTGTAATAGTAGCTCAGAAGGTCGTCCATTCCGACTAGGAACTGGAGCCAATATGGAGAAAGTAGTGAAAATGGATCGAGACATGACAAAAGTAAGAAAAGGAATAACTAAAGAATTATTCAACATCGTAAAAATCAGTGCCCAGTCAGAATTCTTGGTTTTTAACTTATGTTAAATCCCCTTTGTTAAATGTTGTTTAATTTACAGAACTGTTCAGAAAGATAACTTTATATGTAATGTTTGCATTATAGTTATTGACGTAAATACAGGAATAAATGATGAAAAAGCATTTCAGCTAAGGCTTCCTCCAACTGTTGTAGGTCATGTTTAAGCCCCTTTAGTAGTCTCTTTCCTGAAGTGTTTAATGCATGTTGATAGTATGAATTTAAACCACATACTTAAACAGAATTTTCATGTATATTTTCAGACACGTTCTTGAGTATTTGCACCAGAAATACTCATGTGTGGCTTTTTGATCAGAGAAGAGAAACTATACTGTTGAGCTAAGAACGGAATATTAAAGGCAATGAATCCACATTGATCTCTGATCTCTTTGTGGATGAGAAAAAGCAACAGAAAGAATTTGTCTTATGACTGTGACTAATACATACAGGAGGATGTTTTGATGTGGTCTCGGTACTTTTACATATGCAGAGAGAGGAGAGTTAAATGCATCGCGTATTGTGGCCAAATAGAGCTAACATTAGTATGTTAGTCTTATGTGGCAATTTTATTTTCAGAGTGGCTGCTGTGAAGTTATTACAGAAGAAGCTGCTGCAGCTCTTCGAAAGGCAACTAAGTGGGCACAGTCTGGTCTAATAGTTAGTGTTGGACCACCCATAGAAACTGTCAATCCAGAAACTACTAGCGGGTTGTCCACTGGGGACAAAAAGAAGACTGCCCAAACATCTATTTGCAGAGAGAGGAATTCTGAGCTTGCCAGGTGGGTCACTTCGATTCCGTACTGATTCTGCTTTTCTGTATACCAGTATTTGTGGTGCTCTAGAAAACAGCCTGGGTTTTTATAAAATTCCCTTTTTTGTGCTGTATATTGTCGTTGACAATTGAAGCTTCTTCTCCTTCTCTTGTTTTGAAACGAGTGGGTAAATTGCTTTCTTTTGCACAGGACGGATCCTGTGAGGCCGTTCATTAGTGGTCATGTTGCAAACAGCATGGCAGCAGAGGTGATCGCTTTGCTGCATAGCTTGTTGATGGCACCAGAATCAAATGCAGCTCAAATATGGACAACTACTGCTGAAAAAGTAAGCAAACAGAAGATGAAGTATTGAATTCTATACCAAGCATGTACTGAATGGTTGAGAGAGCTTAATTATTAGCAATTTCCTAAGCTACTCCTTTCCAATTTACTACTTCCAACACTGCAAACCGGGATGTTTAACTGCACAGAGCAGTCCTTTCTAGTAGCTGGTATCTATCTGACATCTTAGGGTGGAATAAATAATCAAAAATTATCCAGCATTAGAGAATGTGGTGTCATTCTGTAATTCACCTGTCATTCTTTTTAGTGACTAATAATGCTGTTTATTTAGGGAGGTATCCTACCTTTGCTATTCAGTCCTCTTTGCCATGAGGAGGGTCTAAAGCGTTGACTGGAAAGCGTAGCACATTGCTTTTATGTTCCTCTGAATCCTGTAGCACCTAATCTGTTGCTTAGGATAAATCCTTGAGCGAAGACTTTTGCTAAGATTATATATGTAACACTGTGATTCTAAAAGTTATTAGGGAACAGAGCTGGCTTTGGTGTTCACACTTCAGAGAACTTAGAATATTCTGAGTTATATAATTCTCTTCAAGAACAAAAATAATTCTTCTGAGACTCTGTGTGGGCTGGAGGCTTGGGGCGCTGTTTTTTGTTTGAATTGTGCTTTGAAGTCATTCTCTGGTATTTTTTGCCTCTGTCTTCAGGTTCTGTCTCGGGCTCTGATGTACATTCCACAACTTGGGAAGTATGCAGAGAGTATTTTGGAGAATGGGAGTAGCAGTGGAAGGAAACTTGCTAAACTTCAAAGAATTGCTCGGCAGGCAGTAGCTGCCCTTTGTGCTCTGGGTGGCTTTAAGGAGACGATTAAAATAGGTTCTGAAGTGCAGGTAATTCAGTGCCATTTACATTTTATATCTTAAATGAGACGTGACACAGTGTGACGATTGGCTGCAATCATGAAGCAGTTGCAATAACTCTTGTGGAGACTGCTATTCTGTGTTATTCCTGTTTCCCAAAATACCCAGCTCTAATTGTGTGTTGAGTTGGTGTGTGGTGTTAAACACTCAGTGTTTCTTGTTTGTAAAGCCTTAAATCTTATGCAGACCTTCTTTGGTTGTAGGTTTTAGGTAAAGGAATAGCAGGAAGCATTGGAGTCGTGGCATCTATTAATGAACAAGAAGGTATAGCAACGGTCAAATTTCCACCTACCAGTATAGACAGTAGAAAGACCTCACAAGCATCAGACACATTAACTATTCCGTTATCTAGGCTCTGTGTTCCAAGATCTGAGGTACGGTAGCTTTAAGAATCCACTATTAAGTAGAATATCAATTTATTTTTTTTGGCCACAGCATACTGGCAGTTAATCTACAGCATGTAAAAAAAATTTGTTTCATTTTTGATTAATGATTATTTGTAAAGTTTGTCTCATTGTTTTAAACATATCTTAACAATATCTCTACTTAAGTTCTCATTCAAGTAACATGGATGTTCATCTTTTGGTGCTTAAAGATGTTCCATTGCATACGGTGTTGGTGTTTTTTGTTTTGTTTCTGTTTTTTTCTCTTTTTTGACTGATGTTTGGTGCTGGTTTTGTGATAGTACAAAATGAGAATTAACTCCAGGTAATAAAACACCCTCATTTCTTAGAAACTAACTACTTGAATTTAACTTTTTACCGTGCCCCCCCACCATCAGGCATTGCCTCTTCATAAACTGTCCATTACTGAGAAGGTAGTACAGGCAGTCCAGTCCATGTTGCTTCCTCAGGAGGGAAGTCTATCTATTCACACCTCACTTCCTGCAACAGGAGATGGCTCAACTCCAGTAATGGCAGTGGTCCGGCTTCTTGCTGAAATAAGAACCAGGTGAGTCGTCGGTTTTTGTGCAGCACCTCAGTCTGGTTTGATACCATACATGAATGTTCAAGAAAATTGCATGGGTTCTTGTTTTCTTCCTCTGTGGGTATTGACATAGGACAGCAGGGGACAATGCAAAAATTCTGGTTTGCTTCCTTAAGTACATGTGATGTCTAGATATTGTTAAAATAAGCACCAAAAATAAAGTGCCCCCTGTAACACTGACAATGCATTGAGCAAATGTTTTGTTATAAGTAAATGTTAGGAAGTGGGGGAAAGCTGTCATTGTGGAAGTTCCAATGGATAGCTAAGCAACCAGACAAAGAAATAGATCAGTCGGTGTGCTGTCTTTTAAAATAGTCTTGAATTCAAGACATGTAGAGACAACTTTGAATTCAGCGTACGCTTTTGTAATGCTTTAAACATATTATTTTTCCATCAAGAGCATGCCTAGTGATGGCTCAGCTGTTAGAAGACAGCTCATTCTGTGAAGAATTCATTCAACAGTGTCCAGCTGCTGTAGAAGTTCTTAATTTGGTAGCACAGGAGTGCAGCCCTGGTAGGTATTCTACATGTTCTTGCAGCTTCATTGTTGTATTCAGTTCAGAGACATAACAGCTTCTAAAACCATTTCAGTGTTTTGTCCTCCAGCCACTTAGTTTGATAGCTAGCACGGTACAGCACCTTTTGTCATAGCTGCAGAGCTGTTAATGTGAGAGAGTAGCTAATAATCAGACTAAATCATTTTAGACATTGAGCAATAAGTTTAGGCCAGAACGTGATTGCATTCTGCATCACGGAGATGCAAGTCCTGGGACCAGCTCTCTACTACTGTGCTTCTGAACCCTCTCTGCTTTTCTTGTTTCCATTGTAACCTACTCTGTATTCCTTGACGTTACCGTTTATGTGTTTTCTTTTTATTACATTTTTGCTGGTTTTTACAATGCTTTCTTATATTCCTTATCATTGAGCTCTTGGTTTCCTTCCCTCTTGTTTAAGGATAAGCAGTGCACCCAGCAGAAGCCTTAGTTCAAGGGCAGGTTTTAGGAACATGTCAGAGCCTTTCATGGGAGAAAAAGTGGCTGAAGTTGAAGGATGTTAGGGTCGGAACCAAGTGGATTTCAGTACAATCTCTAGTGTAAAAGGGAGTGTGCTGATTTTTTTGACAGTAGGCATAAATTCTTTTGACTTGCTGCTTTTACTGGGTCATAAACTTGCTCACTAAAACGGATTTTATATCCTAATTAACATAACAATGTCTTTGCTAACTAAATATAAATGAAACATGAGGAAAACAATTGCTCGTATACATTTAGATTTTGGTCCTTAATTTTGTTTATCGGGTAAGTGAGACTATTTGATCAGATCTCTTAAAATGCAAATGTCATATTTGTTTCTATTTACCGTTATTAAGATTGCATTGTTGGACTCAAGTAACTAGATTTGCTTGGAACCTCGTAACTTGGTTTGGTTTGTTGTTACAGGGGAGAGGCTCCTTGTTGTAGAAATGCAGTGTGAAAGGTTACGAATGTTGTATCGTGACTGTGCTCGACCTCCTCCTCCTCCACTCCAAGCAGACAGAAGACAGGTAAGCACAGAAACAGTGCTGAGCCTTCTGCCTCTTGCAAACAAAGCCAGCCACTGAGTGCCGAGGGTCTGCCTATGGTGGTGGAGCCAAACGGGTTGGATTCTTATTTAAACATTTCATTTAATGTGAATTTCTGCAGTGGGATGTGATTTGTTGTGGTTGCAGTTGTGGTAGTTGTAGGTGTTGTATTAAATGTGTACTTCGTAAAAGAATGTGTCATTGGATTTCAGTAGATTACTTCAACTGTAATTGGTAGAATAAAATGCTCTCTTCCTGTTCGTAGCCCAAAGAAATCACTTGGAGCCCATCAAGAGTGTTTCCTCCTGTGCGAGCATGCATGTTTTCATCACATCTCACAGCTGTGACCTTTTTGGCTGACCCTAGTGCAGGTGGGGGACTTCCTCGGGGCACGTTTATCTATGCCACTTCACCAGTTCCAGTACAGGTAAGAACTCATGACTGTACAAGTTTGGATCACTTAATATTCAATAGTGCATGAAAAGAAAAAGAAAATTTTCTATTTTACCTATGTTTTGTAAATAATTTAAAAAATACTGTTGTTATTTCTAGGCACCATCATTCTACTGGGAAATTGAAGTAGTTTCCTATGGAGATACAGATGATGACACTGGACCAATAGTTTCATTCGGATTTGCTACAGAAGCTGAAAAACGGGATGGCGCTTGGACAAACCCAGTGGGCACCTGTCTTTTTCACAAGTATGTCAGAGATGTACATCAAAAATCATGGTCTCGCTCAGTACACTTGTAAGGTCCTTAGGGAGGACTATTGTGAGCACATTGTAGTAGGCAACATGTACATTTTAACTTAAATGTTAAACTGATGAACTAGAATATCTCCTTACCAAAAGGAGACTTGAGTTGCCTTTTGTCAGTATCACAGCTACCTAGACTTCAGCTGGTAAGGAGTTTTAATCATTATTTGTTTCAGCGTTCTTTTTAATTTTCTTCTCGTGTTACTTCTCAGCAATGGGCGAGCAGTGCATTACAACGGCTCCAGCTTGCTGCAGTGGAAGAGTGTTAGATTGGATGTGACTCTGTCTCCCGGTATGTAAGAGTGCAGTTAACGTGCTTATCTGGTAAATCAGAAAATCCTCTAAATATAAGGGAAATAGTGGATGAGAAAACAGATTGAATCCATGTTGTTCTTCTCATGATTTTTTGTTTTCTACAGGTGATGTAGCAGGAATTGGATGGGAAAGAACAGAAGGAACTCCACCCCCTCCAGGGCAGCCAGCTAAAGGCAGAGTTTATTTTACGTATTGTGGGCAGCGACTTGGGCCGTATCTAGAAGATGTCTCTGGTGGAATGTGGCCAGTTGTCCACATTCAGAAAAAGGCAAGTTTTTGACAGAAATACGTTGCTTGATACATATTCTTTCAGAAACACTAAAAACATAGAAAAATTGAGCTTGCTTACTTGTCTGTAAAAAAACTAGAGTGATAGTTTTTACCTTTAGGGAGTTAGATTGAGGTATTCCATTACCCTTTTTAGGTGCAAACATTCTGCCATTATTTTGAACGTTTTCTGCCCATTAGGACACTAATGTGCAGCTGGCATGATGCCATGGCATTATTCTCTGCTAGTAGCCCTTCTGTTAGTATTCCTTCTCAGCAGTGACCTTGCTTCAAAGTATACTAGCTAAGTATGCTGTATCTTGAAGCTAGAAAAAAGGCAAGTTCAAAGTTTGTGCTTAGAAGCTTAATGCTTTGCCTGCTGCATCCAGTTTTTTAGCTAGAGATGCTGGGAAAAACTGTATGGTGTGAAGATGTGGTCAGCTTGCCCCTTTGGCTGAGTTTTTTAAAAAGAGCAAAGAGAAGGATCAGAACAACCCACAACTCATCTTAGTGCTTTTATGTTCATCTTCTTTCAGAACACGAAAGTCCGTGCTAACTTTGGATCTCGCCAATTTGCCTATGCTGAAGGACAGGCTCACAGGAATGCTGCTGATCTGTGTATTGACCTAGCTGAAGAAATAAGTGCCAACTTTGAAGCGTTGCCTTTTGCCATGGCTTCTGATAGTGATAACGATGCTGGCACCAGCATAGCTTCTGATCCTGGCACCCATGGACCTCCTTGTAGAATTGCTGCTGTTGCTACAGCTCAACAACGTAAAGTGATGACTAAAATTTTTAAAAAATCTTTCAGGAGAAATTATAATCAATTAAGTAGGATTTAAGCACACCCTGGCTGCAGTCCTTGGGTACTGCCTATTTAGGTAAAGCAGTACAACAAGCCTTGTAAAATAGATGCTTACTTGGTTTTTAGACAAGGTAATTAAAAGAAAATCTTACTTTAGTCTTCGTTTATATGGATGCACAATTTATTCTTGATTACTGCAACTGCAGTGAGAAATTATCTTATTAGGGCTTTGAATACAATAAGATATTATAGTTAATTGACTCAAAGAATTGGTTATGCTATGTGAAAACACATTACATTCCACAGACTGATTGGAGACCGTGGAATGCAATATATCTCAAAAACCTCATGGAATATTTTTGCATGCCTTCTAGTGCGTTACTATCTCATTATTTCCATATGTGTTTTGCAGAGTATGACAGTGACACATCTTGCCACTATAAAATGGAACTAAGCTATGAGAACTTTATCACATCGGGCCCCGATCCTCATCCCCCTCCTATTGCAGATGATGAAAGTGATGATGATGATGACGATGATATTCCCCGGGTGAGGAACATGGCAAGCTCTGCCTGCTATAACTTGGAGTCTAAATGCAGATATTGTAATTCAGATTTTTAGGTTTTGCCACACAAGGGTTTTCCCTGCTTCCTTAAGGAAATTATAGCTTTTAACTTTGCTTTCTTCTTGGTGTTCTAAATTACTCTTGTCTTTGTAGGAGGATCACTATGCCCTGTTGGTTAAAGCCTGGGAAACTAAAGTTTTCCCTACAATTAGAAGAAGATTCCGTAATGAGGCTGAGAGGAAGTCTGGGTTGGATCAGATTAAAGGAGCTTTACAGTTAGGTATGGCCATGTTTATTTCCATGCATGTTGTTTGATATGATGTGCGATAAGTATGATGGTAACACCTGTGTTTCTTATGTTTTACTGTATTCAGGGCTGGAAAACTTAAAGAAAAAAATTTTCATCAAGTACTTAATTTGTTTTGTCATCATGATTTTTCTTCAATGCTTTTGCTTAAGTTGGACCATTTAAATAGGGAAAATGGGTTTAGAAATAGTGGCAGAATTTGTTGTGCGGTTGTGATGTGGATACAGAAATACTTCGGAATAATAGTTTGGGAAGAAATTATCCATGTACATTTTCTGTCTGACTATGCAAAACTTTTGAGAAACACTTTAATAAGGAGGGATTTGTAAATGAATGCAGTTCTGGCAAGACAACCTGTTTGTGGGAACTTCACAGCAAGAGCAAAGTAAGAATTCTGAGCTTTAATGAGAAGCATACAAGTGTCTCGGGAAAGCTCTGCTCCCTATCAGCCTGACTGAAAGAATATTTAACTAATTAGATAGCTCATCTGCTTATGATGTTAATAAGAATGAGAACTCATTTCAAGTGGCTGGGGAAAATAACTAGCGCTGCCTTTTGTCTACCAGGAATGGTTGATATAGCACGACAAACTGTAGAATTCCTCTACGAGGAAAATGGTGGTATCCCGAGGGACCTCTACCTTCCTACTATCGAGGATATTAAAGATGAAGCAAACAAATTTACAATTGATAAAGTACGAAAAGGTAAGGTCAGCAAAAAGTATGTTGAGGGGAAAATAAAAGCTAAGGGGCTCTAACGCTTGGGATCTACTGTATAAATTGTCAGGCTGAGGAAAATGCTATAGCTTAAAAAATTTTGTTGTGCCTTTCTCTCCAGGTCTTACAGTGGTGACTCGCTCTCCTGACAGTAACAACGTTACCAGTAGTGCTGTGGGAACAGCTTTGCCCAAATTTGCTATTCGTGGGATGCTGAAGACATTTGGTCTTCACGGTGTCGTTCTGGATGTTGATTCAGTGAGTAGAGATACAATGGAGGGCTTTTAATGCATCAGTATCACACACCTGTGAGCAAATATGTTTCAGTGTACTAAACTCCTAGAATGCTGGTTTGATTCTCTCTTTGAAGGAAAAAAACAACTATCATCGTTAACTGTGTTTGACGGTCTTGTTTTTTGGTGTTCCAGGTAAATGAATTGGTACAAGTAGAGACATATCTCAGAAGCGAAGGAGTTCTGGTAAGATACTGGTATCCCATTGACATGTTAGAAAGGCCACCTGCTGGTTATAGGAGGACTGCAACAAATGGATTGGTTACCCTGGATAATACCAATATCCAAATTCACAGGTAAAAAAGGAAATGTAGTTAGAAGGCGTTTGTGTTATCTGACTTGATCTAAAGCATTTCCTATAGTACAGTTATTTACTGCAACCTTGGTTTGAGTCGTAGTAAACTTCCAAATCTTACTGTAATTGTTGGATTAAAGCTGAGAAAAATTCATTGAATCTTCATGTTTTAATGGGTAGTGGGGGGTTGATTTTTTTTTTTTTTGTGGCAATAAAGGAAATTGGTTGTAATTGTCTTGTTGAAAGGATTGTACTTAGTCATGTGAAAGTGTTTTTTATACGTGCTGGTGTAACAGGTACCTTCCTTGAAGCTGAGGTTTCTTGTACCATCAATCAGTTGCTATCTCAAAGCTCAAGAGCTCTTGACTGACTTTGTGGAGAGTTGGCTTCTAATTCAGGTGCCTTAATTTGGTACCAGAATTAAATGGTGAATTCACCTTAAGTGAATAAGAAAGATTTTTGGTCTACCTGAACCTTTTAAACAAGAATAAATTAGGCATACATGTTTGGATTCAGGGGCAGGTTGGTGGATATGGCTTATTTTAAGTACGGTGAAGCGATTTTATGTTTTGATGTTTGTATTTTCTAGAGAGCTTTTGCGAAGTGAAGCTTCTCTGGCCAAGCTATACTGCCGCATGGCTCTCCTCAATATTTTTGCCCCCAAATCTCCACATATGTTTACTCGTCTGTTTCATATTCCTGCTATCCGTGATATCACTCTGGAACACCTGCAGTTGCTATCCAACCAGCTTCTTGCACCACCTCTTCCTGGTAAACACTGATTTTTATCACAGCTCTTTTTTGGTACTGTAGTTTTCTGGGGACAAAAAAAAATCTAATGAATTTGGCACTTATTGGTTTATTAGTTAATAATGTTGGGACTTGAAAAAAATACCTCAATGGACTCCTGACCTTAGTGATAGGGTACTAAACTGAAGTTCTTGCTAATGATCTAATTAAAAGTGTGCTAGAGTTCAGAGGCCCTCCTAAGGCTCCATTCAGTGTGCTTCTGTCCCTTTGTCGTTGGTGATGTTCTCTTTGGGGGGGGAAGTATCCATATGGGATACTTGTAAGGAATTGAGAATGTTTGATAGTTTGAATCCAGGGTAGTAAAACTAAATGCCAGTTGGGTCTCGGTTCTCAAAATTCAACTCTTCTTCATTTCACAAAGTGGTTTGTCCTTTTCCTACTGGAATCGCAGATCTGATTAGAGAGTGTATGTGCTGAATCATGGAAAAGAATCTTTGGCTAATCCAAGTGAGTGTTAACAAAGGCAGTTATTGTGACAAAGCTATTCTGCATGCAAAGAAATGTGTGTAATGTGGCTGGAGCATAAGGAGGAAGTAGGAAGTGCTAAATATAGGCTGTTAATAACTGAAGGTAATTATTTACCATTGGAAGGAGTCCTGTTCCCTCCTCCAATTACTTTGAAACTTGGCTACCTCTAACAGATGCCGCATTGTAAAATATCCTCTTGCAGAGTACAGCACTACTTTGCATGGCTTTAAGATAATTTTCCAAGCTTTTATTTAGTTTTCCTCTTTAAAATATGTTTTATTAAGCCCTGCTTAATACACACAGTTTCCAAACCTGCATTTTGGTGAATTGCCCGCTCCTTTGTGCACTGCATTTTGTCTTTCTTTGACTTCTCCCATTAGCTCCAGAAAAGACCAAAAGCTATCTTGGCCACCCAAAAGCTATCTTGTTCATATATAGGGAAAGCTTGAGGACAGCTAAAGCCGCTTTCACCTCATCTAGAATGAGTGGGGAAGAGAGCGCTTCTGGTCACTTGTCCTTATTGCACTTATGCAGTAAATTGATATAGGCCTGCCATGGGACAAATTGATGTGCCTGCCATGGGACGAAATGAGGCAGCTGTGAACCCACAGCTCTGTGTACGTGTGGCAGGCCTCCTTAAGGGTTGGCTTAAGGCAGGTGAAGAACACAGCTGGCATTTAGAGTGCCATCCCATCTGCAACCACCATTTCAGGGGTGCAAGTTTGGTCTTGGGAGGATCCTTTCTACTGCTGACATTTGGGAGGAGGTTTGCCCTTGCTCAGGAGTGAAAGTAGGGGCTTGTAATCTTCCAAGTGTTTTAACACTTCTCTTTCCGCTGTCTGTTTCACAGGCTACATAGACATGTTGAAGTGATCTCCAAATTTGTCTTACCTTATTTTTTATTACAGACGGAACAATCAGTTCAAGTTCTATTCTTTTGGCCCAGTCCCTGCAACACTGCGTCCATTCCCAGAACTGTGCTGCCACAGACCTCTTCTACCAGGGCAATTCACAAGCCATCAGAGAGTGGCTCACTGTTGCCATTACTCGGACACTGCATCAAGGAGAGGAGAGTCTGTTAGACCTCACTAAACAGATCTGCTCATTTTTGCAGGTAAAATACTTAGTAACGTTTTATGAGCAGTGTTGTTTTTCTTTCAAAGGAGCCCTTGCTTTATGTGTGATCTTAACTTCCGTAATACTGTCCATCACACTGAGTTGTTCTCTGGATGGATTGTGTTCCTATCCTGATCACAGTGGGCACGCTGAAAACACAAACGTGTTAAAATGAAGTGGCCTCGCAGTATGTCAGTATTTACAATGCTATATTTTATTTGAAAAAAGAGGAGGGCAGTGGTTTGCTGCAGCTGCCTGGGGACTTTCATTATGAAATGCTATGTTACAGACGGCACCAGAACAGTTTCCTGCTGAAGAATTCCCAATTTCAGAATCCAAAGTCAATATGGATGTTAATTTTCCTGGGGCTGCATTTGTAATTGTGTCCTGTAAGGAAAGTCAGTCTGGATTCCGCAAAGAGTAAGTAATTGAGGAGCCAAGAGTGGCAAAGATTGAAGATGTGCTGCTGAGCCTCTGTGAACCCTGAGTATGTAGGTGCTCACTTCTTAGATTTTTCTCTTCTCAGAGACTCATTTTGTGGGTGGTGGGATAAATACCACAGAGTGTTTAATCTTTCTGTGATTGGGTTGGGGTTTCTAGTAGCTAGCTACAGTCTAACCGAACTGTTGTTGTTGCTCTCTTCTTAGTTCATCCCTGTATAAAGCTCCTTGGGCTCGAGTGCTTGTCTACGGACTTGGGCATAAAGTTAAAAGGAATGGTCAGTTGAACCTAATTGAAGCGGTGTGCTATCCTCGAGATGCCTCTCCAACCAACACAGGCCTAACACCTCCCCCAACAACCAATCAGTACCCTTCAGTGATCACCCCTACGGACAAGGTCCACATCAAACTAGGTAAAAAAAAAAACCCAAACAAACGAAAACCACACAAAAACCCCAAAACAGAAAACCCAAAACTTTTTAACTGTATTCTCAGAAGTGAGACAAGCGTCATCGTGGTGTCTGTAGGAGCTTCCTATATTGTCTCTAGTCCTACCATTGGTTATGGCAGTATTTTTGTACTAGGTATTAAATGTGTCCTAGAAGAAATATGCCATCATCCTTAACCAGACAGCCATGGTTTTATAAACGTTGGAAGCCATTTGGCTATGATTTTGTTAGTTCTATTAAATTCTGTTAGTTCTGTTGTTTTCTGATTTTTGTCTTCCAGGAGTGCACAAAGCAGTGTGTTTGAATATTTCTGCAGTGATCAAGTTGAGGTTATTGCTATTTGAGGTGCTATGTTGCAGATGGAGATTGGAGATTACTCTTTTTTTCGCTTTTGTGGGTGATTGTAGGGACCTTTAATACGCAGAGTAATATATATGCAGTGCAGTAATACATAGGTCATCCCAGCTTCTCCAGCAAGAGCAATCAATAATATTCTTTTTACTCTTCCAGCCTAAGGGAGAAACAGTGTGATTTATTTAGAGCAGTGAAGGTGACTGAGCTGCAGTAAGCTCTTAAAACTTTCCATTGGAGGTCCTCAAGTTCCTTTGCTGAACTACAGCATCTCTGATGTTACTCTCAATACCGATCAGATACATCATACTACAAATAAGTGGGTTTTGTGAAAGTCCTGTATGTATTTAGATATCTACAGGCTAAAAATAGTTATATTTCATATGTCATGTAAACAAAATGTTATCTGTAGTGTATAACTATAGAACTTACCATTATAGGTAACCATCCCTATTTGTGTATTAAAAGGTACTTAATAATGAAAATTCTCACTTTGCATAAATTTAGCCTCAAAAAAATCCTAAAAGATATGTTACTACTTTTACTTTACAAATGCTTAGAGTCATGATAAGTATTTTCTTTGACCTTTTTGCTTAGGAGTATCTCCTCCTCCTGGAGCTGTGTTGGTCTTGCATTCTCTTCCCCTTGAATTCCCCCTGGCAATGGCATTCACAGAACAGCTATTAACTTGGAAGTTGGAAGATGGGGATGGAAAATCAGAAGACGAACTGGATACTATTCCTGCTTCAGTTCTCTTGCAAGTAGTGGAATTTTTAGGTGAGAATGCAGTATTTACGTAATAATGTGCACCAATAATGTGCTGGCTCAGATAAAGAGTTTCAGGAAAAAAAGAAAAATTGCAATTACAAAGTATTTCTGAGCTCTTCCATTGTATGGAAATTTTCTTCAAACTCCAGAAATCTTCTGTTGATATGCACTTCTTGGAATAGCCTTCCTGTCTGTCTTACTGCTGACATTGTTGTGGTATTGAAACAGCCATTGAAACAACCTTTTCTTGTGCCTTTTTTTAATGTTACTTTTGTGACTCATGGAATAAAGCTACTAACAGTGAAATACTGCTGACTCCCATGTCTTGCCTTCCACACACAGGGAACTTTCTCTGGACAACTGACATGGCAGCATGTGTGAAGGAATTAATATTTCATCTCTTAGCTGAGTTACTTCGCAAAATTCACAATCTGGAGCAGAAAAAAAATCCAGCAGGATTGTCATCTTCTATTGCCCTTCAGCTAAATCCCTGTCTAGCTATGCTCATGGCTCTGCAGTCAGAACTTCACAAGTTGTACGATGAAGAAACGCAAAACTGGGTGTCTGGAAATGCGTGTGGTGGATCTGGTGTTGGAGTGGCTGACCAAGGAAGATTTTCAACATATTTTCATGCTCTGATGGAAGTCTGCCTTGCTGTAGCAGAAGTAACCTTGCCTATCAATATGAGTGTAACAGCTAATGCGATGTCTTCAACAAGTGCCCCAAATCTTAGTGACTCTTCATCCTCGTCTTCATCTTCTCCAGGACAGACACCACAGAGTCCAAGCTTGCTGTCAAAGAGGAAAAAAGTCAAAATGAAGCGGGAAAAGACATCATCTTCTGGCAAACGGTCTTCATCCAGAGCAGCTGAAACAGATGCTGCAATCCTCAGCATAGGAGGAAGCAAGCCTGAGGATATGTTATGGTTTCACAGAGCACTGACTCTGCTTATAATTCTCAGGCACCTAACTAAAAAGGATCCACAAGGGTTGGGTGTGACAAATGATGCTGTGGCAGATGCATGTCAAGCACTGGTAGGTCCCACTGCTCATAGCCGCTTGCTTGTCATTTCCGGAATCCCAACTCACTTGGAGGAGAGCACTGTCAGAAATGCAATCAGAAAGGCATGTAATGCACATGGTGGAGTCTTCAAAGATGAGATCTACATCCCTCTGCAGGAAGAGGATCCCAAAAAAATCAAGGACAAAGCAGAAGGAGGAGAATGCAGAACTGAACTGGAAAAACCAACTGTTTCAAGTAGTGCAGACAGTTTGGATATCAGCAGCTCTAGCAGTGTCACACCTGCCATGAGTGTTAGTGCTTCAGCATCCACAAGCCAGGCTTCCCTCTGCAGCTCGCAGGGTATATCTCGGACCGTTAGCGATATCTCAGTTGACCAGTTTCAAGCCGGGCTGGAACTGGCCATCCCACCAGGATTGCTCGAACCACACGTTGTTTCCAGCCAGGAGAGTTTGGATCTTTCACACTGCAGTACGGGAAGCCTTGGCAGCCTGGGCAGCCTCGGGGAACCACTTGACAATGTGGAAACCGCATCTGTGTCTGATGTTGGATCGATGTATACAGTCACATCTCTGGACAACCAGCCACTTCTCTCACGGCCAATTAAAGGCTTTGCTGTAGTGGAGGTAAGAGCCTTCAATCGGGAGAAGGTGCCTTTTGGGTCATTTTTTTCTGAAAGAATGAGATCTGGTTCTAGTAACTTGTTTTTAACCTCTGGCTTTGAGAAGTATGGCACTTTTTGTGGCTTGTGTGTAACACCATGATCTGACTGTTAAGGAAAAAGTGTGCTGTAGTTTGCTTCTGTAAAGATTCTGCTTGACTGAGGCCACAACTTGAATGATGGAGAGTTAAAGGTACCGCTAGAAAGGTGTAGCTCAGCATAGGTCACGGGAGCAGAATAAATGTATGTGAGTGTGTACAGGATGGCTGAGGAACACAGAACTTTGTTCTCCATTGACTTTCTCTGTACCGTTCACAGTCTTGGAAGCGTTCACTGTCTCTCAAAGGACAGAGGGGACCTAATAGCGGAGTTATCAAACAGCAATTTTGAAACAGAAGGAAGTCCTCTTGCATGTCACCAGTTGTAGAGCTCATTGCCCCAAGGTGTTGCGGGAGCTAAGAGTATAAATGAATTCATAAGGGATTAACTTCGTGAAGGATGTGCAAATTGATAGCTATTAAGCACAGCAGTCAACGCAGCCTTCAATGTAGGAAATGTTAAAACTGCTGATTTCTGGAGGCTCAGGGAATATGTAAAGGAAAAGGTCTGTTCATTTCTTCTTTCATGTAACTTTCTTCAAAGATTTGCTACTGGCCATTGCTAGAGATCAAATTAGAGATAGGTGGCCCTTTGATTTGACCCACAGGGCAATTATTTAATGTTTAATGACTACATTTTCACATATTTTAAGCCATCTACAGATTCCTTTATAAAGTTAGTTTAGAAGAGAAGTTAAATTTTGTTGATGTCTGGTTCCAAGTTAATTCTTAAAAGCATCGTGGGTGGGTGTCATTGATGCCAGATCACTCCAGGTTTTCAGCTATGTGCAAGAACCCTTCCTCTCTGTTGTGACATTAACTGCAGGCTGCAGATTTGTCAGAAGCTTGCAAAAGCACAGCCTTTTCTGATGGCTTGTGAATGTAGAGAGACATTTTTGCATAGTCTGGGATTCTATCAGTTTCCCTTGTAGAAGAAAATCAGCTTATTTAGATAAGAAATCTTCAGCTGCTATTCTTAAGCTATTAATTGACATGAAGACACCAGAGTTGAAATAAACCATAAAGTGTGTACAGAAAGCTGTCAGCGTGTTCACATTGAAACCTACTCCAAGTCTGTAGCTGCTCTGGCAATGATGTGTGGTGGTTATTCTTAGAATGAAAGGAAGTTATTGTTCCTGTTCCCAGTTTGTGTAGCTGAGACTTCACGGCCTGTGCTAATTTAGGTATTTCTTTCTAACTGGAGAATTGAAGCAAGGACAGCAGACTTGCAAATAGTGACACGTTACCTATCTGAAACTTTCAGCTTCTTACCTGATATTTCTAAGGGCTGTCTCCAGACTAAGAAATGGAATAGCTGGTTCAGAGCTGTGCCTGATTAACTCACAGCATGGTGATTTCAGTGGGCAGATGTTCTTAGGAAGGATGTTTTCTAGGCTGAACCTGAATTCTGGTATCAAATTATTGATGCAGAAGAGATGCAATACCGATTATCTCCATGGGGAGTGGAGAAAGCTTAAGACCCAAATTTGTATAAATGGAAGCTAATTTGTTCTGTCAGAATTCCTGTTAACTAATTTCATTATTTGTACAGATAAGGTCGAGAGCTAAAATAGAGAAAATCCGAGCCAGTCTATTTAATAGTAGTGATCTCATTGGTCTGTCAAGTCTGGATGGTGAAGATGAACTGATGGAAATGTCAACTGAAGAGATTTTAACTGTTTCTACTGTAAATCAGAGTTTATTTGATACACAAGGGAGCCCAGCACTAGAAGATTATTTCAATGATAAGTCAATAAAAGGTATGTGGTTTTCATATTGGCAAATATCTCGTTTCTGTTGTGCATTTTTTGGGGACATACAGGGGTCAGATTCTGCTTGCTGGTATAAATTCAGTATGACTCACTAATTGATGCGTGACAATGGAGGGGGAGCCAGGGAGTAATTTCAAAGCAAGTTTCCTCCCGCTCATCAGCTGGCAAGCAGCTACTTGCAATCTGAATATTGCTCAGCTGCCCTCACAGCTAATCAAACAGGAAAAAAAAAAAACAACAACAGCAAAAAAAAAACCAAACCCAAACTGAAAAAACACACACATCACAAAAAAAACTCCCCACCAACCCAAAAAATCGAGTTGTTTAGTGACTTTTTTGAGAAAATAGTTACTGTAATAATTTACCACTGTTAGACACAGCATAATTTTAGAGTAGAAACTGTTCAAGTAGAACAGCTAGTAATTTATATTCTCTAGTAATGTGAGAGTTATACAGACCCTAATACACCTGGGACATGCCAGAATCCTGAATCAGGGGACGGGGGGATAATACTTGGAGGAAGTTCAATTGACTGCTAGTTCAGTTGATAGGTGTCAGTGTCAACCTACACAACATAGTTTTTATATTGGCATCATAAATAATCTACTTTTTTAGTACTACTACAGCCACTCAAATAATAGTTACAGTATGTGGCCAAAACAGGAGAAGGCATTCAACTCTGTCATAAATGGGGTATTAGGGTGCAAAAAGTTCAGGTCTGCTAATAGAAAAATCACTTAGAAAAATTCTCTCTTGGAGCAAGTGGCATGTGATAAAATATTTTAGCTGAATGCAGAATGGGTTTTTTTTTTCACATTTCAAATTCTGAACAGTTGTCATGGTATTTTATACCACATTGCATTTCTTTTTTTATTAGGTGAGAAATTGGTGCCAGGTGCTCGGGAAGTCCTCACAGAAATATTTAAAAGCTGCGTCCATTCTGAGCAAATGCTGAGCTTGACTCCAGCGAAACCCATTAAGGTTGCTGATATCTATCTAAGTAAAGAGCAGATAAATTCTCAGACTCCTGGAAACCTCCTTCATGTGTTCTTCACAAATGTCCGTCCTCCAAAAAAGGTGTTAGAGGATCAGCTTACTCAGGTAGTGCTTTGAAAACTATTTTCAGCATCTTTGTGTAACTTGAAAGCACTGGATAATTATTCACTTTCTATGTTGGAAGATTTTAAGGAAATACGGTGTGCCCAAGCCGAAATTTGACAAGAGCAAGTACAACAAAGCGGGCAAAGAACAGCATCCAGTGAAAGTTGTGAGCACCAAGCGCCCAGTTACTAAACCACCTACAAAGGAAAAGTCGATGCTCAATAGTGTCAGGTTGGTGTCTTCAGCTTTTTGACAGTTACAAAACATTCGATTTCTCTTTAGGAATCTAGATTTTTATTCCCCCTCCCTCTGTATTTCCATGGGCTGATTGGAAGAGGGAAATGTGACTTTGAGATCATAAAAGACCCTCAAGGAATGTTTTAGCTTCTTGAACAGAAGAAGGAAAACTTTAATCCTAACATTCACTTTGTCCCGTAGCCGAACAGCCTTAAGCGAGAAGAAACCTACTGTAAAGCCAAAGTCTCCTGAGAAGAGCAAACCTGATGAGAAGGACCCTGAAAAGTCTCCCACAAAGAAACAGGAAGGTAGTAGCTGTAGGGAATTTTTCTGTAGTGTTACATCATAGAAAAGAAATAAATTTTTTGTACTGGCATGCTTATATGATGTCATGATAGATTTGGTTGTCTTTGTTTTTAATGAGGTATTTTTTCAATAGTGATTTAAAATGCTGCTTTTATTTGTGTATCTGTAAATGTGGACTTATGAATGTAACTGAGAGCAAACCACACTCGTGCAGTTAATGCAACACTGTCCGTAGGCCGTGTGAATCCGTTGGGTAGAGAACTGACTTCCTAAGAGGTATTGTTTCAAGGCTTTTTTCGTACAGTGGGAGATTAGAGTATCATGGGGTTGAACTAGGTGGTTTTAAATTGTGTTTCTCAACTTATATAGGAAAATTATTAAGGTACAAGAGGAAAACTGGATGAAAGAGAAGTTTCGGGTGCCTCATAACTAGTCTCTCCATGGAAGAGACAGCACAGCCATGCCATGACAGGGCTTAGTTCCAGGGTCTTGCTTGGTATTTCTTTTTCTAGTCAGGTGAGAGAGTGAATAGACGTGACCTGGCACTCTGCTCTTCACTGCAGGAAATGCCAGGTTAGCTCAGAAGAGGGGAATTTCGGCATTCAGCCAAGTACAGATCCTTGATGCCTGGTTAGATACATTGGTGAAGCTATTCCAGGGGGCAGCTGGGGGATTTGTGTCCTTGAGAGGAAAGAATGAGTGCCGTTTACCAAAGGCCAGATTGGGCCTGAATAGCATGATGTTTAGTACTGCTCAAGAAACGAGCCATGGTGGGGTGGTAGAACCAGGAGAAAGCTGGCAGGTAGGACCTCATGCCCGTTTGCCTGTGTGGTGTGTAGGCTTCCCAGTAAGTCATTAACTGTTTGATGGTTGTATTTTTGCCATCAGTTCCTGAGGAGAAGTATTTGACACTGGATGGATTTCACAGATTTGTGGTAGACCGATCTAAACAGGATATCCGTAGTGTGTGGAGAGCTATTCTGTCCTGTGGATATGATCTACATTTTGAAAGGTAAATATTGCAGATCTTTTTGTAAAGCAGATACTAGTTAGTTGTGCTCACTTTAAAAAAAAAAAAAAACAAACAAAAAAAAAAAAAAACCCCAAACCCAACCCAATTTGATCCCAAGTGTTGCTACTCCAAGTAGCTTTAACCAGTGTGTTAGTAACATGCAAACTTCTGTCCATGGCTGCAAGGCCTGTAGAGAAAATTGCTGGTTATTTTCTTAAAACGTGCTTTAAAAGAGTCACTGTGCTGTCAAAATGCAGGTGCCTGACTTTCTTGCACACAACATAGCTAACGAAATCATGTGCTGTAATGTCCTTTATAGCTTCCAAACCGTAAAATAAATTGGCCCGATGAGAATTGTAGATCCGTCTGGTTCTCTCTGGTTTACTTCCACAACAGCTTTCTATTCTGTGCGCTAGGTATTTGTGTGTACTGGCAGCGCTCTCACCGAGTCAGTAGTAATGTAGAGGAGGGAGCAGTTACTTCCTTGTTAATATTGTACAGGAAGAAAGTCCCTTAAATGAATCCTCCTTATCTCCCTGTGTCAAGCCACAAGCTAATTGCCACCTCTTCCCCTGTATCCACTTCAGAGCCTAAAGAAGATAGTGCAGTAAGGAAGCTTAATAGGCAGCTCCTCTCTTTCTTATTACTTAATAACAGTGAGGCAAGATTAGGTGATAAATCAGTTCCTATTGTCAAACTGGAATTTTTGTAATGCAACAGCTCTGCTTAAGGAAAAGGGAGAGAAGTTGAAAAAGCTACCTGGTGTTGTGCTCAACGTGCTCTTAGTAAGCAGCGTTGCGCTCAGGTTTCAACAGGTCTTACGCATTTTACATTTCAGGTGTGCCTGCATTGATGCAAGACATGCTCAAAAAGCATCCCGGAAATGGACACTGGAAATGGATGTAGCCCTTGTCCAGTATATTAACAGGCTTTGTCGTCACCTTGCAATTACACCAGCACGACTCCATCCCCATGAAGTTTATTTGGATCCAGCTGATGCAGCAGATCCCAGAATTTCCTGTCTGCTGAGTATGTATAGATTGTTTGCATAGAGACTTTCTTCAGTGGAAGAGCTGGGCAGTGCTCCTGAACGACCTGGCTGCTGCCCAGGTGGTTGGGAGGTTCCTTTGGAGGTTGCAGATTAGAGCCTCTGTGGGCCGAGGGGAGCACTGGGTCTAGGTCTTCTCTCTCCTTGGGTTTGATTGGGCACCGTGGTGCCTCCGGCAGTGTTGGTAGAAGTCCACTGCAACAGTTCTCTGCTCTCCGAGCGCACCTCCTGGGCCAGGCTGGAGCAGGAAGATACCTGTTGAGTTTTGCTTGTAGAGGGAAGGAAGGTTGGATTTCAGTTCTGGACCTAGGCAGACTTCAGTCGCCTAAATCCTGTTCTAGCGTTAAGTTCTTTAAGAGGGTCCCCAGCTAATGCAATGATAATGATAAGATAATGAAAGTGATAATGAAAGGTACTGGACTCAGACACCCAGAGACTCAAGATCTGGGAAGGAACATAGCGGATCACGGCTGTTCTTGCGTCTTCAGCCTTCTTGTTGATGTGCGGGGATCAGGAGCGGCTGGTTTAGAAGGAAGCTTGTGTGGCTCCTGGACTGAATCTGCTGGGAAGGTGGACTTTGCGCAGTAGGCAGGGAATCTCTTTATCTCGCTGACTGCATGTTTCCCACCTCAGATGTTCCCGTGGAAAGTCTTCGCCTACGGTTTGCACTGCTTCAGTCTCTCAATACGACGTTGGAGACGTTCTTCTTACCACTGGTGGAGCTTCGGCAGACTGAGATGTACGCTAACAGTATTGCTGCGTTACTGCAAGAGGCCAAAGGTTAGTTTCTGGGGGAACGTGGTTGTGGCCTGAAAGGGTGCAGTATGCGCCACACTGAATTGCTTAATATATTTTGCAGAACATTTGAATGCATGTATACATGTGACAGAAAGGAGAACATGGAGGGGAGAGCGAAAGCGAGATAGTGAGTGGTTTCAGTGAGCTAACAAAGGCTTATCGGCTTCGTTCGCAGCCCGGTCAGCTGGTACATGGTCTGTCTGAGGTGGCAGCCAAAAAACAGCATTAACCCAAGGGCGTTTCTCAGTGTGGGAGTTTTTTCTTTTTCTTGCTTTGTTTTTTAAAGGCGAGGGGATTATTCTTGCAAGTTCAATAGACACTGTGCACTTCTCTTGACCATGGAGGGAGTTGGTCCATCTTTTCTGTCTGTGGGTGGCCTTCAAATGTGCCTTGATCTTCTCGGGGGTATCAGTAAATTAAAATTCTTTGTTAGTCAACAAGCAGCAGATCAAGTGAAAGTCCCAGAACATGTTGGCATCTTCCTTGTCATTGAAGTTGTAGAATTAGAGAGGTCAAGAAAATACTTATCGTGCATCAGCATTTAAAATAGATTTTACAAGTCTTCATTAGACAGCAAACAAAACCAAGATTTAGATCAGTACGTTTCCCAAACTCGTTTCCTTCTGAAGAAGAAGATACAGAAGTCACCAAAGGTGTCAGTGTGTGTAAGTAGGATTTTGTATTGGCCCAGCTAAGAAGAAAAACCCACCCAAACCTTGTAACCCCAGTATGGAGAAGTGAGGAATGTTCAGAGATTTTTGTCTTTTATAGAGCCCAGATTTACGGTGCGATGTGACAGCCCTATTTTTTATCATGTTTGCTTGCCTCTAGGATTACTGTCAAAACACCTCAGCTTTCTGAAAGCTATTTGGCAAAGTGGTTTTGATTTACAGAGATTCTGGTGGAGCTGCTGAGATCTATTTATATAACACTAGAATTGCATTCATCAGTGTTCTAACCCAGTGCGCTTCTTCCAGTAAACATTAGGAACAAATACTTAAAACAAAGAAGAAAAAAAAAACCCATGTGGATTAGCCATATTTTACCTACCCGATGAAGATGAAATTATTACTCTACCATTGTCCATTAGAGAATTTCAGAAAATAAGGTTGTAGAAGGATAGATTAAGTGAAATCTGTGTTTCTTTATTTAGGCTTAATCTTTTACGACACAAAAGTAACTGTAATGAACAGAGTGCTGAATGCCACTGTCCAAAGAACTGCTGATCATGCAGCCCCAGAAATCACCCTGGATCCCCTGGAAATAGTGGGAGGTATGGGAAACACTTATCCTTTTCAAAATTCACTTTAATCCGTTGCAACGAGTCAGGTCTGTTTTAACCATGCTCAGATGCTTAATAATGCAAAATACTCTGAGCATGAGGATTTTATTTTTTCTTTTGTTTTTAAACAGGGGAGATCCGTTCTTCAGAAAATTCCTATTTCTGTCAGGCAGCAAGACAGCTTGCCTGTGTGCCGTCCTCGCAGCTCTGTGTGAAACTTGCCAGTGGCGGAGACCCCACGTATGCTTTCAACATTCGGTTCACAGGGGAGGAGGTTCATGGCACAAGTAAGTCGGGATTACAGAGCGTGGGTGACGTCGGGTACAGTCGCGAGAACGTACTCCAGGTGGAATCCAAGTTTCCAGCACGGTGTAGCTCATGTTAACTTTAAGGCACAGCGTTACTGTTGGGGTGTTTGTAGTCCTGCGGCTGGAAGAGAATGAGGCTTCCAAGAATTAAGCAAGCCAGATGGTTACTTTTCATATTGTAGGTAATAAAGCAGGAAGCACGAGTGCCTGGGCGTGCAGCTTTGCTAACTAGAGCAAGTAAATAAAGTAATAATAAGTTGTTTGAAGCATGGGGAGAGCATTTAGTAAGAATATCTCTTAAGGCTCTTTTGGTGCTCGGGCATGGTAAGCCCAGACTGTGCTGATAACAAAGATTTTTTTTTTGTTATTATTTTTTAAAATACTTTCTTGTTATTAGCGAGCTGGGTAATGCTCCTGTGGTTTTTATTGTTAAAAGCGATGTGAGATTGTATTAATAGATACTGTTAGATTAAGACAATAGATAATAGATTAAGATACTGTTAAATACTAGTATAGGATATGTTATCAAACGTAGCTGTCAAGGAATGTGCAAGTGTTAACAATTAAAAATGGTCGTGCCCAAGCGAGGTGTTTGAGAATTGTTTTCAACTGGTCCCAGCCAAGCTGAAGAGATAGAGAGTATGGTGAGGGTTTTTTTGCTTTAAAAACTGTCCTTAGTTTTTGCAGTAAACAGCATTAAAATTGCATCTTCCTCATTTTTGTGAGGAGACATACAGTATTTCTTGTAATCATTTTAACAATTTTCTTGTGACTGGTTAAAAGAACGAGCCTCAGGAAGGAATAGATGTTTAACTGCCCTGACTTCACCTAACCAGTGCAGGGACAGACTCCTCATGTCGTAGGAGTACTGCTTCTCACCAGGAAGTGTTCAGTGATAATCTTACTTTATTAAACAAAAATATTATACCTTCTCTTCTCTTGATGCTATATTTTGAGGTTTCATTTTGTAAGATCTTAGTTACATGGCTGCTGTGCAGCCCCGTTGGATCTTGAGTGTCTCCGGGGGTGCCGGCTCCCTTGGATGTTGCGTGGGTTGCATGTACTCCAGGAAGAGACTAGATTTAAACAAGAGCCGGGAAAATCTTGCTTTGCAGATCTGTTGAATAATTGATAGGGCACCAAGGCAAATATCAGCGCTGGGTCAAAGAAGAAGATTGATTGGCACTGTCTAAATTAATGCGGTCTGTGTACTGATTGTAACAGGTCCTTTTTGGAGATTTGTGGGGTTATATGGAGTTAGCAAAGAAAAGCCCAAAGCGCACTTCTCGTATTACCTAATGGTGTCATCTATCAAATTGTGTAAAGGAAAATTCTTGTGAGTGGGCACCTATTAGCTGAACAAAGGGCTCCTTGATGCCTTCTCTCAAGGGGAATTCTGTTCTTTTTAAGGTCTGCGGTGGTTATTGACAGTATCTATAAAGGGATAAATGTTTTCTCCACAGCTCAGCAACTGTAATGATTTCTGATGCATTGTCTCACTGCTTTTAGCTGTGGAAGTGCCCCGTTGTTATGAAGACAGCGCCATTCATCTTCTAATCAAGTAATGAATTCCATTTGCAAGCCAACTGGTGTAACAAATAGTTGCGCTGGTCTTACAGAGCAATGGAAGACAAAGCAGCACTTAGGAATTCAGCAGGAAGCAGTTCAGTGACTATTTTTTGCATGTAATTTAACTATTTAAATGTGGACTTGTGGGTGAATAGCAGGCTGGCAGGGCTGACACCCCCCAGCCTTGCCCTTCAAGCCACGTTTCTGTGCAGTCAGAGAGCTTAAGTGTGTAAGCTGAGTCTCAAAACATGATTTCAAGGCAAACGGCAAATTCTGGTTTAAAAGGCAGCGGTATCAAGCCTCAGAGGACATTTCATTATTGTGCCCCTCTCTTTTGCAGGTGGATCATTCCGTCACTTCCTTTGGCAAGTTTGTAAAGAGTTACAGAGCTCCTCGCTCTCCCTTCTCCTGTTGTGCCCGAGCTCTGCAGTGAATAAGAATAAGGTGTGATATCTCAGTGCAAAAAAATGAAGTTTTTTTTCTCTTTCTGAATGGATGTGTTTGCACAGGGGTAGAACACATTCAGTTCGCAATACGGAGAGAAGCTTCAGACCAACAGCCCCCGTTAGCACACCTAACCAGACAGGGCTCATGCCTGATAGAGCTGAAAATGACTGTTGATGAATCCCCTGTTGCACTTCAAGTGGAGCTGCAGGGACTCGAAGAAGTAGCCAAGTAGTCAAAACTGCAAAATGTGACAGAATTAAGTCACATAAGTTTTGGTCAAAGTTCACTTAGAGCGGGTCTGGTTCAGTTGTCTGGTTTGGAGGTTGTCCACCCCGAACTAGTGAGGTCATATTCTGCTGGTGTTACTCAAGGAATGTCACCAGGAAAGTCAGTTGCGTTGAGAATAGAATAAGACGCACCATTCATGCTGTTTAATGAATATTTAGTGTCTTCCTGCTTTGTCCAGTAGATGTCTTATAGAAACAAGATAAAGCTGATGACCCAAAGGATTTAGAGTAGCTGAGGACAGCTTGTTTCCTTCAAGGCCAGCGACGCAGCGACCCTGGCTTTGCATATCCAGACTGTATTTCAGAAACATCCCACAACTGGAGAGGTTTAGATACCGAACCGGTAACACCAGTACAGAAAAGTCTTTTGAATGCCAATTAGCAGAGCTTGTAAAAGCCGGGCTCTCAAGGAAACCATCTCAGTGGTATTGCTTTCGATCATTAAGTGAGAAGATAATGTGCTATAGTATCAGTGTATATTATATGCAGGCTCCATGCCACACTTGAGCAAATCCTTTTGTAGCCAACTAAATAGTATTCATCATGTTCAAGTCAGTATTTTCACAAGCCACAAGTTAACTTGTGGACCTGCAGGGAACTCATCAGTTGTTCAGCACTGTTTTCTGAGCTCTATTCTGCTTTTTCTTCTGAAGGGGAAGTACATTTTGACGCCGAGCCCTATAACCTATGCAGAGGAGCAGTTGTTCCATTTCTTTGGGCAGCTCTTGGGTATTGCGATTCGAGCAGATGTTCCTCTGCCACTTGACCTCCTGCCCTCCTTCTGGAAGACCCTGGTAGGAGAGCCGCTGGATCCTGACATCGATCTCCAGGAAGCTGACATCCTCACCTACAACTATGTCAAAAAATTTGAAAATGTAAGTAACTTTTTTCTTTTCTCTCCTTGTTTTTTTTTTGTTTCCCCCATAAGCACCTTGTTCTAATAACTGCAACCTTTACTGCCTGCCCTAAATGGTAGCAGTTGGCTTCGCTGCAAGCAGATGTTTTCCATGTGAGCAGGGTCACAAAGTGTTTTGACTCATCTTACAGGTGCAGGATTTTACACCCTGATGTCTCGGGCAAGCTGCTCAGTCTCTTCTGCTGGGAGGCACAGTGAATTCAGCCTTCTGAAATGTTTACTGGAACTTGGCAGCGCTAAACCAGAAAATAACCCACCAGAGCAATTACTGGCTTTCGCTGTCTGTGCTGTCTCCAGAGGACGGAACGAGCGCACTTTGTGCGTTGTGATGATACCTTAAATGAGTCAGAAGAATACCGTATTGTGGCATGGTGGTCATGGTACTCTTCTTCTGTTTCGTGACAGATAAATGATGAGACAGAACTGGAAGCTCTGTGTGCAGAAATTGCTTCTCAGCATCTCGCAACAGAGAGCCCTGACTGCCCTAACAAGCCATGCTGCAAATTCACCTACCTGACCATGACGGGGGAAGAAGTGGAGCTTTGTCCCAGAGGCAGACACATTCCAGTGGGGTAAGGAACAGCTTTCTCAGCAGAACGTTGCACTGGGTTACACAGGGAAGAAGCATCTCTGGAATCATTTTCCAAGCACTGGGCTGTCCAGAGGTGCTTTTGTAACAAGCTGAAGGCTGGAACGATCTGGGAAAGCTTCACATTTGTTGGCAGGAACTCGGAATCACTCATTCTATTTGCTGCCCGTTGTCCCGTAAGAAACGGGCAGCTGAGGAGTAGCGCTTATCAGCTGCTCACTGGCTGTGGTAAACCCCCACGGCTGGGAGCCTTGCGAGGGATGGGCCAGTGTGAGAGAAGGAGAGGAAGCTGAGGAAATTGGGATTAAATTGGGAAGCATCAGAATGCAAATAGCCTAATGCTCACTCTCAATTATTCAAAAGCAGAATCTCACCATAGACTCCTCCTGTATGTAACGGTCTGGGGTGGGGCAGGAGGATTCTTACACACTCTCCTTTCTCATCCTGAACCTCTGCCCCTGCAGATGGGAGAACAAGGACGTGTACGCAACCGCGATCCGGAGCCTGAGGATGCGTGAGCTGCAGACTCCAGAGTGCATGACTGCAGTGCGTGCTGGACTCGGGTCTATCATTCCCCTCCAGCTTCTGACTACGCTGACCCCTCTAGAGATGGAGCTGAGGACGTGTGGGCTTCCGTACATTAACCTGGAGTTTCTCAAGGTGTGAGGAACTGCAGCTTCTTTGGCAAAACACCCCTCTGACCCGAGGAGGAGAGGACCCTCCCAGGTGGAAGGTGTTAGGGGAGAACCTTCTGCTTGTGGTACAGCCAGGATGGTCCTATGCAGCACTGGCCTGTACTTGGACACCCCCCTTTGCCCCAAGGAAGTCTTCTTAAGACTTCACTGGATTGAGGAAATACTAGGAGTGGGGCTTGTTCTGGAAAGGAATGATGAGTTTACTTTTTAACATTGCATTTTAAATTTATCTCCATTTTATTGAGATTTATTTGATATTTGCCACTTGAGCTAAGGGCTGAAAGAGCCATTGCCCCTATTTTGAATTGCAAATAACTTCTGAAAATCCAAAATTAATCTGTAACAGACAACTTCTGGTCTTAAATACTTTCATTACGTTACCATTAGAATTATGCCATGAAAAGAGATGTTCTCTTGTGTCAGAAGTTGTAGAATATTCTCAACCATGGGTGTTGGCGTTGGATTTGTGTTTTCCTTAAACGGCAGCAATGCCAAACTGCCCCGGTCCTGCGTATTAAACAAAATCGCAATGCACCGTACCTGCGCTATGGGGGGAGCACAGCGAGACGAGCCCGTTACAGAAGCTGATGGGTGAAAAAGATACAAACCCACATATATTACCACTCTACCGTGGCCAAATTTCCTATTGATTTTGAAAAGGCAGGAGAACTTGGCGAGAGGGGTGTAGTTACTGTCCCCTTCTGTCCTCTCCACGTGTAAGCGGGGAAGGTCGATGAAGGGAGAAGCGAGCAGCAGCGGATACTGTGCTGTCTTTTCTCTTAGGCACACACCATGTACCAGGTGGGCTTGATGGAAACCGATCAGCACATTGAGTTTTTCTGGAGCGCGTTGGAGATGTTCACTCAGGAGGAGCTCTGCAAGTTCATAAAGTTCGCCTGTAACCAGGAGCGAATCCCCTTCACCTGTCCCTGCAAAGACGGAGGCCCTGACACTGCCCACGTCCCGCCGTACCCCATGAAAATAGCCCCCCCCGACGGAGCCGCAGGTACGTTCGCCCTCTGACTGCTAAGGCAAAGACAATCCATTCTGCTCGCATCGTGCTTTCAGTTCCCCTTTTTTAAATCCAAACGTGTATTTAGTGCAGAAAGAATGACAACGTGGAGGCAGGTAGGTACGGCTGTAAATAAGAAGAGATCAGACCTGTTTTTAAACGGGGTAAAAATACAATAAACTTTAAACATTGCCCTCTAGAGACAATAAGTGACTTTGTTATAATATTTGTCTCGTATGCTTTTAAAACGAGTGAACTATCAGCAAAATACTGGCCTGAGGAGGGGCTGCAAAGCCCAGCAGTGCTTAAGGTTCGGGAGTCACGGGCAGGAATCTTCTGAGTCTGTTCCTTCTGATGCTCCTTGGCGGGGGGTGTGGGGGGAAGATGCTTTTGGAGAATAAGGTGAAAAGCGAAGGCCGTGTCCCAGTCCTCTCTGGCACTTCTTCCCCTGCAGGTTCTCCGGACTCCCGGTACATCCGTGTTGAAACATGCATGTTTATGATCAAACTTCCTCAGTACTCCTCGCTGGACATAATGCTGGAAAAGCTCCGATACGCCATCCACTACCGGGAGGATCCGCTCAGCGGCTGACGGGGGAAGGGGCTGCCGAGAGGTGACTGGATTGTTTTGCGACTCTGCTAACGATGGAAACCCTTCGATTCACATAAAAATACCTCCCGTAACACTGTGTGACGAGCTGGAGGTTAATTTATTTTCTGAACTTTTGTTCCCGTTACAATAATTACTGGAAGACTTACATTTTGTATTTGTAGACTTTGTGGTGGACTGGTTATTTTGCTGCCTTGTTTGTGGAATATTTGTAGGATAGTTTAGTAAAGACCGGTTTGTGTATAATTTAATTTTGAAAAACCTTTAAACATGTACATTTCTAATTTTGTAATTTAGAACGGTATTACCCATGCGAACACAACAAAAGAGAGTTCGGGAGCGCTCGGAGGCAGAGGCTCGTAGATCACTCTCCCCTGAAACATTTTTGAGTACAAAAATGGAATGAATCGGGTGTGGGGAGGGAATCGCTGCGGGGCACCTGCAGGGACAGAGCACAGTGCCTCTTCTGGGCAGGCAGAGATCCTGCAGAATTTCGGGCACTTGCTTGAGTTGTAGAGCAGAAAATGCGCTGCCAAACTGCATGTTTACGTTTCCACCATTTTCTTGTAACTTTTTAAATGACAAGCAAGCACACGGGGAGCCGCCACAGTTAATTGGGGTTTCAGCTAGACACTTCCGATCAGATTTATAACTGAAAGAACAGTGAAAGGGCTGTGATTCAGTTGGGTTCTCGCCCTAGATGTTCTTGAATGTCTGCTTTGCTTAGTAACAAAATAATTTATTGTAATTAAATTAGTAGCAGAAACAAAATGGCTTCTCTCTGTATGGTGTAAGATACCACAGTTCAAGCTTATAGTCTGTGACTCTATCCTATTCCCAAACAAGCTTTCAGAATACTCAGCGTGTGCTTAAACACCCGTAACTCATTTTTGTACTCAAAAATGATCTGGGATCTAAGAGCAAATTATCCTGGAAATGTGACACGCGAAAGGAGGACGAGGTGGGGGGAAGGCACGAAGTTAAACGATAAAGCTGCTGTTTTCCATGGGAAGATAACAGCAGGCTACGGAGAGAGAACAGTCCTCTCGGTTTCACTTTTGTATGTTGTGAAATACGTTCAGGGGTGGTTTCCAAACGACACGTCACCACGTGTGTCTTCCTTTACTCGTATCGAAGTGGTTGCCCAGCACCGGGACGTGTTCAGAAGTACGGCAAAGTGGGAATTACCCACGTGCTAAAGAACTGAAGAGAACATACCGAGATCCCGCTGTGCTCCTCGGCTTGGTACTATATGTAAGTGAAGTGCCAGTACTGAGCTCCACGTTCATTATTTTCCTTCCGATGCGCTTAGCGCACATCAGCCACGCGAAAGGTCTCCAATGGTGTGTGTGTCACTGTACTTCAAGGTTGGTCTTAATGTGTCTCTTTAGAAGACGCCATATGCTAATTTGGCTCGTCTCAATGGTAATGGGAATTGAAAAAGCTGTATTTATTGTATATTATTGTGAATATTGGGAACGGTGAGCGTGTGGTACTTGAAAGATAAAATGTGAGTAAGAGAGAAAAGCGTAAACCAGTGTGTATGTTCTTGTTCTTCGGGGAGCGAATGGAAAAATGTGTGTGCAGCAGTTGTAGAGGTAGTTGTCGGCATACGGAGTCTCCAGATCCTGTGGTTAGGAAAGCTGTGTTACCCTTCGCTTGCATATTGCCCTCTCAAAGGAACAGATATGTGTAGGATGAATATTTACTCTTGAATCTTGTCCATTTCCTGGTAGAAGCATTTATGTAGCCGAGAAATCACTGGGAGTAAGCGCAAACACACCTGGAGTTTATGAAGACCAAGGGGAAAACTAAGCAGCAGGAACGGCTCAGAGCCGCTTCCCAGCGGGAACCTGCGCTCCCCAACAGGTGCCACAAGGAAAGGTGAAGAACGTCGGCTGAATTTTGTGGCACAACAGTTGTTGCTGACAACGATACGTTTGGGGTTTCTGCCCGGCAAGTGGAATGCAGGTTTGCGGTGGGTTGAAATCGCCCGTTTCCAGCCCGTAGCGTGCGGGGCGGGCTCGCAGCGCTGTGCCATACCTCGCTCGCGGGCGTTCCAGACCTCGGCGTGCCAGTGCATTCTGCGGCGCCGGCTACAGCTGTGAGTAAGAAACTGCTGCTAATGGCTGTCCTTCTCCTTCCAGAGAGCACATCTGAGCGGAACACGGCTGCGTCCTGGCCCTGACAAGCGTGCTGTAAAGTTACTTGATACATATTTATTACAATTAATTATTTATGATTACAAATAACAAACTTTTAGTCAATGCTCTTTACACCTTGCTGTGTAAATGAAGCTTCTTATACGGGGAAAAATGTCACACCAATAAATAACCTTCACTGACTTTGGGTTTTTTCTGCAGAACGGTATGAGCCCTGCAACAGAATGAATGGGCGGGGGGGTTGGCTTTTTTTTTTTTCACATTACTGGGAAGGAAGTGCTGCAGTGAGTCGACTGTAGCTCAAATGGCCTTTTAATTAAAGCTTTTCTAATCATCATTACTTCCTTGTGCTTTAAATGAACTTGACATTGTCTGTAATAGGCTTGTTTGTCAAAGCAAAGATCGGTTTGTGATTATTTTTTTTTTAATATATATTCACTCAGAATGTAAAATTATACTAAACAATGGAAAAACTCTGGCGCTGGGTGTTCGTTCTGGCGTGGTGTGTGTCCATCTTGGTACCGTACACAGCATTAACCTGTGAAGTGCTCTTGGCCATACCGTGTACGCTCGCATAAAGGAGATTCTCACCATCCCTGTAGCTGTACTGTGTCCTTCTTTGCGGCTGGAAAGAATTTTACAAATATTCCTCCATGGAAGAAGGCTGCATTGAGGCAGAGGATTGGAGGAACTGCTGGAACTGAAGCTGCAGGTTAGCTGCTTTTCAGTCCCCCTTTTAGGGGGGACACATTCCTGTTGCAAGTAAAGTATTTTGTGCAAAAGGGAAAGAGAGCACAACCATTGTGAATGTTTCTCTGAAGGGAGGAGGGGCGTTATTTCTCCTCCCTTGGCAGCTGGGTGGGCGGTGATTTCCCGCACTAATGGTTTCCCAACACGGCATCCTGCACACCTTCACTGGCCCCAAGAGCCGGCTGTGAGTCCCTTACCTTGACCTCCCCCTTTTCCCCAGAAACGCCACCAGGAAGTTAGTTGCCACCTGCTTTTAAATGCCTTTATTCTGCATTTCTTGTATAAATAAATACTTACAGGTGGTGGAAGCATCCATAAAATGTCTGTATTTTAAAACCCAGGATCCCTTCAGCCATGGCTTGTCTGCTGGGCCAGCAGCAGGGAGCTGGGGGCCAGCAGCAGCCTTTGCCCGAGGAGTGTGCCTGCCTCGTTACTCCGGCCAATGCCCTCTGCTCTACCCTGTTAATTAGGCTGATGCCTACAGTCATCTCCTAAGCTGCAGCAGGAACGTCTTTTGCATTACCGATTCCCAAAGCACAAGGGATGTCAACAGCTCTCATACAGCCAATTAACAAAGACCTAATGCAGGTAATAACAGTGAACACAAATTAACAGAGCGCTGCTGCCCACGATGCTGAATGGGCCAGCGTGAGGTGGGGGGTGGTGAACTTTTACCCTCAGAGAGCGTTTGGAATCCCACATCACTTCACATAAAAGGTTTTTACCGCACAATGGTTCGGGACACCATTAGATAAAATTTATTACAAGGAATTTAAAAAGCAGGGACTAGTACAGCATTAAAAAGCACTTAACAAGCCAGCCGCGGGCTCCGAGCTTATCCACTGACAATGATAATCCCTCTCACCGTGTCCTGGGCGCGTCCGGAAACACTCGGTGACGCACAGCTCCAGGCGCAGACCCCTCCGGCCCCCTGAGGCGCAGGCGGCTGAGCCGCACCGGTGCCCTTCAGGAAGAGGCTGAGCTGGGTGCGCTCCAGGGAGGGTGTCAGAAACCGTACGGAAACACAACCCAGGTGGTGCCCAGGGCAGACGTGTAGTGGCTGTCTTGGGATGTTGCCAGTAGAGATGACAAGAGGTAAAAACCTGTAGTATACTCTCACAAACTAGAAATACATATATATAATATATAGAATAATCACTGCCTATAAAAATTTAAATTCATAGAAAGTCTTCAATGACATGGCGATACAGGAATTCACTTGCGTTCAGATAAATAAGTACGGGAGTGCATGGTAATAGTGCGTAGGGTGCTCAACGCTTTTTTTTTCTAAGCAGTGGATCACTTCTCCTCTGGATAATCAGATGGGCTGTGGGCTTTTGCCTAAAGGGGAGGGGAAGAAAAAAAAAGTAAAAATGCTGTTTTCAAAGAGCACTTGATAAAAAGCAATCGATATAAATCTCACTGAAGCAGGAAGGACGGTAAAACAAGCTCATCGTCCTGGCAAAACCCTCACAAACCCGAGGGGTAACAGTCAGGCACTGTCCTCTGACACAGAGGCGTCTGGTCCAGACCCGATCCCGGTGCGAAGCGCCGCTCTCCCGCCTCACCTTTGTGCTCCTGCGCCTGAAGCCGACGGGACCATCCGACACCCCGAGGCTCCTTCCTCCTGCGTTGCTGGTGCTGTAGAAGAAGAGGAACACTCTCAGAGGAAGTGAGCCTACCCATGCTGCCGAGTGAACCCGGGTCCCGCACACCAGGGAGACTGTGGAAGGCCGAGGAAGAAGCCCTCCATCTTCTCCTGAACCCTGACCCAGTTATTTTTGTAGCACAAGAACCAGATCCTATTCAAAGAGCGAAGAGAAACGCTAAGAGGAGAGCGCTACAATGGACAAATAAGGCATTGTGCTACATTTTCTCCCAGCGCCCATTTTGTCTGTTCTATTTTGACACAAAAGCCCAAGTTTGCTGTTTGAAACTCAGATGAGCAGCAGCCAAATTAAATTGAGTGAACCCCTTTCAGCCACAGAGAATCCAGATTTGCATCATATGGAAACGAGGCAGAGGACTGGAACGGATTTGTCTCTACCGCTGCTGTTGAGTTGCTGCCATCTGAAAACCAGGATACGCCAGGCCTAAGGCTGCGCCCCCACTTTAAGCACAGCAAAACTCCTACAGTGCCACCGATCCCTTACGCTTTAGGGCAGCCCCAGCGCGGCTGCGGGAAACAGAAGAGAAAGGCGTTACCTTGGTTGGGTTGGAGAAGTTCTCGAGAAGCTGGATGTGAGGGCTTCTGAAGGAAAGTTCCGAGGTCTCGAACGCGGCGCTGTCCCACCTGCGGACTCACTTGCACCTCTGTTCTTCGGCCTTCCCTCGTTGCCAGCCACCTTCCGTGGCTTCCCTCTCGCGTCGGGAGCGTCGCTACCTCTGCCTGAAGAGGACAGCGGTGCGTTCCTGGCGTTTGCCATGTTACTCAGTGACGTGGTCCCTCCTGCAGGACGGCTGAGCCTCTGCTGCCCAAAGCCTTCTATGCACCGAGGAGAAACATCTCCTGCGAGGACAAGAACACAGTGCTTAACAGGGCTAGTAAACGCAGCATAGGGCTAGTAAACACAGCGTAGGGCTTCACAACCAAGATCTTTGAGGATATCGAGTTTCAGTGATTTAATCTTTCTTGCGTAAAACTAGATCAATGGTAGAGGATCAAAGATTTTTAAATTTTGGAGACAGAACAGGGTAACAACATCTATTCAGCTTGGAACACGCACAATGTTCCTGCAAACATAAAGGAAAAGAACGCGCAGAAGGCTGTGTTTTGCCCACACCTTGGTGCCTGATTCGTCTCCGAGCCAGCTCTGGCGATTCTCTTCTCTCTCTGTTGGCTTGAGGAGAGAGCAGCTGCGGCGGTGGAAAAGTGGCTGCTGGGCTGGCTGGGCGCAGATCACAATGGTGCTAAAGCAAAACATAACGTTTGAGTGTTGAAACGACAGCTCATACGAACTTAATCCTGTAAAAACACTGCAGAGCATCACCCCTCACAAAGGTTCAGGGTAGCAGGAAATTGTGCTTAGGAAGAGGCAGGTATCGGCTTGTCGACACACCCGTCTTCTGGTACGCAGAGCTTAGGAACAATCACTGCCTACCACAGGGCCCGAGCGAAAATGGAATCGGCAGCGTGAGCCAGTCCTGCTGACGGGACCCACCCTGTAGCGGGGCCGGACTGCCAGAGAGCCACCACCAACCTCACGCGCTCGGCCTTCTGCCTCTCACGCCTGAAAATGACATCACAAAGCCAGGCCCGAGCACGGGGAAAGCAGCCCTGAAGTACTGTCACTGTAATTCTGATCGAGTTCCTGATATCAACCTGGTATCGGTGCCATCATGAAAAACAAAGCCAAGGACAAAAATCAAGGTAAAAGTGATTTCCAAGTCACGCTGCCCACAGAAGCGCCCCTGTTGGCTATGCTGGTTATAAAGTCATGTTTTTCTGCAGGTTAATTACATCCAGGAACAACAAAACAAGACGGGAGAAACCCACAGGACACAAAACAAAAATATGAACCAGAAAGGAAAATGTTTGTTACCTCAGTTAGACACCAGGAATACTACGTGGAACACAAAACTTTAAATACAGGGGGTCCTTTTTGTGGTTTGCAAACAAACTACAATGTCGCAACTCCGCTCCCCTCACTAATTCTTAACAAATCCTGATTACCATACACAAACTTCACCCGAAAGAGCAGAAGCTGGTGGATCAAGCAGTCTTTGCGTTCCGCATTTCCAAAATAGTTAGATAGGGTGAGGAAAAAACAAAAAAGTCTTCCAACAGCCAGCTGTAATAGGAGGTGGATGGGAGTTCTCCTCAGCGTCAAGCACGACTACTTCGCAAAGGATAAGCTATGAAATTTTATCAGATCTCATTTCTATGAATACTGATTTTACTATTACCTAGGGGAGGAAAGGCCCAGAAAAACAAACAAAATGCAGCTTCACTAGTTTGTTAGTTAGGACTCTAAGAACTGTTAACTTCCCCCTTTCTTCAGCCGTGAAACAGAAAATGAGCAAGCTCAACATTTTCATAACGTGTCTGTAATAGCAGCGAATTCCAGAGGACTGTCTCTTCCACGCGCCCACCGCTCCCCGGTTCTGCTCTTGAGCTGTACAGAAGCAGTAAAGCACCAAGCGGCCCAGGTGGTATCTGTCTTAAAGCAGTAACAGCTTCAGCAGTACCAAGGCCTGGTGTTCTTTCAATATTAGAAGTATCAGACCGCGACGTACAGAAGAGTCGCAATACGCTAGCGGGCACTCTGCAGCGCCCCTCACTTCGTAAACCCACCAGTTCCCTCTGAGGCCGAGCTTCCGACATACTCACGCTCTTACCTTTCCTCCCTCTCTTTACATCTACCCCCTGAGACATTTCTCCCTCTCCTAGATTTGTAGTCTGAGTTGTCTGCGTGCCCTCTGCCCTACAGAGGTCATGCGCTTGCGTTCCTCTCCCACCTCAGCTGTGATTCATACATCCTGGTTTCAACATAACTTTTATGTGTAAGTCAAACATTTATATTGTGCGATTTCAGGGCCTTTTGTTTAGCTTTTGTTAGAAGAGCTTTGAAAACTAATTGTTACTTCTCAGTAAGAGCCTCAGCGTACCACAACGTTTTAGATGGCACCCAAGAGGCTTTGTTTAGGAAGATCTGACAAAGGGGACAGTTACTTGGATTCCTGAAACGTGCCACAACAAGAGGCCGCGGGGCTTGGCGTAGATCTCAAAAAACTGGATGTGATACAACACAGCAAGTTCTCTTTTGTACCTGATGATGAAAGAGTGTCTCCTCTTCTAGCTGGATGCCACAAAATTCACATGGAATCATAATGTTTCCTTCTGCCTGCACAGCTTGGGGCTGGGATGAAGAGAGAGACCTACAGCTTTTGGACCCAAGAGCACGCAGACCATCAGATTCTCGTGGATTTGGAGAAGAACTTCTTTTACTGAACGAGGCAAAGGCACTTGCTGGGTTACAACCTGTCTGTTATGCAAGCAACAGGGAAAAATTAGCTCTGCTGTTGAGCATCGATGGACCTCAAAAAACACACTTTGCAAAGACAAATTGCTACAGCTCTCACAGAATCACTGAGTGAAGACCGCACCCTCATTCAGTCAGGGTAGCAGAAAAAAGTCTTTACTGCAAACCCCTGGGTACAATATACGAAAGTACTGAACCTGGTGAAGAATCAGGTCTTCGGCAGGGTACAGCTCCTCACAAAATTCACACGGCAACATGATGATCTCATCATCTGCAAAATAAATGTTATATCCTCACCACGGAGAAGTCTGATGCAGTTGGATCAACTCATCTTCAAAATTCCTAAGCACCAGGCTCCTGTTCCGTGCCACAGGCCAGCAACCGGAGCAAATGCTACGGAAACAGTTGCTCTAGTCCCACTTGCTGAATTTCACGTAAGCAAATTCACATCACCCAGAGCGGGAACAATGTTTTGGGGTCAAAGGTGTATCGAATGGTCCGGTAAAAAAGCTTATTACTGCCTTCAATAAATCCTTTAGTACCATTTCTCCTTCCAAAATAAGCTGGTACTTCAGTCTCCCCCAGATCCTCCCTTCCTGGTTACTTCAAGAAAGTTGTCACCTACTCAGTTGTAATGAAGCTCTCACCACGCATCAAGGTCACAGATGTGCGCTATAGCTTTTATTTCTTCTTCCCTTGCTGTCTTGCTTTAGTAATACCTCTTTGAAAGAAACTATTTTAAACACTAATATTGCTAAGTTTTGAGGGAGCAGAAGATAACATTTAAGAAAGGAAGGAGAAATGGTACTCATGCAGAGTCTTAAGTCCTGTGTATTAATTATCTAGAAATGATTTAGAGGGAGTCTCAGAGAGACTCATTTTGACAGTTTAAAATACCTAAATAATCTTTGACATTCCCAATCCAAGAATCCTCTCTTTCTTTCTCCCTTCCCTCAACCTTTAAGGAAAAAAACCCAACCACAACAGGGTTTATACTTACTTTTTACGTGGTTCGATGTGCTAAAAGACACTAAAGAGTCACAGGAGAAGATATTTGACTTGTCTGATTTATTAAGATGGGCCAATGGCACAGACTCTTTGGTGTAGTAGTTTTCCCAGAAGTCACTGTGAATTTCAGCTGCAGTATTATTGTGAGGATTATTCTCGTTTTGCAGGCTCAGAGCCAACACGTAGTCTAAATCGGCATTCCACTCGTCATAAAGTGAGGAATGAGCGTTTCCATTTCTCCCCAACTGCTCCAGTTCATCCTCTTCAAAAGATAAATATCATAAAATTGAGAGAACGTTAAACTTGCAACAAGCCGTTGACTTCTGTGCATTAAACTACCTCAGCCATGAGGGTTTCACCTGTGCAATGAGGACAATCATGGAGGTCAGCATTTCAAAGCCTAGAAGGACACCTGTATCAAATTCAGGAGGAAGAGGGAAAACAGTCACCCTGTTTGCATTTGTAACAAGCAAAAAAGGAGAAAAAGAAGAAAGCCGTTCCTCTTACTCCAAAAGCTTGAACTTAAGCTTCTTTGGGAGCTTTACAAAGTCACTGAGGAGCCTTCTGTGACCTACACCGTGAACAAGGTCCAATTAATATACTGTAGTCTTGTCCCTTTCACAAGGCTGAAACACTTCAGCTTTGTTTTTTCAGTATATCGATGGGAAAACAAATTCCTTTTAATGATATTCCATTTGGCAACAGTGGGAATTCTACACGTACAGAAGAAAACCATGAAATGTTTTCTGGTAGGAAAGCTACAATCTGAGAAGAGGAGCAGGATTCCAGAACGGGGCCCAAGACTCAACTGATGATGCCTAAAGACAGGCTAAGTGCTCCTCACCCCTGCTGGCCCGTTTCAAATCTCTCTGCTATTTCATTTGTACAGACTGCACGAGAATTTAAAACAAAGCTTTCATGTGCATAAAAATACGACGGGTGAACACCCTTTGGAAGTTAGTGTGAGTGGCCTGCAAGTTACAGCTCTCCAGATTATTCAGCTTTATTAACTAAGCCCAGAAGTTATTTCTACAAGCCGGGCAGTCTTCTCCAGCGAAGACTGTAATGTAGTATTCTGCAGCATTAAATTCTCTGAGTGGCCCACAGCAAAAATCAGAGCACAGATCCAGCCGAGAGCTCACGGAAAGGCTATTTCTTAAGTGTGACGTGACCCCCTGCACGTGGCGGTAAGAGATGGGAGGCTTAGGAAAGAGCAGAGGCATTGATAATAGTCTCAGCTGGGTCCAAACAGGATGTTACTGCAGAAACGCGCAGCACTACATACGTGAATCCACATCCAGATCTTACCTACTCTTCTACTTCACTGAAGTAAAAAGGAGTGCAGCTGTTGAACAAAAACAGACAGAATCTGCAGTGAGCAAACTCCACTTTCGTTTTCAAGCTAGACCCTTCGAGACAAAAGAACAGGCAGAGGACTGGGCTTTCACACCAGGGACCCCAGCAGCCCTCTGTTCAGCTGGCGTATACCTTTGCAGTTCTATTCCACCGTAACACAGTCCCGCTCACAGTGCCTCTGGAGCTTTCGTTATTCAGTATTTTCACATAAAGCAATTACAGAACCTTATACTTGGATCAGCTGCCAAATGTCAAATTAGAAGCCGCTCTTCTCTACGCCTTACCTCACCTCTGATTTCTTTGTGCTGCTGAAACATTTCTCCTGCTAATGTCCTTAAAGTGCTTCGTCTCCTACAAATCTGCTTTTCCAGCACCCTGGGCACTCTCCGCAAAGGCCCAGCGTAGTTACCTGATCTCAGTCGGTTTCTAACGTCTCGAAGGGCGTGCAAATCTGCATCCTCATCCTCGAACCGAGGCACTGCTCTGCTTCCTCTTACTTGTTTCACCTCTCGCCCACAGAATCGAGGATGCTCTTTTAGATCTTTCATCATGATGTTACGACCGCACCCGCCACATCTCTCGGTCCTAGCTCCGCAGTAAATTTCATGGTCCTGGAGCTTGTTGAAAGCAAGCTGTATGTCACAGTACTGGCAGAGGGCAGGACGCAGAGGGCATGCCGATGCCTGACAAAAAGAAAGAGGGATTATTCTTCATATATGGAAGACTGAGGCAAAGGCGGAGGGAGGTTCTCAGTTTGCTTAAGAGTTGAGCCATCTATTGTTTCTTTAGCCAGATCCAAAGCTACACTAAACAATAGCCTGGAATAAGATACTATGCGAGAAATGTAAGAACAACGTGTTGTATAACCTGTGTAGTCATAAACATGCCAGCTGAAGCACTCCAAACACTCCCAACATTTTTTTAAAACCTGTAATGCATGGACAGCAGATTCACATAGTGCTTTTTGAAGTTAGCTTTCAGATACGGTCTTGACATGCAGTACTAATCACATTTCATTGAGTACTGCTAAAAAACATGTTAGTGTGTGTTCTGTTAGGGAACGGATTTACAGCACATTTACTACTCAACAAGAATTGCTTGCTTATGTTCTTTACCCTACGGGGAATGACGGGTAAGTTGCCCTTCAAAAGGGGTAAACATAAATACATGTTATAATTGCAGATGCTGCAATAATACATCATCGATACACCAAAATATACATCAATACATCATGCTTTACAAACAAAACTAAAAGCACTACACACAAACGTGCAGGATAAACTACTTCCAGGCTTTTGAACTGGACATCTCTTCAAAGAAAATCCTTTTTTCCTCAGCAATAAGCAGACTTAGGTGGCACTTCCAGAGCTGTCTTGAAATCAGCCCACAGGAAAGGAAAGTACTGGCATTTATGACAAGATTGCCTGTGACAGCAGCCAACTGGATTCAGAAACTCAGAATATCCCACCATGTCCTATTTTAGTATCTTTTACAAGCTATTTATAAAGTCTGTTTGGACATAATGAGTTATTAAAACTCACATAATGACTGCAGCAGAGTCAGAAACGCGTAACGTTAAAGGAATGAAAAAAGTCAAGTTAATGATATCATGTACTTTTGAAATAGCGTACCATTTTTCACCATAATCACTAATAAGGACAAAATCACCAATTATCCCAGATACCCCTTTGATATGAAGCCTTGAGCAGGCTCCACCACTTTAGGGCAGTTTCCAACCACCTTCTCTCAGAGGGTGTGAATTTAGAAAGCATGGTTCAATGAAAAGGATGCATAAACCACAGGCTGGCACCCAGGTCTTGGCTGACAGAAAGGCTCCGGAATCAGTGCTTGGAAATACTGCAGAGTATCTTCCAAGTGTCTGGTAATATAAAGTCCACCAACCTCGTGATCCTTCAAGAGACTTTTTTCTATCTTCATCCTACACTTGCAGGTAACCTGCAACAAAGAGACCTCGTTAGGTTAATTGCCGTAGAAGTAAGCAATTTTCGAGGAGAAATTTGTTTCTCACCTGCACGTGTTCAGATTCCATATGGTTCTTCATTTCAGACTTTGGGATCGAGTCACTGCAGTAGCGACATACTTCGATATTCCTGCGGCAGTGGATTTCATGCATGATGAAATTAGCAACAGGAATATCCTTTGTGCTACAAGAAAAGTCACAGGGGTTACTTTTCAGAAAATACACTGACAACAATTTCAAGCAGTTTTTTGTAGCAAAAGAATCCCAAGCAAGCTTTCTATGAATTCATGTTTTAGAGAACTGAGTAACTAAAGAGAAAGACAAGCCCAGCTAGGCCTCCACGTTCCTTTATAGTCAGGATATTATCGTATATAGCACACAAAGGTCACAGTTTTCAAACTGCAGTAAGATAAAATCAAGGTGGATTGATTTCCCTATGTGAAAGACAAATTTTGCAGCATAAACAAGTTATCACCAGGTTCAAGTTAATAAACTAATCTGAGAAGATAAACGTTGCTTCCTGAAAATATCTTGGCTATGAGAGGTCAAACAGTGCTTTGCTTGGAAAAAATAAATAACAGATCCTGTTAGGCCACATCTGTTCGGGGAATGACCGCAGTAACCATATCACACCGCAGCCAAAATCCCCCAACTCACCTCATTTCTAAGACACTCGTTTTCCTTTCCTGAGGAGGACGCAAGGCTTACGAACGCAAAAGGTGCAAAAAGAACAGAGGCACTTGGAGCTTAGCCTGTACTCCTGCCTCAAACAGGCAGCATCATTTCTAGGTGGATGTCTCATTCTCCCCTTGCACGCAAGAAATCAGCCTCCAAAACACCAAAATTAACATTATAACCTATTGCTTCGTGCCTTCCCCGTTGCAAAGGAAAAACACTACAGCTGTGCCGTTTTCTCCCTCGCCAGATCCCCCGCAGCCAACAGCTGGGCAAAGCAACAAAGTCCAACAGCAGTGTCTAAACTGCCCATCCTCACTGCTCGCAAACAAGCTAGGCTGATGTTGCAAGGAACTGTTTGGATTCTGATGTTTCTTTGAGAAAAAAAAAAAAAGTTAATTTCTTTACTTGCTCGTACTCAAGATGCAGCTTCTGAGATTACATCGTTATCAGTAAATACATTACCAACACTGGACCTTCTAAAGAAGGAGAACTGTTATCAAAAGAGAAACAACCCCCACAACACTACGTGCCTATTGATTCTATTTTCACATCTCTGCTTCCGAGCTGCATGGCTGCTAAAGAAAAACTCGCCGTCGTGTACTTCGCATCCACCTCGCTGAAAATCAAGTCTTCGTTCACCATCTCCTCCTCCGCAGATGCTCCAAACCCGCCGGGACGCGTGCCTGTCCAGCCCACCCTGGGTGACCCTGCGCTGGTGGCGGGGGTGGACTAGATGATCTCCAGAGGTCCCTTCCTACCCATAAAATTCTGTGATTCGGTTCTGTTTGAATACTTTGGTTTCTATTTGGTTAAGTCAGGAACTCGAGTAACGGTCGGGAAAAGGACTTCCGAAGACATCAATACTTGACAGAAGACATCAATACTTGACAGAAGACATCAATACTTGACAAGGTAAACCCCCAAACGTTTCCAAGACGGCAGTAATCTGCCCCTTCTCGTATCTCACCGCATTCCGAGGGAACGTACCGAGTGTACTCGTCCCACCCCCGCCGCGGCCCGCCCTCCGGCCCTGCCCCGCACTCGGTTTCGTTTCTTACCAGTTCCCGCACAGCCGCGTCTCCTCCTCGGGAACCGCGGCTATGGCCATGGCTTCGTGCGGGGGGGGGCGGCGGGACACCCC
>VZSZ01000008.1:110600-143445 GCA_013398815.1 Ibidorhyncha struthersii | reverse complement strand
TGTGCCTCTCTCTCCCCGGTATGGTAACTTCGGTCGGCGTTTGTTTTCTGCTGCAGATAAGTTAGAAATTGATTAATTCATAAAAGGAACAAGAGCGGGCACGGAAAGCTTAAAGTTGTATGTGGAGGTGCTGTGGCACTGACTGATTACAGTGTTATGAAAATTAATTGGAAGACGAGCGAAGTAGTTAGAAGGAGGCAGTCTTGTTAAGGAACCTCTCATATGAAGCCGTCCCCAAATATTTCCAAGGGTATTACATGCGATTGGGATTGCTTAAGACGTTGCTGACAAGCTTGTCTCTGTTCATGCAAATGTAGAGAAAAAGAAAAACACTTCCTCAGGCTACAGTATCGTTTCTTCCCTAAAATTGAAGTTTGGGTAGAGATTTTGGAAAGTGTTCGCGACTTTTTCGACACCAGAAGGAAAATCTCTCCCTGCAAACGCGGAGCGCTGCCCTCATTTGGGGATGTACGTGCTTTGGGAACGTCCTTTGCCGCTCGGGCAGCGAGGACGGAGCGGTGCAGACCTGCATCCGTGATGGGTTCCAGTGAAATGGAGGAAGAGAGTTTTGTTTAATTAAAAGTATAAACACGCAGCTGCCGTAAAGCTCGTTGCATAATTATGGCTGCAGCTGTGCCGTTTGTCTTTATGTAACAATTCTAAGTTTTTTTCATTTGTTTTCTGTACGTGCTGTGATTGCCATTTTTATTAGTGTGCAATTATTTGTGTTATAGCCTGTGTAACATCTTAAATGTTCGTAAAAGAAAAAGCTTGGTAAATTCAGCCACTATCAGGGCAGATGACGTTCGGGATGCGTTTCACTGTATTTATTTCAGAGAGTATAGCTATTAGGGAGAGAGCTTTAAAATCGCTTTCTGCTGGTTCTAGAAAGGATTATCTGCGGTGTAAGATTTGAATTCAGGCTTTGGTGCCACAGAGCCCGAAATAAAGTGTATGTCTCTAAAGAGGTAAATACACAACTTCACAAAAGTCATAAACTGGAGACGTGCAGCATGAGGTTGAAGGTCTGATTCTTGACTTCAAACACTGCTTTTCGCTTTGCACCGTGTGCCTTGGTTAGTCGGGGTTCCTTGACAGCTCTGTTTGCCTTTTGTCTTGTGTTCTCCCTTCACCTGAAGGTTCAGGTGTTGCGTTTCCAGGCACTGAGCATCTCCACCTGCAGACTCGCAACTAACCTAGGCTTCAGTTTATTTTCCTTTAGCTTGAATTCCTTTGGAAGTTGCCAGCTGCTTTGGCTTCCAACAAACTTACTTGTTGTTAGCAAAATACAGTCTTTTTATTCTGCTGCAGTTGAGAGAGCTTTGTGGTTTGTTTGATTTACTTTAGGAGACCTAAAGTGGAGATCTTATCGGCACAGTTGTTAAACAACCCAAGACAGGCAGTGCAGTGTGGCAGGTAATTGGTGTCTAAGTGAGCGGTGCAGCACAGATCCTTAAATCAAGAAGTCTCTGCTGGTGTACGCAGAGATCACCGGGATGTTCTGTTCCACAGTTTTGAAACCTCTTCACTGAGAAGTCTGTGCTTAAGTTTTAGTGTTAAAGGATGCACGGGCTTTCGTAAGTTAAAATGACCATCTAACCCATGTAAAGACAATGTATTACAGTTTCAAACTATATTTTAGTCACCAGTGTCTTGTTTTGGTTAGTGTGGGCAGGCTGCCTTGTTTGAGGCTTTGTCTGTGTGCTCTCAGGAGCCCAATTAGCTCTATCTCAGATCTGCAGCACTTACTTGGCTGTGGAAGCAAATGTTAAAGCTGCCGAATATAAATCTCGTTAGTATAGATGCACACTTTGTGCCATATACCACGGAATTACTAAAGGTCACCTCTCTACTTGGTAAAAGAGTTCTCGCTCATAATGAGAACTGCAGTCTTGACGAGAAAAAGATGTGTAATGTAATTTCAATTAACTGGCACTGGCTCGCTTCGCAGTTTGGTAGGGGAGAGGCCAGAACGGCGTGAGCAGACTCTTCCCTGTTGGCTCCTCAGGTGCAGCTCAGCTTTTCTGCCAGGTTTTGGTTAGTAAGTATTAGTTTGTGAAGGAGGGGAAGCATATAGGGGTCCCGTTCTCATCCAAAATTGCCTGTTTGTAATTGTCTAATAGCATGGTGATACATTGTAGATGAAGCTGAAAATGGTAGTACCCAGCTGAAAAAGGGAGAAAATGGTCTCGAGGCAGGGTTTTTCTACAACTGAATTTTTACTAGATCGTGGGATATCCCCCTAGGAAAATCTTGTCTTCGAAACCAGTCTGGTGAAAACGTAGTGATACTCTGTTAGGGGACAGATTTGCTCTGCCTGAAGTATGGATTGCGTGGACCAGTAGGTCTTCTCATTTAATGCTTTGATAGATTGTGAGGGCATGGCTTCTAACCTGCTGTCTGTTAAAAGTCATTGAAAGTCTCCCAAAGGCACACCAAATTAATTTCTACTTTTACTGAAGCAAAGAGCATAAGCTCCATTGCTAGCAAAGAGCTGTTGCTGCAGAACCTGCTCTATTATACGTCTCTTTTGTTGCTGTAATGATCTAGGTGGAGTAATGACAAAAGGTTATTTGTTTGAATGACTGAAACTCGTACAGTGAGATGAATACATCATCTACAAAATGACATGTTTCCTGAACGTTTGGCTTAGTAGTAATTGTACAAGGAAAATGCGGTTTGCTCTAGTGGCCTAACAGCACATACTCCACAGCAGAATTGGAGATAGCTTTCCGGAATGGTTTTGTGTTCTGGTATAATACTATATATGTTGTTCTTGTGCAGATTATCTCGATAATGGCAATAATAAAATGGCAATCCAGCAAGCGGATAAACTGCTCAAAAAACACAAGGATCTTCACTGTGCAAAGGTAAGTGTGATTGCGGTGCGCTGACCTCGTTTGGTGAGCATAGTTCTGAGACCTCCAGCGTTTTGCTGTGCCCTTCGAGCAGCGTCCGGGATCTTCCAGAGACCACAGTGTTTTCTGAACCCTTTGGAACATCTTGAGCTGTTGCGATGCACGCAATATCGTGTTTGCCTGGAAACTTGCACAGATCCTCTTGGTGAGGTGTAATTGGTTACACCTGAGCTAATTGTCTAGCCCCTGTCAGAGCTACCGCATGCAACCTTGGCACATGGGCTGTGCCTTAAAAATGCCTCTTTTAGGCCTTAGGTTGAGATACGTATCTGTAGTAGTTTGGAGTAAAACATATATTTGGGCGGTGTAGTCCTTAGTAAAACATAACAAGGTGATATTGGAGGCATTTGCTCTTCTGCCTCGTGTTCGCTGCCCTCCTTGCTGTGCCCCGTTGAAGGGAAAGGAGTTCTGTTCCTCGGTTTTCTGAACATATGACTATCTACTTTTCCCTGTGGGTTTTCCTCTACAGTTCATACCGCTTCTGCATTTTGAAAGCTTCCCAAGGTGAAGCACGTGTCATTGACCTGAATCTCATTCATTTCACTTCTCTCTGGCCAGTTATCAAGAGAAAAAAATAAGAATTGGCAGGACTGGACAGTTTTCAGTCTGCAGGCAGGGGAAACTGAGTGGCAGCTGATGCCTTAGAGTGGCCTGTGTGTTGGTAAGAAATGCAAAGCCGCACTATTTGCTGCAGCTTGCGTTTGATAGTTTTCCCTTATGGCCATATGGATTAGAATCGTAATAAAACCCAAAGTTCTGTAGAAGTAAAGAGGTGGTTGGGCAAAGCCTCTCCCCACCAGGAATAAGGTTTTTTGCTGGTGACTCTCGACTGTGTTCCTGACAGCTGCCTCTGTGTTGTGTCAATAGGTTCTAAAGGCAATTGGCTTGCAGAGAACTGGCAAGCAAGATGAAGCGTATGCTCTGGCACAAGAAGTAGCAGCACTTGAACCCACAGATGATAATTCCTTGCAAGCACTAACTATCCTCTACCGGGAGATGCATAGACGTAAGCTTTTTCCTTTGCCTCTCTTAAAAATCATAATTCTTTATGTTCTTCCAGAAGTATACGTGACCCACGGTTTCATGCGAAACATGTGAAGTCTGGGGTTCGTGTGTAGGGACGTTATTAAGAGACTCGGAGAACATAATGACGCCTGTTATAAATGCCTCGGAGGCTCCAGTGGTCGCCATGAACCAAAGCACCTTGTTTAGGCTTCTCTTATTAACATGATTGTGTACACAGTTCCTAAATGAGTGTCATGCTAATAATCATCCATTGTGATCACATTTTTTTTAATGAAAGCTACTGGAATTCGTTGTCGGTATATGTGGTAGAGATGACAAATCACATGGTCTGTGGTTTGGAGTCTGCTTAATGCTGTGAGACCGTAGTCGAGGGGTTCAGGCCTCAGGAAGCTGTGAGAGAAGCAGAAGGGAAATCCTGGCCTCTCAGTGTGACCCCATGAACTTTTTCAGTACGGTTCCTTGTAGTGATAAGGTATTTTACAAATACTAAATCATGGATGTTTTGAGTGACAGAGTAAAATTGCATGTGCTTTTCTGAAAGAAGCCAGACCGTATATACTGCTTATCTACAGCTCTAAATGGTTGTTCCTGGCAGCTTCTGGTGGTTCTTGGTGGTGGTAGCAGCGTTTAGCGTTGAATTGCTGGAGCAACGGCAGTGGGGGGAAACAGTTTTTGGAGAAATAGATATCTGGTATCAATCTGAAATATAGCAATTGCTTATGCTCTCCCAGTTTATTTCTTTCTGTAAGTTTGTGCGTATGTATATGTGGAGTTAAAGCGTCACTTCTGAAATAATATGAAATTTTTGTGTGTATGTATGACTTCAGCATAAACAGACCCCTGAAAATGTGGAAAGCCTTTCTGTGATTCTGAACAACTTGCATAAGCATTATGCTCAGCTTTCCAACGTTTAAGTTTATAACTCAGCAAGGAAATAGTGGGTGTTTGGCACTTCCACTTTTGGTCCTGCAAGAAAATTGTAGTTAGATGTTTTATGCATATGTGTCAAGGATATGGAAACTATGTGGAAGAAAAATTACATTTATGTTTCTAATGCGATACTGAAATATGATTGTATGTGTAAGGAAAAAAAAATCTGGAAGGGTGAAAATGTAAGAAAGTTTTGCATATTATAATATAATTATTTACTCATGATAGACCTATTTTCTATTAAAAAGTAGAGTCTGAATTATTTTATTCGTTAAGAATACTAAAATAGGCAATTGGGAAATAACAGGATATGACTAACATAAGTAAACCTGCAACAAGAGTAACTAATTTGATTTTAGGCTCTGAAAATGTTCTGTGTTTTGATACATAATTCATGTGGAGCAGTCATTCTGCCAGGAGTAGAAATCTTCATTCAGTTTGATGTTCCAAAATAGATAAACCTTCTTAAGAGAGAGACTTAAATGCTTCTGAGCAGTTCAGTTGTTGCTGTTAACTCTGTTTTGAGGTTGGTTTGTTTGGGTTTTTTTGAGCACTTTCTCTTTTGGCTACTGTTTATAGTGCTTGGGGTCTTGGGGGAGAGCATACCATTTCTGTGGTTGATGAGTGTAATTAGATTACTGTTCAGAGTATCACTGATGCTATCTTTAGGTAACTGTGCTTTAAAATTATTCCGAAATTTGTCTTAATGCAAGCATCTGGTTTTGGTTTAGCGGAGCTGGTAACTAAACTTTATGAGGCAGCTGTAAAGAAGGTTCCCAACAGTGAAGAGTATCACTCGCATCTCTTCATGGCCTATGCCAGGGTTGGAGAATACAAGAAGATGCAACAGGTACAATCAACGATTTGTGTTCTGGTCATTTTAAGATGTCTTTTTCTGCATGTCTTACTATTTATGCCTTTTCATATTATAAGTAATCTTCCAGAAAACTAAGCTGGGTTAATACAGAAGTCATGCTCTGTGTTAGTTTTTACATAAAGGCTTATAAGACCATTATTTAGGGGGTGGGTTATCTGAAGACAAATGCTTACTTTTCCTTCCGTGGGATAGGACAGCTGTGCCTCTTGTGTGTACATCTGGTCTGATAGAGTATGTTGGTTATTTTGGAAGGTTTTTATCAATCTGTCACGAGCAGTACAGTGGTTAGGTATGAGGCAGTGTATTAAAAAGGAATTCTGGAATAGATAGAAAAAGATCTAGCAAGATCATCTCATCCATGTTTTCAGACTCGATTTACTTCTTAGTTTGCTGTTATCTTTGCCCATGCTCTTACCTCTGGAATCTAAGATATAATTACGTTTGTATTGGTTGCAATTCAGTGAAGAAAAACTAAAAAGCACTTCCTGTAAGTACATCTTACTTCTCTGTTGGCAGAACAGTGTCACGCTGGTTAGTTTTGTTTTCATCCCTTCCAAATTAGGTGCCTGGAGAATGCCTATAAATGGAAGATTTTTTTCAAAGCATGCGTGCTCACTCTTCTGTATAAAAAAGCACAGAGAGCCAAGTAAATGAGTCCTAAACTCCCTCTTGGTCCCATTCTGTTAAGGTGACTTGTATTTTTGTACAAGCTTGGCTTAAATAACTAAAAGAATATATTGAGCAGAAGTATTATCTTCTGTTGTAGACCAATTTGTATGCTGTTTGAGTTCAAGCTGTACATAGGGGCTAAGTTACTAACGTACATGAAATTACAAGCCTCATACAACAGTACAAACTTTAGAGGTGGGACTGTATGTTAATCGTACTCCTGTCCACAACCACGAATGGAAAAAAATGCAAGTCTTGCACAGATAACAATATTTAACATTTATATGAGCTTTTTTATATTTAAGATGTTGTAAAAACACGTATCTAATTAAGTTATCGGACACTGTCAGAGAGTAGGATGTTCCAAATCAGCCTGTGCATTCAGCCTAAGGACTTTGAGATGCAAAGAGTGTGTGGATGCTGACTGGTTGGAGGGTGACAATAAACTTCAGCGTCCTGTGTTCTGGGGTGTTTCAGCTGAAAGTGCTGGAAAACGCAGACTGAGACTGCAGTCAGAAAATCGGCACAAAAGTCCATCTGTGGTCCTAGACTGTATTAGATGTAACTCCCTCAAATTAATTACAGATTTTGTATGGGTAGAAGTGTTTGTTATGCACAGACACTGGAAATCTGCGAGAGAAATGTGTGAATAACGGTTTCTGTGTTAGGCTAGAGAATCTTGAATACTTTGGCTCTGCTTTGATGCAACCAAGCTTTCAGCTCGACCTTTGCTTAACCACTGCTTTGCACGTATAGGTGACCTCATGTTTCGGGTATCTGAGTATGTGTATGTATGAAGTGGTGAAGGGCAGTTGCTTACATGAAGGAGGCATGTGCTTTGGTGTGCCTTTTAGCACTTACTGAGTGCACTGGTGGAAATCAGCACGGGAAATATCCCCGTCGCTCATAAAGAATAAGTCTTCTGCTTCCTCGTGTAGTTACTGCTTCTAATTAAAGCTGTCATCTGTTTAGGCAATCATACATGCACATGCTCGTTGCCGTTTCTTGTCAGACCTACACAAAGTACTTGATCTTTGAAGCATTTTCACCCTCTGTTTTCTTCTTCTTCAGCGATGTGTGTTAGGATGGAAGGGGTCATGGGCTGATAAGAGTCCTCCCATCTAGTTGCTAATTCCGTGTTGTCTGCTGTCGTCATTGCTGCTTAGCTTGCATTGTCAGATGCATTTCAGGAATGATAAAACTTTGTCTTCTATTTTTCAGGCTGGAATGGCACTTTATAAGATTGTACCCAAAAATCCTTACTATTTTTGGTCTGTGATGAGCCTGATTATGCAGGTGTGTACAGTGTTGCAAATTAGCTTGACTGTTGCTGCAGGTATGGTGCAAATATAGAAATGTTCCCAGTGAAAATATTAGAGGTTTTTTTAAGTAAAATGTGTGTTTGAACTATTTTTGTGTGATACCGAGAGAAGGACTGAGCCCTCCTTAAGCAGGATTAGTGATGTGGCTCAAAATGAATGCTGTAGTGTTTTTATAATGCAACTTAACTGGTCTGCCTTAAGGTGTTTATACAACTTGACTTATTCTCTTATCTGAACTAGTACCCTACTGTCTTTTTAGTTAGAAAACTAATGAATAAATCCTCAAACATCTGCTCCTTAGGCACAACCATTTCTCTCTGTAACTAGGTTATAAAGGCTCGAGGAGGAAATAAATGAGAGCTCTGGACTTAGCGTGCCTTTAAGACTGCAGAAGGTCTGCAGGAATAGATGGCAGATCAGCTGTGCTGCTGTTAGCTGAAATAGCAGATTCAGGCACTTATCAAACAATCTGACAGTGTTGGCCAAGCAGAAAATAAGCACAGAGGCATTAATCACGTTCTCTAAAATACTGTGCCATGGAAAACACAAATGTGTTCTTGCTTTGTGTTGTTTGGCATGTTGTGTGCCATGGGTATTGTGTGCGTAGATGTATGAGCCTCTGGACAATGTAATCAAGAGTTGAGCTTTTCAGTATATCGCTAGTTTTATTGCTGCCTGTTATCAGAGCAGTTGTTCTCTGCACGTGACAGATGGCAGCTCTGAATGCGTGGTTGGGGGGGATTGAAGCACCTGGTTGTTGGGTTTTTTTCTTCTTCTAATGGGGAAAAAGCAGTGCGTGGGACAAAACAAGAAGTTGATGAGCTGTTACAGTTTTTTTTTTTCTCTTCCTTAGTCTATTTCAGCACAGGATGAAAACCTCTCAAAGACGATGTTTTTGCCACTAGCTGAGAGAATGGTGGAAAAAATGGTGAAAGAGGATAAGATTGAAGCTGAGGCTGAAGTAAGACTTGCAGATAATTTGAGCTTGATTTAAACATTATTAAGACAAGGAATGCACTGTTAGAGGAACTTGTTTATTTTAACAGTTTTCCGAGATAATAATCAGTAGTGTTCTGGAAGTAAATGTGAATGTAGTGGGACAGAAGGAAAACCAAGAGCAAAGCGCTGAGAGGGATTTGAAGAGTGCAGCCAAGGAAATTTTTTGGTTGACTGATGAAGTACTTGAGTTTGCTCCCTGGGAGGCCCCAGGAGAAACTTCAGGACTGAGAATGGAAGAGAGACCTAAATTCTTGAATGCTCCACCCTCTGGAATGCTAAAGATATCTTTGCAGTCCTGGCTGTCTCCTATTTCTAATGACAGTAACACAAACCACTTTCTTTCTTGGCACACCTGTATATTGTTTTATTAGCAGATTTCATGGCAGTCTAATCTTTCTTTTAAGGTTGAACTGTACTACATGATTCTGGAACGTTTGGAGAAGTATAAGGAAGCCTTGGATGTCGTGAGAGGAAAGCTAGGAGGTAACTTACTCTGTCAATTAATAACCCCAGTTGTGCGGAGGAGCAGCTCTCCTTTGCTTCAGACTTGTCCACTGGTTACAAATAGAAGGGCTGTAAGAAGCCTTACTCTTAGCACCAGTTTCAAACATTGATGCAAACTCTGGAGATGCTCTTGTGCAAGCTGGTTTTACCCAGCTGTTTATGGTATTTAAGTGTTATTCAGTGATGAACTTTGCAGCAGTATGCTTAGCAGTAGCAAATTAGATAGCAGGTTAGTTTGTTGTAGCTGCCGTATTAAAACAATAACAACAACAACAAAAAAAGAAGTTCCTAGCATCCTACACTTTTGTGGACTTCTTCTGGTGATTAAAATGCACTTGCAGTTTTAAGGAATTGGGATACGAAGGTTTCCATAGCAAATCTGTCCTTTCTATCCTTCAAGGGTCTCTCTTCGGTTCTCTTACACTTACGGTTTTGCATCCTTGGCTATAATAAGAAGCTTTGTGCAGGAAGTGGAGAAGGAAATGCATTGATTAAATAAATTTGCCCTTTTTTTTTTTTTAATTTAGAGAAGCTGACAAGTGAGCTCCAGAGCCGCGAGAACAAGTGTATGGCAATGTACAAGAAGCTGTGTAGGTGGCCAGAGTGCAACGCGCTGTCGAGAAGGCTGCTGCTGAAAAAGTGAGATGATATTTCTGCAGTCCTACTAAAAAAAAATGAAGAAAAATTCCAGGCTGGTTGTTAATTGCCTTGTTGAGTGGCTTTTCTAAATGGCTAAAATAGAAGAACATCAGAGGATCTCAAAGCATTTCCAAACATTTACGCTCCAAAGCCTGAGGAAAAGGGCAGCCAAATGGGACATTAAAGGGGCGTGGTGAAGGTCAGAGGGAGAGTCAGTGTCAGGACTGTAGTTGCTTCTTTTTGAGGGCTGACTTTAGCAACACGTTAATGCAATAAAATTGTGTTTACCTCCTTATTTCTAGAGGCTCTGGTGGTTGTCCCGCTCTAACTTTCATGGTGGGAGAGGAGGAGAACTGCATTTGCATTTAATTTTCTGGAACTTTATTTCTCTCACTTGGCCAGACTTCATACTGGGAAATACATTGTAATGCTTTGAACAGATGCATCAGGAGAGAGCATGCTAGTATGATCAAATCTGTCTCTTGGAACTGTCAAGAGAGATTTGTTGTTTGCTTTTTGTATTTAGCTGTGCCCTAATCTTAAGTATAAGTTAAATACAGAGGCTTGAAAATTAGAAGGTTCTGTCTGCATCCACTGTTCGCAGGGAGAGCAAAATGTTTCTTCTCCAGAGAAGTTGTTCTTGGTATTTAATATTTGTTAAATATATTTGCAGTGGGAAAAACTGGAGAAAATAAGCATCAGCTGTACAGGATACTTGAACGCAACACTGACAATGTGTACAACGAACATAATGACGCTTTCAGCTTTACCTCTTTGTATTTGGCATCTCCTTTTCTACACTCTTAAATTGCTCTGAACACGGGTAGCAGAAACTTCTGCCTTAGCATTTTGTGGGGATATTCATGAGCTCCGATTGGAATGTAAATGTTAAGAATAGCTTGCTTCAATTCTTTATTGAAATTGTTTCCTTTAATATGCTTCAATAAGTTCTTACCATTGTTTTTCTGTAATATGAATATGTGCTATTCCTTAAATTCAGCTGTTGCAAGGACTGCAGTTTTAGAAGTGAGTTACTGTTTTGGCAATTCCCTAAACTTTGTTCTGTGCCTGATTTTTGTTTCAGCTCAGATGATTGGCAGTTTTATATAACATACTTTGATTCAGTGTTTCAACTCATTGACGAATCCTGGACACCTCCACCAGAAGCAGAGCAGTAAGTTAACAGTTTTGCCATGGATTTGCTTTTCCTTTGTTCTACAGCAAATTGTTTGCGTTCATGTATTCAGTACAGTGCTGCCTGTATCTTTGGGTGACTTCTTGACATCAGACCCCAGATGATGTTTTCTTCCTACTTTATTTTAGAGGCTGGCAATAGTTTGAAACAGCTGTATAAATAGTGGTTTGTATGCTGTAGAACTCTTCCAGTTCGTATTTTCCATGGCAATTGAGCTAGAGAATCCATCATGCCAGATTTCCTTAAGAGTATCCTGGGAGTATGCTGAGCACGTGTTATCAATGCCCTAGCAATGGGAAAAATCAAAGAACCTTTTGTCTCTTCAATTGCACAGCTCTTTGGAAGGAGAGGTACACTATTCTATAGAGCAAGCTGTGAAGTTTATAGAAGAGAGGATAACAGAAGAATCTAAGAACTCTCGGCCGCTTCGGGGACCATATTTAGCTAAACTGGAGCTGATTAGACGATTGCGATACAGAGGTTGTAATGATGAATATAAACTAGGTAAGAGCCACCAACTGGATGATAAATTAATCTTTTAGAGAGAGTGCAAACTTGGAACAAGCTCTTTGCTAAATCGCTGAGTTAAATACAGTGTCTGTTACCAAAATGTATTGCTGTTGCCTGTATGTAAAGCATTTTGAAAGCATTAGAAGATGAGCCTTGAAGAAAGGCAGGCAGTTCCAGACGGCTCCAGGGCTTGTGAAAGCAAGCGTGGAAACTTTGAAAAGGGCCTATGGGAACTAGGAGCATACAGTCAGTGACATTATAATGAAAAGTGCATTCCTAATGCACTGCTTTTGTAAAAAGTCCTGCTGTTATGCTGTAATCTCTGGGTGGTTTTTCATTTTAAGTTTTCTGGCAGTAGTATCAGGTTTTGCTTTTTAAAAACTTGCACTTAAAAATCACGTTTAGGGAATCGGTGAAGGAGAGAATGTGATTAGAGCAACATCTGTGCCACTTACTTTTGTATTTCCATCCAAAAATAAGTTACTGTTAGATAAGTGGAGGCTGTGTATGCATGCCTGTTATGCTGAGCTCTTATCTGCCAGAGTAGCTTGAATGAAGCTCTTGGTTTTTTTTTTAATGTGTCCTTGGTTACCAAAGACATTGAGCCTCTGTTAAAATCTGCAGTAGTGCAGCTATCCGTTTTCTAAATTGCTGTGTAATCTTGAAGGGAGGGGAAAAAAGCATTAACAAAGATTTCTCAGAGTGATTTTTACAGATTCAACTTATAATGGAGCATATTAAAACGATGAACTGGCCTTTTTCTTAGGTGATCCAGAAGAACTAATGTTCCAATACTTCAAAAAATTTGGGGACAAACCCTGCTGTTTTACTGATCTCAAAGTATTTGTGGATCTCCTCCCATCTAGCCAATACACAAAGGTAAGGAAAGAAAGAAGTGGTGGCAGGAACTGCAGTGCTTGTTTGCAGTTTGGTCCCTTTATCTTAAAATACATGTGAATCATATTAAAAGACTGGAAACATCAAATTTTTACCTTCTGTTTGAAATTCAGAAAACTCTTTTCACTGCAGAAAATGTAATGAACATCTGAATACACTGAGCAATTTCCTTCAGAGGATTTTTACTGGAGATTAAAACCTAAGTTTGATCCTGCGATTCTCAAGCCCAGATATAGTATTCATTTGGCTTTTTTTATTACCATTTCAAGGTGTCAGGGTGCTTTGAGATGGTGAGGGTTGAATTCCTGTATCGAAAATTAAAAGCTCATAATGCTGATGAAAATTAGAAGATATGAGCTCGTTATCTTGTAATGAAAAGCTCCTTAGGAATTGGAGTTCAACTGATAGACTGCCTAAGTAGCTCACTTTTAAATGAGTAATTTCTCATCACTTTTGTTTATAGATCACAGCTTAAAAAATGGAGTAATGTAAAAACGGTAAAGACCCCTCTGCTTGTTCATTTGCAGTTCTCATTGCTGAGTACTGTAACTTTTGTTTTACAAAGGCATCCTCCTCTTTCCCTTCCCACTCATCACTTGTTTTTCCCATTGAAGTTACGTGTTTAATGGGGAAAAATCTGCTCCCCCATCCGAGGCAGGTAGGGTGTCACATAGATGTTTTGCTCAGGTCTGCTGCAGTACTAGAGAATGGACATACTGATGCTGATCAAGGGGTGACCGAGAGACTTATAGCAACTTTTCCAGAATCTCTTTCTGAAACAAGCTCTCTTTAACTGAAAAGACTATTTGTGCAGAGTCATGAGCAGCTCGTTGAATGACTTCAGCAGCTGGGAATCCTGTCACTCACCCCATTGTTTTTCTAAGCCATTGTGTAAAATTGTCAGAGCTGGGGAGGGCTAGACAGAGAATCCTGGATCAGCCACGGGCTGTTGATAAAACGTTTGTAAACAAAGTGTGGATAGTGGTGGTGTTTTCTTGGTTTATTAAAATATTTTTTGACATATAGTGTAATCACTAATGAGAATGGTGGCCCTGGCATGTATGGGTTGCTGCTGATGTTTTATGTTAAATGGTGTGGTTTTACTCCACTGGCAAGAGATGTGGTCAGCAAGATATTTAACTCATAGTTCTGGAAACGGTGATACGGTTGCAAGGAAACCCTGAAGTCCTGAAGCACTGAACGGGCTTAATCCTAACTCTCCAGGAAACAAATTCAAAACCTGGACCAGGGGGAGTTGTATTTAAAAAAAAAAAATAATAATAGTTTAGACTACAGTTTTATTGTGCTTTGTAAAACAATGACTTTGAATAAATTCTCTAAAATTTTCTGATTGGCCTTAAAACTGCTGCTGGTCTAGTGAATATATCATATTGTGTCATAGTGACATATTAGAAAGTGTTCCCAGTGCATGGCTGTCTTCTGGCTGTCGTGTCTCTGAAGCATGCATCTGGAGCAGATTAACTCGGTCAAGGAGACATGTAGCTGAGGAGGGTTAGTGGTGCTGAAGTGCTGATGAGTTGTTGAAATCTGAAAGTTTAAATTACCTAAATTATTTATAGATTGTCTTAGATTTATTCTTGTTTCGGAGCAAAATACGCTGAAGGTGGTTTTATCCTAGGTGAAGTAGCAGGGTCACACTGAGGCTGTACACAGCTGGGAGGGTCTTTATCTTTCTTTTTTTTTAACAATTTAGCTGAGAATGTGGCGATCTTGCTGGGCCACTAGACATACGAAATATTCCAGAAATAAATCGTCACAACATCAGTCTTCAGTTCCTAGAGGCGTAAATTGGTGATTTGGTTGACCTTGCTCAGCTTGGCAAAACGTCAAACTGAAAAGATTTGTCTACCCAGTCTTCATCAAAGTCCATGGGAAAACTAGAATTTGTGTGCATGGTGCCATGTGTTCCTCCTGTCTAGCTGTCATGCTTTTTTCCTCAGGCGTGCATTTAATGCAGTTCTTGTCTTTCAAGATCAAATGTAGTAAAGCTGAGTTCATTGGCTTTAACTCAGTTTTAAGTTTGTAAACACTACTGGATTTTAGGGCAACAAAAAAAAACCCTGTCCAGCCCTTACTGCGTGTTGTGAGAAGTCTGCTGTCTCCTGTTAAATTTGTAAACAATGAGAGGCTGCTTTTTTTACAACTTAATTCAAAATAGAAGTCATTAATCAAAGATGATGACCTCACTGAGTACAGTACATAAGAGTTAAGAGAAAACGTATTAGCTAGTAGGAAACCACTGTTTCCTGGAAGTGTGCTGCGAAGCCTTTCAGTAACTAATTATTTTAATTGCTTATGTTATTACTGTGAGTGTTAACAGGTGCTTGAACTCCCTTGTGTGTCAACGTACTGGAAACTTGCTGTGATTTATTATTTTTTTTTCCTCCATCTGTTTGATGAAACTTACTAAGAGCTGTTGAGCACAACCAGAAAATGTGTGCTCACCATCTTTAAAATAAATAAATAAACAATTGAAGCCACCTCTTTAACCACTGATTTCAGCGTGAGGTCAGGGTTGATACTGACACTTCCACCTTGCTTTTTTTGCTTGATTTGAGGGAGGAAACTATGCTTTGTGTTTGTGCTGTCCCAGATGCCCTGCAGAGTTTAACAACATTGTTTCTCTTTCAGTTCATCAGTCAACTGCTGGAAGTAATCCCTCTGTCGGCAACAGCAGAGAATGAAATCGCACTACCAGCCGATATCAAAGCCCTGCAACAACACTTGTGTGTGGTGCAGCTCTCAAGATTGCTCGGTATCTATCATGCCATGGATAAGAAGGAAAAGCTGACTGTGGTCCAGGAGTTGATGTTAAGATACCACCATGGATTGGAGTTTGGTGAGAAAAATCTTGAAACTAATGTTTGCAGTTCACTCTCAGCTTTTTATGAGCAAAAGTTCAAAGCTTTTTCAGGGGGATGGAACAGCACAAACGCTGGTGGCATCCATCATGCCATCAGATAATACTTTGCTTTCTCCTTTGTGATTATATCTTTGGGTGTACCTGAATTATCTGTTCCCTTTTAATTTTTTTCTTCTTTTCAGTTGTGTATCTTAAAGATAAATGAGATATTCCTGGGCAGTTCAGATGGTACGTTTGTATGTTTGCAAAATTGCCTGTGCCTTTAAGCAAAGCCCAGCTTTATCACTGGTGTACATAGAACAAATACGTGGACAGAAATATTAATTTGTAAATCTTGAAGTTGTAGGAGAGTGTTTTCTTCTTCCAGTAGATGTCGGCATATGAAGTGGCCCAAAGTCCACTTGTGCGATGAACAAATGCAGCATGTATACAGTTGTTTCCGTTTTTAAGACGACTCTGGGTTTTATAAATGAAGCTGTGGTCATCATCTGCCAGATAGCTGTGTCATTTGATAATGCTGACAATGTGAGATGCAGCTGACAGCACTGTAGTAATACAAGGGTAACTTTTTTTTTTTCATTTTAGGGAAATCTTGTTTGAAAACTGAATTGCAATTTTCAGATTATTACTGCCTGCTTGCAGTTCATCTGCTGCTCGATCTGTGGCTAGAAGGTATGTTCCTAAAATTGTGTCTTGCTTAATACCACCCTGGATGTTTGTGAGAGGGAAACTCTGTCCCCTGTGTCCTGTGTGCACCTGGCATGGCTTCTTAGGCCCATAGCTTTCTGGGTTTTTTTCTCAATATGAGACATTTCAGGAGTCTCTCTATTCAGTTGGTGTTCAATCAGAATCTCACTGAGCTCTGAGGGGATTTAATTTTTCTGATTAATTCGTGTAGGTTCTGGCAGAGCTTTGCTGATAATTCTTGCAGCTCAATGCTGGCTGTCTTCAGAAGCTTGTTCTGAGTTTCCCATGTACATAATGTTTTCTCTCTGCACAAGTTCTGCTGACAATTCCCTTCTGGTATCATAGGTGTTTTGAGAGTATCTCTTTCGCTGTCTGACATACTTTGTCTTTTGGATCCCCTGCTTCTAGACCTTCTGCTGAGACCTGTTGCCCTGTCTTAAGTGTTCCTGTACTCCACAGCTGCTCTGCTTGTTAGTCTCCTAATCCCACAGTCTGTCTGCAGGGTTGGCTGTCCTTGGGCACTGTTTATGTTCCTGCCCTTCAGTGTAGCCATCAGTTACGTCTTTGTCTTTCCCAAGGAAGATTTAGTCTTTAACCTGAGTAAATCCACAATCAGTTTCCTGGCAGGTCACTGGTGGAACGTGGGCTCTTGAATTCCTCATTCTGTGCTGCTCTCTTGCATAATGCTTGGGAGTGCTCTGTACATATAAGCTAGAAATCCTGCACAGTCCAGACTCATCAGGGAAGGTCGCTTCTGCAGTGGGCCTGTGTGCGAGTGCTTTGCTCTATGCAGATGTGAGCTAGATACATGGGGGGAACACATGCTCCTCAGAGAGCAGCTGTATTGCTGGGGTGGGTGTTATGTTTTAAGGGCAGCAGCGTGGCTGATGAATGCCATCCGCATGTTTTAATGCATGGGACCATTTTGAGACTTGCGTCACTTGAAGAAGGAAGCTTCAGTGCCAAAGTGAACTGTGCTGTCAGTGTTCAGTGCCTCTCTCTGATCATGCCCATCTGGGTGTTTTGTCTTTGTCACCAGGTGAAGAAACGGCTGTGTGGCAGTGCCTAACTCTCTTAGAAGAAGGGTTATCTCATAGTCCTTCTAATGCTCAGTTTAAATTGCTGCTCATTCGAATCTACTGCAGGCTCGGTGCGTTTGAACCTGTCGCAGAGCTCTATTCCAGCCTTGATGCAAAACACATACAGCACGACACCATCGGGTGGGTAGTATATACTGAGAATAATTGGTGATGGTGACCCTCCAGTAACCAGTCCTGAGGTCTTCAGTTTCCTTTGCTACTGAAAGTTAACAGATTGTCAGATTTTCATATGGTGGTGTGTAAAACCGTTTTGGAATTACATGAGACACATCTACTTAATTATACTCCCCTTCTCAGGGAGTATCTTTCCTGTGTGATTTTTGATCAGTTTTGGATTTTTGGAGTATTAACTAAAGGGGAATCTGAAAGAAATTTGTGAAATGTATATCTTGATGCCAGTCATAGCTTGGTGTTCTGGCTTGTGTCATTGCTCAGCAAAGCTTGGGAGCGCTAGTTAAACATACCAAATGGCTGTGCTTTGGTTAGTGTGTTTGTGGGTATCTAATTAAGTAAAACTCTTGCATGCTTAGCAAGAAAGGTGGAGGAACTCCAAGCCCCCATTACTGTTTTTTAAAAAATTACAAATTCCTTTCATTTACTGTTAAAAGCTTAAATTTAAATATGTATGTTGTGATTGTCATCTGTTAAATCCCTAGACTTTTCATTATAGCTGGACTGTGCTGCAGTTTGCTGTTCAGAGCGGTGTTTGAAATTCAGGTTTCCCCAGGACTGTGTGCTGATATTTGACTTGTGCTGTGTTGTGTTGCAGCTATCTTCTGACGCGCTATGCAGAGTCACTGGGCCATTACGCTGCTGCATCCCAATCCTGCAATTTTGCACTCAGGTTTTTCCACTCCAACCAGAAAGATGTAAGTTGAAAGAAACCTTTGTGTCATGTAACAGAGCAGTTATGTCAAGATGTCTTACAGAAGTCTGTTAAGAGCTTACAGAAAGGTAGTGGTTGATAACAAAGGGGAATGATACGTGCAACTTTGTGTTTATAGTAAAGGTTGCCTCAACCTGTGTTTCTCATTACAAGGATTGGTAACTTGTAACATGGGGTTTTGCTTTAGGTTTCTATCTATAAAAGCCAGATCTAATGCTCCTCATAAACAGGTATGATACTTTTATATGAATGGATTGTAATTTTATGCAAGAATTTAAATGAAATGTCATGGCAAGTAAGTCCCGGTGTCATATAACTTCTAGCGTTGTGGAAAGTCAAATGGATGGTGGGTCAAGATAGTGACGGCATACTCGAGTCCTTTATGACAGTCGCTGAAGCAGCATGTTTTAGTGATGGCTGTCCTGGGCACACAGCGATGGGGAATGCACATCAGTTTAAAAGGTAGGGAAGTGCAGGGAATGAGGTGGGAGGATTTCAGAGGGGAAAAACTGACTCTTGAAGTCTCAGCTTCACTGAAGGCAGAGCAAAGCCCATGCCTAACTGCATTATTTTGAACTGATAGGATCAAAGTGCAAAACCTGGTCTTGTGCTAATGGGAACTACAAGCTTTATTTGGTTCATCCCAAAAAGCAGTGTGAATGAAAAGAAAGTTGTCTTGAATGAGAACCTTGGGACTGGAATGGAGGGAAGAGTAGCTGAAGTCCTCCAAAGAGGTCAGGTGCTTCCTAAAGTGCATGCCATGCCCTAGGCATCTAGCATGCTTGTAGCTTGCTGCTTAGCAAGTGTACTTGTCAGTAATCTTACTTGGAAAGCACACGCTGATATACGTTCTGGTACATTCATAGGGAAAATAATCAATTCTGTTTCAGAATTCCCATGTAATCCATGAAAAACAGGTTAGGTAGGAGAACGGTGGAACAACGCATTTTTTGAAGTCTTGGTGGAAATATACTGGGCAAATAGGAACAGAAACAGTCCAGAATTGTGGTAGGGGAGTATATGCATGTCAGTCCAACTCCCTAAAACTTGTAAGACAGTCCCATTCCAAGTAGTGGAATATATCCTGTATGTTAATATTTTACAGTTTGATCACTATTGAGAGGTAGGTCAAGAAAATTATTTTTACTTTGTAAGAAACAAAGGTGCGATCCAGCTGTAACTGTTCCAGTCAGCCACTGGCCAAGTTGGCTCCAAGGCTCTGAAGTCATACAGTTTGCTTTGCCACCATCCCAGAAATAGATAAAAACACAGGATTTGTCTGTACTGAATAGTAAAGATGCTCACACAGTAATCCCTCAGAAGAGTACCCTTGCTCTGTTGGCAGTCCAGGTTATTCCTGTGTACAAGATACCAGTTGCCATTTACCTGTGCCTGGAAGGTAGATGCTGAGTTACTGTGACCTGTGTCTGACACAGAAATTTCACTGGAGGGAGAGGGATGTACAGGGGAGCACGTAGATTGTACGATGGGAGCTTGTTCTCATCTGCTTCCCTCACTTGCTCAGACTCTTTGGGTTCCTGGTTGCAATGTTTTGTGCTGCAGTGAAGCCCTGGATCCAGACAGCTTTCTCCTACACGTCTGTTGTTGATAGTGGTGGCTTTTTTTCCTCTTGTGTTTTTTTGTTTTTGCCCTTTTTTTTTTTTTGATGAGGAGTAACTCGTTCAGTCTTGTTTAAAAGTCACTCTGGACATTAATGAAAAGCATACCTGGAACCAACTGTCCGAATACAACGCATGACTGCTGGGTGCCAGGTGAAAAAAGTAAACCAAAAAAACTATTGGATATCATTTGTCTGCTTGGGAACACTGCATTGTAAAGCATCAAGAAATCATCATTTGCTGGAAAACTATCTGAAGTAACTTCAGGTGTGGTTAACTCAGAAGAAGGTTCTTCTCTTTGGCATGAATGATAAAGGTGCTTGCAGCAGAGAAGAGCTGGCTGTCTCCAGTAGCTCAACATCTGTACACAGACGAAGACAGCCACATGCCAAGTGCTGTTTCCAGGAAAATGCTACTCAACTCGTGTTCCAGAAATCCTGAAAAGGCAGTGCCTGAACGGTTCAACCTGCCTCACTACCATGCCTTAAAAGGTTGAAATTGCAAGAGGGGCAAAACGATGCAATCAGCATTACGTAATTCTTCATGCTACAAGATAAGGATGTGAGTCTGGAACCTACTTGCATCATGTCTCATGTTGGAGACAGAGTATTGCGACCAAAGGATCATGAGCTAGTCAAATCTCTCATGCATTCTGGACACTTCCAGTGGCTATCCCCTTAAGATCCTTTTAGTTGGGAAATGCCTCAAAAGCTGTACTAATCTGCAAATAGCAGGTGTCCTTTAAACCAACTGTAAGGTGCAAATTGCAAGAGGTGAAGGCTCAATTCAGGGTACTGTTCACCTAGGATGATGGCATGACAAGAGTGGAGACGACAAAAGGGGTTCCTTACCATAAGACATGTCCCAGGTATCACAAGGTCAGAATCTGCTACCAGTTTCTGTGCTGCTGTGGTTCTGCTGAGGTTGCCCCATCATAATCAGGGTCCTGATATCAGCTTCCCATTCAAGTCCCATAACAGCATCTGACTGCGATGTTAAAGGAGGACTATCCCTTAAAAGTTACCTTTTTACATGATTTCAGATACTGCCTGCTCCTCTCCAGGTTGATGTTTAAGATAGCTGGAATGTCTGCTACAGTATAGAGAATGCGTCCTGTGGCACGCTGTGCGTGGGACTCTGCCTAGAACAGGAAGTGTGGGATATAAACGAAGTGATCTGGCATAAAAATAATAGCTACTGATTCAAACTGATTGCTTTGGATAAATATGTTTTTCCTTCTGACTTGTGGAACTTAACAGCCCGAAGTGAATCCTGCTTAAGAGTGGGTCCCATGAGTAACAGCCATCTAGGGTGCTGTGCAGTCCTGACAAAATATTTCTGCTCTGGGAGAGGATGCCAAGGACAGGGAGGAGAATAGAAGGCAGTATTGCTATATTTGGCCACAACTAAAAAGGCAACTTTATCCTTATCAAGATAGTCCTCCTTTAAATATGCAGAATCACAAGTAATCTCTCTAATTTTCTTGTGTCCGTCCGTCTTTAATTTCTCTAGATACTGCAGGCAAACAGAACACCAACGTATCCTATGGGGATTTAAAAACCACGTCGATGCAGTTGAATTAGCGCCCATAGCGCAATCCCGCAGCCTGACAATGAACTCTGCAAGGCTGTTTATCAGAGGGTATGTTGTTGAATATTTGGCATATTTTTTTCCTACAGTGCAAATAACCAAATTTCTTAGGAAAAAAAAAGACAGAGCTACACTTCTTTTAAAGGATAAAACAAAAAAAAGGTGGCTTTCATCTGTTCTTACTAGCTTCTAGTCTCTTGGAGCCTTCCAGACAGGTTGAGTCTGTCAGTACCATATAAAGTTCAGTTAACCAGGGGCCTTCTTGGTGCCTCTCAGCTTCCGTACGTTTCATAGTCTTGTTCAGAGGGAAATACTTGCTTTGCCAGAATTTCTCACTTGTGGAGTAATTCTGATGCAAAAAATACAGCCATCTGTCTTGACTGGGGGCATAAATTGTTCATTCTGTCTCTACCATTAGAAATTTTCATTAAAATACAGTGCTTGTTTAGGGCTCCTTCATCATATAACTCTCCTTCTGGAGATTACTTGGACTGATGTGAAATATTAGTTGCATACCTTGTATTGCTGCATTTCTTTAGAGGGGAAGCAAACTATCGCATGGACCCTGACAGTTTCCTTTGGTGTTTAGATTGTATTGTAATGTGTATACACTGCGTGATATTATCTTGTGATGCTGTATTCAAAAATCTAATAAAAAAAGAAAATAAAAAATGTGTGAGTAATTTTTTTTTATCTATGTTGCGGTAATGTGTGATGCACATCCAAGTCAGTTCCAGAAAATCTGGGATATATTTTATTTTGCCTTGAAAGTACTTCCACAATGAAACGATGATTTGAATAATGCATCTTAAAAAAAAAAAAAAAAAGCCTTCCAAAATCATCTCTCCCCTCCTTTAAGCATTTTTCAGTCTCAGTGGTGACAGCAACATGATGTTTCTTACTGTTGGTTTGGTTATCAAATCACACTGCCCGGTGGAGCATCTGGGCATTCTCAAATTAAAGTAGCAAAACTGCTGGGGTGACTTGGACAAGCAGAAGTGCAAACTTCTCCCAGGGATTGAGTGTCTGCCAGATTCTGTACCTCTGGCTTAATGAAAACCACAGAAATGCAATTTCTTGACAGTGAGTGACCTTGTTAAACTCTGATTGTTCTGAATTTATGGAAGTAACTAATACAGAGATGGTGTGTTTTCTTCCAGACCTCAGAATATATCATTCAAGCCTACAAGTACGGTGCATTTGAGAAGATCCCGGAATTCATTGCATTTAGAAATAGACTGAACTCTTCCCTTCACTTTGCGCAAGTTCGCACAGAACGGATGTTGTTAGACCTCTTACTTGAAGCAAATATGTAAGTATGGCAGCAGTAAGTGCAGCATCTTGCATGTGAAAAAAGTGGAGATTTGTGCATAGGCAGAACACTGGCCAAGTGAGACCTTCATCAGTTGCGCTTGCAGCTCTGGCAAAAACCTGTGAGCTACTTCTCTCTGCTTCTCATTTGCTTTCCCCTTCAGCATCCTCGTCAGTACGATGTATGTGTAACATTTCTGACGTCAGAAGAGTTGAACAGTGGAGAGAAGGGGGTTTGTTAGTGAGCTGTGTTTTCTGTTTCCAGTGATCAAATGTTTGCTTTAACGTTGCTTATTCTTATGTACAGATCAACCAGTTTAGAAGAAAGTATAAAGTCCATGAGTCTGAGCCCAGAGGAGGATGACATTCCATGGAAAGATCTGCGTGACAACAGAGACCTGACAGTCTTCTTTAACTGGGATCCAAAAGACAGGTGAGTAGAAATATCCTCAACTGTACAGTCATAGCTTTTCCTTACAGCACACATGAAGAAAACCCTTTCAGGGAAACTGCTATATTTAGATGTTCTCTAGGCTGGCTAACTGCAAACTTAACAAGCATCATTCATCACTTCTAGCAGTGCTGCCTTTTTACATATTAATACGGTTTTCTGAATTTCTTCTGACCACTCCTTCCTCTTCATACCGTATTTGATAATTTTGGGTAGGCTTTTGTACCTGAGTGAAGCTTGCTACTTTGCAAAATTGAAGCACTTGCCTGAAAACATTTGGTGCCTTTCTCTAGGGACATTTCTGAAGAACATAGGAAACTCTCACTGGAGGAAGAAACCATGTGGTTGCGAATCCGGTCTTTAACTTTAAGGCTAGTAAGTGGACTCCCAACTCTTAGTCACACTATTCAACCAAAGAACTCTGAAAAGACTGCAGAGAACGGCGTCTCGTCCAAGATCGATACAATTCGATCCCTGCTTCAGCAGCTGGAAGCGGCAGTGGATTCAGGGAAGAAGTTTCTAGAACAAAAAATTCAGGTACCCATTAAGGAAAAAGCTATCCCCAAATATTAAATGAACGTGAATGCAAGCAGAGAAACTGAATGCATCTTGTAACGTCCAGCAGGCTGCAGAATGCACTTAACTGACCCTGAGTTTGTAGTGTATGAATCTGACTGAGAGATGTGCCAGAGACAAACACTGTGTTCTGGATAAGGAAAAGCTGCAACACCTTTATCTTTTTCTTTGCTTCTTGCCTAGTATCCTGTCCTTGGCCCTCCTCCTACCCGAATGGCTGGCTTCTTCAGTAATGGCAGCTGTCAGTGCCAGACTAGCTTGTTTTATCTTGTTAGTGATATTTATGAACTAGATACCAATGGCTTAGGTAAGTGTTTGAGGGGCAGGGGTTTAACCAGATTGTCATGCTGTGTGGTGGGAGGGAGTGAGATGTGTCTCCATTTAGTTTAAAAACTACTAGGCATTGGATGATGTGGACCCAAACAGTTACTCGTGCGTTAATTTTTTTGAACGGCACTAAGTTATCTGGGAGACAGCGCCTTAATTTAATGTTTCATGCAGTCTTCATTTTCGTACAGTATGTGTTCATATAATACTGGATCCTTTTTAAAAGCAGTTGCATTTGCTTTTGCCTGCTAACGCTAAATTACATTTAAATGCCTCTTGGGTTTCTGGAAGCAGAAAACACACAAACTTGTAGTTTATAACTACTTTTTTTTTCTTTCAGAAGATTCAGCAGAAATCCAGGAAAGGATAGGGAATAGTTTCAAGTCTTTAGTAGAACGACTAACAGGTAAATGGTAACTCCAGAATCAACACTGGTAGCTAAGGTAGTGCTTCACGGTGCTCTGGGGTGTGCTGCTGAGTGTGCTGCAGTTATGGGGAAGCGTGTTAATGCATCTGCAGACCCCTTTAAAAGATACTTGAGAACAAAGCTGGGATTCCCCTTGGCTTGTCTGATCATGACGCTGTTGCATGCCACAGAATGTCGTTCTCTCCTATCATTTCACTGCCTTGCAGCCTAGTCTTAGCCACTGTTGTCCCCCTGGTACTTGGCCCAGGTATGCTGATAAATGGAGTGGAGGTACTGTTTGTAATGAAATACAATTCAGGGGAAACTTCAGAGCTGGACCTTCTCGAGAGGCTTTGGCCAAATTTATTATCAGCTGCTTAGTGGTCAGTCCTCTGCCAGCTTTGCACCCTGCACTGAGATACATTCTGTACAGAAAATATGCGTTTAAATCAATCTACACGTTCTGAATAAGACTCTTCTTTTTTCTTTGCAGACTTGTTCAATAAATGTAAAGGTGATTTGATTGAAGTCAGAGATGGCACCTTGAAAACTCATCCAGACCTGTTAGAAAACCTAGTCTTCTTTGTTGAGGTATTTTTTTTTCTTTGGAAACTAGAAATTTTTGAGTACTTTAGGGTAGAAATGTTGGGACTAAAACACAGTGATATCAGTCGCTCGTGCAAGTAGAGTCTTTGGTGCATATTTGAACAACTGAGTCTTAATCAGTAGGAACACTAAAAATAAGTTTAGAAGCCTCCTGTAATTGCAACTTGTAACATACTTGTACCTTTTTTCCAGACGATCTCCATTGCCCTGTGGGTATCAAGTTACTGTGACAGCGTCCTCCGACCTTTTAAATCCAACCTGCAAAAAAAGAAGAAGAAAAAAAAGGAAAGCAGTGTAGCTATGGTAGACAATATTCCATTCTTTTCTCCCCCCACCCCCAATCCAACAGCATAGTTATACCGAAAGAAAAATCGGGATAGATGACATGTTAATAAACTGTTTTTCATAAACTTTGCCTTATAGAGGCTGATGTAGGTTAGAGATTACTCAGTACTAATTTTTAACACTCCTTTTCTGTTTAAAATCAAATGGTGACGTGCCATGTCTCTGACATCACGTGACAGCTTTTTAATAGGAAGCAGAGTTTAGAGTGTCACAGGCCTTTCTGCCTTGAATGCACTACAGTAAACTAATTAACAGGTAGTATTTATCTGGATAGGCAGATTACAGTTTAGCACTGGGGGGAGCAATAGAATGTTAGCATTACAAAGAGAGTTGTCATAAAATAGTCATTTCAATAGGCATTAATGTGTGTTTATAAATGTATTTGTTTTTATAGCCACCCGTATTTACACATTTTCTGGATTATGTTGCTGAACTACAGACATTAACTTCCAATGTAATAGATCACATCAAAGGGCTTGAAATAATTCTGACTGCACTAAAACTTGAAGAGCTGTCCCTCACGGACACTCTGCTTTTACAGGTAAGAACTTGCATCTTTGTTTGTGTGCTCTATACATTTGTGTGTGACCAATAACAACCTGTATGTACTATGGGATAGCTTTGTTGAAAGCTTCTTTTTCCAAAAATCTTTTACTGAAAGCAAAAAAAAAAAACCAAACCCTGCCTGTTATGATTGACGTAATGGCTCTTAATCAGAGGTCAGGGACCAGCCTGCTTAGTTTCAGAGTGGTGAGTTAGGTTTTTTTTTTTTTATAGTGACAGTGACTTTGCCTCATCAGCTCAGCTGTACCTCCTTGCACAAAATAATCTTAAAAAATGAGATTCAGACGTGGGAATTTGAAAATATTTCCATTTTGTGTGGTATGTTAGTGAAGAAAAACTTAAGGTTTTAACATTAGGTTTTTGTCTGTGACAGGACTTGCTCTATTATCTGTATTTTAGCATGCCGTAATGGATGCAAAATACTTATTCCAGGAAACATTTGAGATTCACCTACTGCTGATTAGTCACTTCCCTGGAAACAATTACTTGATCTTTAAAGAAAAACAAGTGGCAACCCCCCCCAGCTATATAGGGAAAACGAAAGGCAGGAGTAATAGGCAGTACACATGCCAAACCTCATGCCACATTTAGACATGTGAAGCACGGGCCTAAAGAGGAAGCTTGGCTTTTTAAGCCATGGCAATCAAATGAGTTAAACTTTGTGACAGGCATGTTAATGTTACTGTCATAAAGAATCTTCTAACAGTTCAGTACTTACTATGAATGTATTTGTTTAAAACAGCGGTTGAGATCTTGAAAATAGTGTCGGAGTCTGGCTGAAAAGCCTAGAGGTGACTGAAAGCGTAGAATTGGAATTTCCTTTGTGGTGCTCTTGAAACACAGGTGGAGATGAAATGTGCAATTTGGCAAAGTGGTGGAAGTTAATGCTTTCAAATACTTGAAGGGAGGATGCCAGGGGGATGGGAGCAGTCTTTTTTCAGTGGTGCCCATTGATAGGACGAGGGGTAATGGGCACAAGCTTGAACATAGGAAGTTCCATCTTAACATGAGGAGGAACTTCTTTCCTTTGAGGGTGGTGGAGCACTGGAACAGGCTGCCCAGAGAGGCTGTGGAGTCTCCCACTCTGGAGACATTCCAAACCCGCCTGGACGCTGTCCTGTGCAACCTGTTGTAGGTGACCCTGCTCTGGCGGGGGGGGTGGACTAGATGATCTCCAGAGGTCCCTTCCAACCCTGACGATTCTGTGATTCTGTGAAGTAGGCCTCATCTTTTCATACACAGGGGAGACGGGCTGGGGGAGTTGTGCTCCTTGTCAAAGAAGGATTGCAGATTCCAGGAGAAAGGTTCAGGAGGGGAGTTGTCTCCTCACCAGTATTAGTTTTGGGGGTGGGAGAGACTGATTTGAGAAAGTACAGGCGGAAGCTGTGTTACCCAGGACCCCCACGAATTCAATTAGGAGTCAGCACTTAAGACAAAACCAGGTCTCCGATATGTTTATCTAAAAAGGGCAATTTGGTCTATGAGGCATTGGCTTTCACATTTGTCTGGATGGGAGATCTGAAGGCTTTTGAATTGGGGAGGATTTAAAAGCTGCACCCATGTATTTCAGAACTGCACTTCTGTCCACCTAAGCTGCTGTTAGCCAGCTTGTATTTTTTCAGTTAGATTATCCTGTTTATTTCATAGGGAAATTTTAAGTAAACTGCTTTTCTTGTTGCTGTAGAGGCTGATGTAGGAGTATCTCAAATATATATATTGAAAAAACCTGCAAAAACTGATAGAAAGCAAGGAAATCCCTTAGACTGTATTTAATGCAAATTTGAATAAAACCAAAAAAGTACATTTTCTTAATATCATCAAAGAATCTTCACTTTAAAGGGATAAGACATTTTCATATAATTGTCGATCTTTGTAATTTTTCTGGTTCCTCACTGGGTCAGCAAATCCCTCCATCTTCCCTTTGATGCAAGGCACCCAATTACCGCACAAGGCAGATCTGCAAAACCTAACTGTTAGATTCACATGGATTTGAGCAGAAGCATCTGTGGGAGTCCGCAGCTTTTCCTGTGTTTGTTCATAATGTTTGCTATTCTGTTTGTTGTTTGACATTGTCCCAGTAAATCCTGATAAACCCAGCCTGTATAGCTCTAAGCAGACCTGGAGCTATATTTGCAGCTCTATGTGTTTGGAGCTAAAAGGTGCTTTTGAAAAAGTCCCCATGTTCAGGTTTTTGTGAAAATTCTGGTGCGAATGGAATAATACTGGCAATGTGTCAGCTGAACCTTGCCACTGATGTGAGATTTTCCCACATCGGAGTGGTTTACTTGGGCTGTGCCTCACAGGATTTTCTGCTGTTATCTGTTCAAGTGCCTGCAAAAGGCATCCTGATAGCAAGTCACCTCTTGACAGAACTGTGGTTATGGCTGCTGCTTTGGGTACCAGGATTTGCTCTTTCCGCATACAGAAATTCAGCGTCATTCACGATAGGTCAGTGCTAACCTCACTCTACCTGCAGGAGCAATGCCAGCAATGTTGCATGGTGGTGGTCCTCCTGAAAGCCTTTTAGCATGGGGATTTTAGAAAACTGTACATTAAAGGTAATCTAATCCCTTTGGGAAGGCTAGGTGCCAGCGTTGCTGAATTAGTGACATCTGAACCTGTCCCAGGCACTGCAGCTCACTATGCTTTGGAATTTGGTGGGAGAGTTTCATAGCTGGTCAGCGTTCATTTGCTGTTTGACTTCACTCTTCTGTATAAGAAACTCTCTACTTTAATAAATGCTGACTAATATAAAATGCTACACGCACTCTTAATTTCAGCTACAAATATTTTGCACAAGGATGTTTCCAGAAGTTTTGAAGAAATGTGAATGTGTTACCAGCCCTGCCTGGGCAATACCAGTATCTGCAGGAATTGTGGGTGCTGAGCAGGTGCAGCTTATTCTGTGCTGATGACATTCCCTTTGTAAACTTACACTGTGGTCCTCATGAATTTCTTATCAGTGTTTGAGATGGTGGGGGAAGTTTAGAGAATATAAAGCAGTGGCTGTGGAATGAATGATTTCTCTTTTGCATTTTGCAGGAAGAAAAAAAGTTTACAAAGACTGTGCAAGGGAAGGTCCAGAGCAGTTACCATCACTCAGTTCAGGAAATTGGAGAGTTGCTGAAAAAGAGACTCGATACCATTAAAAAACTAAAGATTTGAGAAATGCATCCTTGACAGACTCCACAGAGGAGTGACACCAGAGTCCCAGACAGAAGCAACATCCAATATACCATCACTTTAATCCAGAACTTCCTCAAAATGCATGAAGGACTTAAAATCATAAAACAATTTTTTTAGGTATTACAGAAGTATTGAGCTGATTTAAATTATTGTACATAAATGAGAAGCAGGGACCCTTATTTGGGTTTGACCACTTTTTATACATGTTCATAAGCATATTGCAACAGGAGAAAATTAACTTTCTTCCCTTTTGATCTCTAGAAACAACTGGAGATGGTCTTTAGAAGCAGCAATAGAAATCCAATGTAAAGCATATATCTCAAAAAAGTTGTATTTTCATCACCATACAGTGTTTATAATTTTTGTATGGTCCTTGCCTTAGAAATGCAGAAAATGTAGATGCCCGCATTCAGCCGCGTCCTATGAAATGAGCCTGTTTTGGAGCTGCCTATTTTGTCAGCAAGCCACCTGGTCTTAACAGAATTAATTCAGTGTGTTGGTCCAGCAGAGAGAGGTGAGGCTGCACTGGAGGAACACCCTCTGCAGGTGGCCTTCCAGCAGAGCCCAGCCCTCCCTCGCAGGGTGGGAGTAAGCCGTGCGTGGGGGCGAGGCAGGTTCCCCTAAGGAGAGAACTGCCGGAGGGAAGAGGTGGTGTCAGTGTATACATAGGTTGTTTTCACGGTCAGAAAAATTGCAAACCTGTTGAGGAGCGAACTTGGCCGTTAAGCTTTAGAGAGAGAGATGGGAATCGGTGTTTTCAGGAAAAAAAAAAAAAAAAAAAAAAAAAAAAAAAAAAAAAGACAAAAGCAGAGACCTTGTATATAATAGCTGCAGTGAAGTCTGACGCTGCGGTCTGATTTCATGTCAGTTTAATGTAAAACAGCAATCATCATGACTTTTAAAAAGTGTATTTAGATTACTGAAACTTTAAGACTTAAATATTTTAATAGAAATTAAATCCTATTGGCTTTGGTTTTAAGTTGGCAGAGGTAACTTTTGCTTCCGCTGTGGTATGAGGCTGAGAATACTTTTTGTAACTGTATGCTTGCTTTTTGCAGTTGATCTTTGTTTATTCAAGTTACTAGCTCATTAGGCATTCTGTTAGAAAGTGCAATTGCATCATCTCCCACTGAATCTGTGTTTCTGCTGGGGTTTTTCATTTTAAAGGAGTAACGTAGCCTAAAATTGGTAGGCAAAAAAAGTTACACGTACCTGCAAAACAAGAGACAGGTCAGACTTTACAGATTCCTCATCTTCTGATTTAAAGCAGCTAGTATCTGAAGTCTATATTTAAAGTTTTAAGAGAGCTGACAATCCTACCTTTGTCATCTCTTCTGAGTATGTTTTGTTAGTAACGCTAGAATGTTGATGAGAGTATTTTTTTAAAATAAATCCTGTGTAAAAAAAAAAAAAAAAAATCACATTGCTGCTCTTTGCTGGATTTAGTTTTGCTTTGCCCCATCCTGAAAGGGAAAGAAGAATGTCTGCAGGCTGTCTAAATTGTAATGGATGTCCTGATGGTCTAATTGCAATGTCTGGTAAGTGCTCTGGGCTGGAGGAATACCAAAATGTGTTAAGTCTGTTTTATAGTAATTCTTTTCCTGAGAAAAAGGAAGAAAAAAAAAAAACCACACACCAAAAAAATCCCTGAACTCTTATATGTTGTATAGAACCTTTTTGGAAAGAAGGGTGTGCTCCTTAAATTAAAGCAAGACTGCTGGCTGAAGTTGATGCTTTGAAATGTGTAGGGTAAGTGAAGACAGTCCCATTGCTGACATGATGCAATTCATAGTGAAGTGCTGAGCCATAAATCTGCACTGCCCCTTTTCATTCAAGGAGGCAAATTGCCGTTGCTGATGTTCCTGTCCCCCCTCTCCCCCGTGGCAGTGCTAACTAGAGAGGGCTTTGCGCAAGCACCAGCATTGAATGCAAAGTTGAGTACCCTCACCCAGAGGGGATGGTCCAGGGGCTGATTTATGCTGGAGTTTTCCTTCCACTGCTGCTACAACAGGTTGAATTCAAGCAGCCATTTCAGTAAGAAATGGTGAAGATGTTAGTGAAGTGTAAAGTTAATACAACCAAGCTTTTAAAATCTTCCCATGTGCCTGAAAGCAGAACTTGCTTTGAAAAAAAGATTTTCTGCATCAGCTCTCTTAAAAGCAGAATTGAAACTGCTTGGGGGGGAGGGGGGGGGGGGAACTGAAGCAAAGTCTCAGAAGAGATGGAACCGTGGCTCGCTCTCGCTTCCCGTCGCAGCATTTGGCATGGCATGGGTCCAGTGTTGGCTGGCTGCTCCAACCATCCCCGTGCCAGCACAGAGGGAATACTGACTGCTTCTCGGTGTTAGCTGCTGTCCTGTTTCCAGTTCCAGCCACTGGTGAAGTTAAGCTTGTCAAACAAATACAATTTTTTGATTACTCAGTGTTTTATAAAAAACAGGTGCCATCTCTTCACAAGCTGTAGGAGGAGATGGTGTACAAAAATGACTATGTACTGACTGTTTGGGGGTCGAGAGAGAGGGAGAATTTCTCTCCCCCCATAAATTGTGTAAAGTTAAATATAGTATATATTTCTTACAAAAGAGTGTTTCCCCTCCAGAATATGTCTCACAGGGACACGATAAGAAATTCAAGCTATAACCCATTGCTGCTGTTGCCCCTTTTCCACTCTTGGGATTTGTTTTTGTTTGTTTTGGATTTTTTTTTTTGTGATGAATTGAAAAACATACCTAGAAGAAGCTACCAAGACTACTGTTTACAGACTGAAAAAATACTGCTTTTATACTACTGGGATCATGAGCCACGATCCTTTTACAGATTTCCTTAACTCCTCTTTGCTTAAAATCAGTGTCTGATGTAGATTAAGGTCAGAAGTCCTACCCTGCTTTGTCTACATACAGGACAAAATGTACAATGCCTGTTTGTGTTGCCCATCATTTTTGTACTTTTTAACTGTTAAAAAATTGCATTTATATTTTGCAATCATTGATAATCATGACTTTATTTTAACCGCTAGGAATCGTAGAGGGTTTTTTTTTGTTGTTGTTGTATCTGCAGCCTTATCCGAATGTTCTCTTCCTTGATTATTCATTGTTAATTTATGACTGTAGAAGATATGTATGCCTCGGCCTTCTACGGACTTAAGTGACACAACTGCAAATGATCTGCTTTAAACTGGATGGGTTTATAATTTATATAAAAGTCAGTTTCGTTACAAATCAGTATCACTGCTTCCTTCATTTTTCTGCCTAGATTATCTGAAAGTGACTGACGTGCTTGCCTACACCCTCTAGCTTTGTCAGCCCCCTGGTGAAGACATTATCCTGGTGCAGGGCAAGCAGAAAATCAAGCTACCTGCAAAGAAGGGAGAATGGGGGAAGAGGGTGGGGGGAAATGCTTATTGCTTAATGATGACTGCTGAGGGCGGGGGCGAAGTTTTGATGTGTCTGTTCTTTGACACGATCATCCGTCAATCTGCTGTTGAGGCTTTCTGCAGGGCTTGCTTGTACTTCATCCTGGCTTTCAGGGATAAGTACGTGAGATACCTCCTCTGGTAGCACAAAAAAATCTAAAGTACTAGAGAGGGCTGTGGCAGTGCTATGGCAGTGGCCACCATGCCTTGCCTGCTGCTGCATATAAATGTATTATGCACCACCAGCTGCGCTCTCCTCTCCAGCTGTCCCTGCTAATCTCTGCGTGGCCGCAGCGCTGCAGACTGTCCCTGCAGGGCCAGACCCTGCAACCTGCCCTTTCGCCTGCCTTCATCTGTGCACTTGCTGCTGGAAACCACCCGCTTGTATTTATGTTTCCGGCGGCAGCCCC
>VZSZ01000008.1:82359-105655 GCA_013398815.1 Ibidorhyncha struthersii | reverse complement strand
GACATCTGAAAGTCTCAAGCCATAGTTAACATGAACAAAATATCTTCTGCAGCCTCGTCTTCAGAAGCGATTGACACTGTCGAACTGAAGCTTCATCAGCGTTTTGTAGTTTTAAACACTTGAAAATGAGGTCTTGTAACAGGAAGCCGTATTTGTGCCCTTAGAAGCCCCGTCTATACAATTTTAACGGAGATACCTGGCCCAGGGATCAGGTCTGTCCTAAAAACTTGATACTGCATGTGCTGTTCACTCCGTGTGGAATTCAGATGGCCGCTGGAAGATGCTGTACTCCTGATCAGGGTTATAGAGAGTTCAAAAGAGAAACAGCTGTGCGTTTTACCTTTAGACTACGCTTTAGGCTAAGCAAAACTGGTTTCTGTGGGAGCTTTGCTGCCTTTTGAATCCTGGGGTGGGTACAAGGAGCAGGTGTTGCTGCAAGATAAAAATGTATTAATAATGCTATAATAATAATAAAAAAATGGTTCCAATTAATATCCGCTTCTTAAACTGCTTTCTAGAGAAACTGATGCTGATTTTGCAGTTGGAGGGGAAGGCAAAGGCTGGGGGTTTACACCGGGTGGTGGGAGGGTGTCCCTCGGGCCTGGCGCCCTCGGCCCCTTAGGAGGGGAGGAGGAAGGCCCCCAAACAGGGCGGGCTTCGGGGGGGCAGTCTCTAACGAGGCCTGTGTGAAGACGAAGATGAAGAAGACACAGATGCTTCGCGCTCGGCTCCTGAGGAGAGCGCCGCTGCCTCAGAGAGGCGCCGCCGTTCCCGCGCGCCCCCTCAGAGGCGCCGCCGCCCGCGCGCTCCTTGGAGCAGCTCCCCGCCCGCTCGTGACGTCACCGGGGGGCGGTGCCATGGAGGCGTGATGGGGCGCCCGGTGCCAACTTACTGTGCGGGGTTGGGAAGCTAAGCGGGGTCGCTTCGTGTCGGTTCCTGGAGGGGTGACGGGCGATGCAGGGCCCCGGGGTGTTTGGTCGGGGGGTCCCCGGTGAGCCGTCCCGCCGGGGCTCTGCATGGCGGCGGGGACGCACGGCGGCGGAGGCGCCGGTCCCCGGCCCCCGGGACGCTGGCCCCGCTCTGCCCCCGAGGCTCCGGCGCCCTTCNCGCGGGCGGTGCCCGCAGCCCCGGGAGCGTTGCGGCGGCGGCGGAGGGTACCCATGGCCCTCCCGACGGAGGCGGCCCGGCTGGACGGGGGCTGGCAGGAGGTGAGCGAGCCCCGCCGGTACCGGGACCCCCCGGGGGCAGCGGCCGTTCCCTCTCCCGGGACGCTGCCCGTGCGCGCCCCTCCGTCCCCATCTCCCCTCCCCGGCCAGCCCCGCTCCGTGCCCTGCGGCACCAGAAACCCTGCCCGCCCCTCTCCGGGGGCTGCGGGCTGGGACCGGCCCCCGGCACCCCCCGGTCAGCGGGTTCCCGGTCTGTACCGGCTGGCGGGGCGCTCCCCGCCGCACCGGGGGTCGTGTCGTGCTGAACCGGCACCTCTCCTTCTCCCCAGGTCTACTCGGCTCTCCAGTGGATACAGTTCACCATGGCCATGCTCAGGTACGGCGGGTCCCCGGGGATGCCAGCATGGAGTTACTCTTGAAACGACGATTTTTCTCCGGAAAGGGAGAAATCGCTTATCCCAAATGTGCTCCGGTTCCAACCTGCGCTTTGTTTTCTCAGTGTTATAGGTTCCAGCTCCATTATTGCCTACGCCGTCTTTCAGAATGCGGTGCGGTCCCCTGAGGTAAGGGCTGCGTCTCCTTTTCCCTCCCGAAGTCGAGGTGGCGGTACCCTGTGGGTACCCCAAGGCCCGGCTGGGTCAGGCGCTCCGCTAGGAGCAACTGCAGGTCTCAGGTTTACGCGGTTAAACCTCGTTTAACGGCTGGGAGGCAAAGGGCTCACCGAGAGTTTGGCCCTTTGTCTGTGATAGGAGCTGAAGGGACTAACCTTGAATCGCACCCGCGCAGGGAGAAGCAGGTTCCTTAGCCCCGCGCTTTCTGCCGCTTCGGGAAAGTCCTCCAGTCATTCCTCGGGAATGAGGATTTGTTAGCGTGTCCTCCTCTGTGGGGCAAAACGCCTGGAGGGCTGAGGAGCTGTGTACAAAGCTGCCAAAGTGCAAATTGGCGGTGCCCCTGTAGGAAATGCATTTCCAAGTGTCGATCTCTGGGTATCTCCGAGCAGTTTTTCCCGGGCAGGTGCGCTACTAAAACTGATACAAACTCAAAGATGCTGCAAAGTTCAGCCAAAAAGAGGACAAATCTGAAAAGCAGGTTGTTGCGCTGGGCTCCGCGGTGGGGCTTTGGAGGGTTCCCCCTGGCCGTGCGCAGGAGCCACGACCATTTCTAAGGCTGCAGCAGCGGGACTCGGGTGCAAACCCGCCTCGGGGTGGGACTGTCGGCACGTGCACTGCAGATGTGACACGGACGCAGTGCCTGGCGCATCCCGACCACATCACACATGCGGGTCGTGTGTGCAGGGAACCCGGCGGTGTCTGGGATCTATCAGCCGTGCTGGGTACGTGGGCAGTAACCGTAGACCTCCATCCCAAGCCTGCCAGGCTTTTGCCGTCCACACGCAGTCCCTCTGTCTGTCCAGGACTTACCGGAGGCGGTGCATGGAGCTGATCTGTGTGAAGCTGGGGTTCGTTGTCCAGGATTTGCAGCTGTGTGGCAGCCCAGTCTGTGGACCACGCAGATAACGGGTTACTGCTAAGAGCAGTAGGACAGTCGAGCCGGCAGCCATGCGGCAACAACGCTGTATTTGTACTTCGCTCGTCTTCGGTGTTCTTTGTACGTGGTGGGTTTGATCTGCAGCCCACAGAACAGGACTTCCAGGGAATACAGTGAATTATCCTCAGAGAAGGAAGGCGTGCTAGTCAAGCTAACAATTGACACGCGGTTGGATGAAGCAAGGTGGGGAGGAGAAGATGAGTCCAGGTTTGCAGGGCAAATCTGCACCGCTTAGAGCGTGCAGGGCAGTCTCCCGGAAACGCTCTGCCCAGCGCGTTGAGAATGACCTGCGGAGATCTCCCTGCATTCCCCAGGAGGAATAAAGGCTGAGACTTCACCTTAGTGCTGAGATGGAAAAACCTTCCTGAGCTTGTGCTGCACAAGGTGCGCATCAAAGGTTCCCTCTACCACATCTCCTGCACCCAGAGAGCCCCAGACAGGTTTTTCTCCTGGGGTTCTCCACTCTGGTATGATACGGAGCTGGGTTTGGCCGATGTCCCGGTGTGACTCAGCAGCCTCAGCCCATTTACTTCCATGGCTAGCAGGAGCCCTTGTGCTACTAGTCATATGATGTGGCCGTGGCTTGCGAGCTGTCCTCGAGCTGCTTGCGAGCCACACGCATGGCTCCAGGTCACAGATGGACCTTTCCTGCTCGAGGGAGTCCAGATGTTTCTGCTCAGATTACTACTGCAAATCCGGATAGGAGGGATGGATACCAGCTGGAGCGACTCATCTGCATCGGGCTTCCAGGCTCTTGTTCTGCTGCCAGGGGAGATCCATCGCTGGTGTTTCAAAGGCGGCAAAATTTTCAGTAACTTCCCCATCGCTTTGTCCCTGTGGACGTAAGTGGAAATTTGTAAACAAAGGGGCTGGAAGAGATCCATATCAAAGCTTGCCACAAACAGCTTATTCCCCGAGTCATGAGGCTGCAGAGCAAAATGTTTGAAAATAAACAGTTCTGGAGGCTGGGAGGAGAGCAACGTTCTAAACACTTCCCCTCCTGCCCCCAGCCTAGGAAATCAAATACTGCATTCTTGAAGCTTGTTTTCTGTCCCTACGGGGTCAATAAAACTCTTCAGCCTGAGCTAAATCATTCAGAAAAGATGATGGCAAGCAACAAAGAATGAATTTCCTCCGTCATGTCAACAGGCTCTGTGCAGGCAGATGTCCCTGAGCAATGGCCAGACAGAGCTAAATGAACACGTATGCTCCAGCCTGGCAGCTCATCTGAATCATTACGTCTTTACAGTCCCTTCCTCTATTTTATAAATACCATTTGGTTTTGTTCTTTTTCCTTTTGCAAGTAAGAGCCATGCTGCCTTTCGCTTGCCACTATGTCACCTACTTCTTTATTTAGGTCTGGGCCAAAATAACGCCTCGACCAAACAGCGGTGCCTTGCTCCAAGGACACTTGTTGCTAGAGAAAGGGGTCACCTGTTTGATTGCAAAAGTTGCTGCTTTGCTTACTTCGGAGCTGCTTGTTTTTAAACCTGCTGTGCTCACAACGGTGTCCTCAGCCTCTCGTGCCTATGACTGCCAGCTGGGGCTTCAATTCTGCACCGGCGAGGAAAAAGCCTGGTTATAAAAGGCATTCGTAAATGCAGTGAGGTGCAAACTAGCTCCAGATATTTAGTTAGCGACAGCGGTTTGATTTACAGTGTTGCTGGGTTGGATGGTACAAATACGGAACTGGAGAGGCAAGGATGAGGAGACAAATCCTGCAGAAGGCAGAGGACCTGCTGCGCTGCCGCATCTCCCTCAAACTATGCCGTAAGGACGCATCTGGTTCCATCAGATCTACCTTACTAAGCTCTTTCTCGTTGCTCACGGGAACAAGCCAAGTATCACACACCACAGTGGGTGGCAAACAATTACTTAAAGGACAATATTGTGGCAAATGNCATCATTTTCTCTCCAGGATGCTGAAAATTAGGTACCAAAGACTGCAATTAAGAATCTAGATAATTAGGCTGCTTTTCCAGAATGTCTGCTCTCCCACTAACAATGAAATTGTTGGCCAGAATTTTGCACGAATGTTTTCCTACAGCGTTTACAGTCCTTTTGGCCAGTGCGTGCAAACTGGAAATGGGCTGGAAACTGCCGTTAGGGGAGACGCGACTCTGTTCCAGCAAGATGCAGCGTGCAGCAGAGTGGCTCACACAGTGAAAGTTAATCCGGCATGTAAAATAGATTCAGCCTGAGTCACCAACTGAAATGATATGAAACATGTAGGAAAAACGTCTGTTTCAGGTTATTTCGGTCCTGAAAGAAGTTTTGTGTTTACCAAAAGTTTGATTTCTCTATCAGTTGATTTAAGAGATAACATCGCTTCTCCCTGCCAACCTGTCCCATTCTGCAAAATTGTAACATTCTGGACCTTTGAGATCTTTTCTGTGAGGTTTGCTGCTGCTCTTGGGTCCTGGGGCGTTGCTAGTGGCAGAGGCGGTGGTTAGAGCGGGGCGTCTGCATGGAAACAGCTCCTGAGAGCAAGAAGCAGCGTGGGGTTTGTGTGCAAGGAGAGCTGCCCTACCAGGAGAGCCGGAGGCCGTAAGCACATCGAGACAAGGGGGTAAAGCTGTCGCTGTAGGTGGTCGTGGGAGTGTTGTGACCGTCGCTCAGACCCGCTGACCGATTTCACTTTTCCCAGGTTCGTCCTCTTTTCTACCTGAGCCTCTCTGACCTCTTTCTGGGCATGTGCTGGCTCGCTGGGGCGCTTCTCTATAGCACACCCACCTCCAAACAGGATCTCATCTGCTACAACCTGCAAGCGACCGGACAAGTGAGTAGCCTCGACATCACCATTCACACTGTTACTTTGCGCCCGTTGCCTTAATTAGCCTGGCTGGTGATCAGAGCGTGGCCGGGGGAGGGCTATTTCTAGCCAGGCTTTGGCAGAGACTGCCCCTGCACACTTGGCTTATCGGATCTCTTCGCCTTGTGTGTAAAACCGAGATAACGATGCGTGGGTTTAGGCGCATCTGGCTTGTGAGAGGCAATGAGGAAGGCAGAGAGAGCATGGGATTTTGCGGGTGCCGCGTTTGGGTTGTTTGTGTAAAGCGAGTAGATGGGTCTTAATCACTTTCCCGTAGACCCGTGCCGACGATGATCTCTGCGCCTCTCACCCGGCAGCTTTTCTATTCCTCTTCACCCTTCCTCCGTCCCAGGCAGGAACAGACCCATTCTGCGATTAGCTTGAGCTCAGCCGTACAACATTACTCGTATAAACAGCCCTGCTTTTGCTGCCCTGGCCCTATCCTCTCTCAAACAACCCCAAGGATGCTCAGGGGCTGCTCCGTCAGCACAAGCTCAGCCCCGTGCCCCAGCGTTTCAGCTGCTTTCCAGCTGATTCCGTGTGCTGGAGACTAATTGGAGTGGAGTGAGTGAAACACCGTTTTCCTGACAGCTTGCTTTTGTCTCACCGAGTTCCCATTCCAGCATTAGGCTTTGCAAATCGCTGCTGTCAAAAAAAATCTCTGCAGGATACGGCCACGCCTGGGCCAGAGCGGTGGTTCACAAGCGGTGATCTCTGGGCTTAACAATTTCCTTTTTAAAGGACCCACAAAAATGTGGCTGGGAAAAGCAAGTGGCTGTCGGGAGCCTTGGTGTGTGTTGTGTGGGCTCGGGCAGCTCCCTGGGAGCGTGATGGTACCCACAGATGGGGCCATCCTCGCTGAGCGGCAGCATCTGAAGCTGGAGAGTCTCTCCGTGGACCTCGGAGAGGGCAGGGAAGTAGCCGCGTGCGTGGTGTGGAAGTGTTCACGCTGTTGTGTGTCTGGGCATGGGCGCCTGCAGCCCAGGGTTGTTTCAACAGCTGTTCTTGCGGGTAAAACCGTAACGCTCATGATGGCGAGAGCAGCTGTTCCGCTCCTGGCTTATCTCTGGTTTCTCCGGCTCCCCCGTGCCGCTGTGGAAGCACCGCAATATGTTCACGTCGAGAGAGGAAACAGTGTGGGGGGGTATAACTTGGCCGCTTGGGAATGACACAGAACAATATCAAAGATGGTTTTTAGGTGACGGCACAGGGGAAAATGAGAAGAGCTTGGGAGAAGTTTTTCAGAGGCAGAACGTGGAAGGAGCATGTGGGACCGAAGGCTTTTCTGAGCTGTTCCCCTTGCAGCTTTGCCTGGAGGACGTTTCTTAATGCCGGTGTGACCTTTTTATGGCTTGGAGAAGAGAGGCTGCACTGCTAGAGGAGAAGCAGGTTGGATATAGACACTACGCCACCATTTCTCAGTGGAGACACTGGGAGCCCGCCATGCTCCCATGCATTTCTGGTTCTTTTCTGCCTTTGCTGTTCCAGCCTGTGGCCATGCTTTTCGGGGACACCAGCAAAGGATGGGGGCAAGGTGGGAGCTTTACTTCCACACTGGGAAAGGTGGCGTGGATAGGAAGAGCTCGCCTTGGGTGAGTCCTTGCAGGACTTGCCTTTGCCTCAACCCCACGGGGGACAGTCAGGGTGCTGCGGTGGGGCGCGCGGGGTGCAGGTCGCTGGGCTCCTCTCCTGCGTGCCACCAGCAGACCGCCTCCGGCAGGAGGACTGCCAGGGTGGCAGAGCCGGCTTGCGACTGGCAAGAGCTGTCGCTGCTGTTTGCTCTGGAAGAAATTAAAACAAACGGAGCACTTGCCATAGCAACCATGCCCGCATGGTGCACGTGACACGGTGCAGGACACCTCCTCGCTAAACACCCCAGCAATGCCCTTGCGTGGTGGGAACACCTTGTGCGTAAGTAGGAGCCGGTAACAGGTTTAACCAGCAGCTTCTGCAGAGCATAAGTGATCTGTAACCGAAGGAAATGAGTAAATGTCTCCTGGCCCCATTCTGCCCGTGCCGAGCGGAGAAGTCTCGCAAGGGTTGCGTTCCTGCGTGTCTCATAAACACCCGCGGCTTCTTTGCACGCAGACACTTAGAAGATGTAAAATGCGCCGAGCGGCAAGGGTGGGGACAGGCACAGGATTGCTCAGCGGTGGTGTTTGCGGATGGCAGCCCTTGGAGAGACTCACACCGCGGTCCGTGTAATGGGGTTGTCTCAGGGGATTGCCTTAGGAGCAGGACAGTATTTTGGCTTATTCAGCCTGTTTACCATCCCTTTATCACCAAGGGCTGACGTTACAGCAGATGGAACTCCCCTAAGCATCCATACCGTGTCGTAAAGGAGACCCTCCTCAGATACTATGATCAGCTGTGTTCAACTGAACCAAAGTTTCCATTCTCTGAAAATCAGGTCTGTGTAACTTTTACATGGAAGGATGCTTTTGATAAAGGATCACTTTTAGGAGGATCTGCCAAATTGGCTCTCGCCAGTTTGGGGTATGAGAAGACCTGTGTTTTGTTCAACTGTGGAGCGTTGGCAAGCCAGATTGCAGCAGAACAGAATCTGGATAACGATGAAGGACTGAAAGCAGCAGCTAAGCACTATCAGTTTGCAAGTGGTGCTTTCCAACACATTAAAGACACGGTTTTGTCAGCCTTGGCACTCCGTTTCTCGGACTTGCCCTGTTTCGGCCCCAGACTCTTGGCTGGTATTAAATGTAAATACCGCTCCCTTCTGCTGTCCCTTGACGTTGTTCTCTCCTCCTTGCCTTGCCTTTGCGTTACAATAATAAAGTCCAGAACAGAGATTGTGGTTATAATTGCACAATTCCCCCACATTCTTCCAGTTCAGTTCCAGTGGCCTAATAATGTCCTGGCAGGCTCCGCTCACGCTGGTGAGCACAATGGGGAGCCGCACAAGTGTTATAATGAGGGACTCTCATGTCTCCCAGCCCCTGCTTTATCTTCTCCTGGTGAGCGCTGCAGGACCGTCCGCAGCCCGGGAGCTGGGGCTCAGGAGAGCCCAAACTCCCTTCGCTTTCTGCTGGCAACTTCTCAAGTGGCTTTTGGTTCCCTCTTCCAAACCAGAAGGCAGTGCTGACATTTCGTGAACCTCTCTAAGGCCGTTTTGAAGTGCAAGAGAACGATCTTTGTGGGCTGTTTTGATGACCTTCCCTGGACGTAATTGAAGGGCAACAAACCCTCATTAAACCTCGTCTAATGAGCTGGAAAGTCACTGTAACGTTCCCGCTGCAATGTAGCAGCCCCTTGGACTCAGCCTCTTCACAATCAGTCGAGCGTGTCTGCAACCTCAGTGAAGACGACCAAGGCTATTTAGTGCTTACTTTCCCAGATTTAGGTGATACCAGGGCGGCAAACCTTTGCTCCTTGCCTCTTTGGCGAAGGATAGCAAATCCACAGAAAAATTCACTTGTCCAGCCCTTCCTCTTTGCCTTTGCCACCGAAGCATGTGTTTCCTGTAACAAATCCAGCGCACGCATATATATAGTATGATTAGGCGGCACTGTTTATACTTGACTGCCTGGAGCAACCGTGGAGTCAGAAACAAATGCAAGAAAGATTTGTTGTTTTGGGGGGTTTTTTTTGTTTGTTTTTTTTTTTTCAGGAGATTTTAGATATTTGGTCTCACCTTAAGCTGGAATCAAGGGCTGTGAAACTGTCAGTGGGAAACAGCGTTCTGTGTCTTTTCTTTCCTCCTTTTTCCCATAGACAGAAGAGGGTTCTTGGGGAGTTAACTCAGGCTTAGTGCAGATATTTTCTGCCCCCGCTTTCCTCTTTAAATATACTATTGTTTTCTGTTTCCGTGAATTCACTGTGTAGTGAGCTTACGACCCGAGAAGCAAATTGAAGCGCCGCATCTGTGTTGTGTTTCCTAATGGCTGTAGCACAGGGAGAGTTCAAGTGCCTTTGAACCCTTTGTCGCCAGGATTTGCGCAAAAAAAAACCCAAGCCAGGTCATAAAGATTCGTATTTTTAAGACAGTCCTGCTGTCATTAGTTCTCCTGTCCCCTGCTTGAGGCCAAAGTGAAGCTGCCTTTATACGGTCTAAGGTGGGACCCTCTCCTCTACCTGGCTCCTCCCAGTTGGTGTCCCACTGCAGCCCAGTAGACGTGAGGACCCTGTGCAGAGACCCTCAGCTTTGGCAGTCCGCTGCGCTGTTTAGCATGCTGCCTCTGGCCCATGGGCTGTTCCTCAGCGATGAACTAAAGGTGCTACAGGAAAAATGGTTATAGGACTGAAATGCCGTCTGTTTGTATTTCTCAGATATTCTACGTGGCCTCTTTTCTATACACTGTCAACTACACCTGGCATCTGTACATGGACCTAAAGATGAAATACAACCAGAACCTTTTCAGGGTGCCCCCCCAGGTGAGTAGGACCGATGTGCAACCACTTTTGGGTACCCAGGTCTAACTGTGGGGTTGTGGTGGGGTTTAGGAGGTGCGTACGTGACAGTGTATCTCACCACAAGGGCTTCGAAGGCCCTTCTGCCCCATGGCTCTCTGAATTGACATATCTTGCCCGCTGAGGTCAGCAGAGTTACTGCTGGGTGTGCTGTAGCATCCCAGTGGAAGAGTAGGCTTGCAAGACTAAAGCGAAGACCAAGAGCAAAGACGTCTCAGAGCAGAGAAAGCTCAGGACGGCGTATTGGTGAAGTTCTTCTGCAGTTAGAACAGCAGCTGAGTGGTTTGTTGCTGTCACTGCCTTCTGCCAGTGCACAGCAGAGAGGACAGGAAAGCAGGGGGTGGCGGAACAGCCTGAAACTGAGAACTGGCGATTTCTGTCCTCCCCAGGTGTCATACAGCGTTCGAGAGCATCAGTAAGGTATTGTAAGAGTTTGAGATAGGAGGTGTGACGGAAGTGAGCTAGTGATAAAAAGACCAGTTGGCTCTGGGAACAGTGGCCGGTCCTCACTTCATCATCGCTGGCCTTTACAAAAGCCCTTTGGGGAACCGGTGTAATCGCTGGGAACCGAAGAACAAGGACATAGTACTCAGAAAAATACTCTCTGCGTTGCAGGCTAAACAAACACTTCACATACCGCATGACCAAAATCTCTCCTTGCAGTTGTTTCATTCCTCACACCTGGCTAAACAGTGAGGCACCGGCGTCGCTGTAACCGGCGTGTTGCTCCTGTATTCCTGCAAGACGGCAGATTCCTTATGCAGCTCTTCCCGTTGAACCCATCAGCCCCATTTCCTTATATAGCCTTTCTCTTCCCAGGGCGTTTGCCGTGCGCAACAAATCTTGTATCCCAGATATTCCGTGTGTTGGTGCGGGAGCAGCAGGCGGGGCAGATCAGTCTATATTTCAGTTGCTTTTGTCCATAAGGTTTGGATTCACTTGTAGGACTGGTTTTCCTTCTTGCTGGACCCCCATTCAAAACACAGCACCCACCATAAGCTTCCCACCGCTACAGCTGTGCCCACGTTGCGTTGTCGTAGCCGGTGTGTGGATGCCAGGTGCCAAAAGTACATGGTGATCAGAGACCAGGACACTCCAGATTGCCCACGTTCCTTCATCAGAACGTGAAGTTTCTGAGGAACAGGGCCAGGTTAAGTCAGTGAACAGTACAAAAATTGAGTAAGTTACACCAGGGAGCTCATCGAGTGTCTGCTTGCTCCTTGTCCAGTTCCAAATTCCCTTCTGAAATCCTCTAGTCTTGAAGGAGAACAAGCCAGTTAGCAGGTGGAAGCATTGGTGGTTTCTGTTGCAAATCAGCACAGGCTGAACCCGGCGCTGTTGATTCAGTGCAAAGTGGAAACAAACATTTGTACTGGGTCTGGGGATTAATCGGCATTTGAAGAACCCTCAGCTGCTGAAGTGCTCCCTGGGAGCTGATTCCTGTGAACCAGTGGCTATATGGAAATGATCATTTAATTAAACTTTTTGGACTTTGCAGGTTGTAGATTACGCGAGTTGCATTGGCCGAATAGCAACGATCGCATCCAGGTAAGATTTCATGCTCTCTGGCGGAATTATGTGGTTTTGGTAAATAGTTGTGGGCTGATCTCTGCTTCCTACCTACTCTGAAGCAAGTTTTACTGAAACCCGTGTTTGCCAGGTGGCTCATCAGGAACAGCAGAGTGACCTAACGAACTCAGAGCAAGAGGCTCTGGGTGTAAGGGCCTTTCTCGAACCCAGTTAGTTACAAATATATTAACTACAGGTAGTTTTTCAGAAAGTTCTCCCTTTACCAATGTATTGCCTGCATGAATGAAAGTGCAGAGGTTAGTAAAGCCGGAAAAATGCTCTTCCAGAGCAGTGTCGATAAAAACAATTTTTAAGTCCTCTATAGCGACAGGAGAAAAAAAACAAGTAGTGTTTGGTTGGGGATGGGGACAGTGCAATGCAATAACTAATAACCGCGCTGTTGTCCTTTCCCCTCTTAGCCTGATCCCTTTCCTTCTCATGGTGCCTGTGTTTTGCCTGGGCAACAGCAATAATTGCTACCAGAACTTCAGCCAGAAGCATGGGTAAGCTCCAGGCATCTCTGAAACAGTCCCACTGCTCATGAGTCACGGCAGGAGCTCAGGCTTTCTCCCCTTTCTCCCCACAGATGTCTCTTGATGCACACGGAAATAGCCATGCCCACCAACGAGCCGCAAACCCTGAGTGGCTCTGTTTGCCGTGCGATGCATTTCTATGGCATTGGGGTCTTCCTCATTTCCTTTCTGATCAGCTTCATAGCCATTCTGGTAAGAAACATAGTCCTTGCACGCTAGTCGTTGCACCCAGATGATCAGCGTGAGAAGATTTTTCCCCTTATTCATCTTTACAAATGTGCGTGGATGGTGCCAGAGGCCGGGCAACGGCAGGGGAAGAACTGTGTGGTGCTGCTTCCCTTTTGGAAGGGGTAGGCGGGGAGAGAAAGTATCATTGTGCCACCATATAAATCCATCTGGAGTCCTGTGTTCTGTCAACCCATCCCAAAAAGGATTTGGCAGGCTCAGAGCGTGGCTGCAGAGATCACCTACCACGTGGGTCGACAGGAGCCCAAATCAATTCGGAGTCTTCAGTTCAGAAAAGGTCACGCACAAAGCAACGGCTCCCCTCCAGGGAGCGCGCTGTTGCGTGAAAAGGTTTGAGAGATTGAAATGGGATGCTCTGTCCTAGACGAACCAGTCAGATCAGAGCATGTGCACAAGGTACAATGATGTATACTTCATTTTTAGGTTGTACTCAGTCAAGCCCGAGGGTTGTACAAAAGGTTTGTAAACTCCACAGGATTCCTGGGGGATCAGCAGTGGGCCATGATTAAGATGGTAGAACAACGAGTGTTTTTTTACCCCGTCGCATTCTTCTGCTGCTGGGCCCCAGGTGAGCGGAGAGCTGAGTTACTCTCACACTGTTCCCTTAGGACATAGTCCCTGGCAATGAAACTCAGAAGAGGTGGGGTTAAAGCAGTACCCTCCTGTCCATCCCTTTTCACAGCTGTCCTCCTTGGAATACTGAAGCTGACTGTTTCAACAAATAGCAAAATCTACATGGCTCTTCTAATTCTACAGGTGAGTGTCTTCCTCTGCGACCTCCAATGTTTTGCCTTCTCTGCTTGAACAGAAGAATGAGCGTTTGCCTCTTTCTGATCTCTGCTAGACAAAGCATCCTTGTAGCCACAAAGATCACGTCCGATCGGTGTATGCTTTTGGTCGGCAAAGATCTTTGTTAATTGTTTTATGTTTTTTGCGGGCTTGAAAAGGTCTCGATAACCAAAATCACAGCGTCATGGAAACTGTAGAAAATAGGACTAGAAAAGATCCCCAGAAATCTATTGTTTTTTTCACTTTGTGCTAAAGTCTCCAAACGCAATTCCTCCACAACACTTGTCCAGCTCCTTGCTGTGCCCGAGGCAGCACTTCGCAAAGATTATTAAAATAACTGCGAGATTCCTGTCTCACATGGGGATGCAGATAGATAAAATCGCGCTGGAAGTGGGAGGCTTGGCGTAACTCGCCAGGTTGGACAGCCTGGCAGGGAGCCGCGGCGTGCTGTGCAGTGCTGGCTGTCACGAGAGCCCTGACCTCCCCTGTGGTCTCTCCCAGGCTCTGACAGCAGCTTCCCAGGGGCTTCTGAACTGCGTCGTGTACGGCTGGACGCAGCACGTCTTCCTCTCCCTCAAACGCAACGCCTGCCGGGACGTTGACACTCAGACTCCTCTCTTGCGCTCCCAGAAGAAGTTCTACGCCAGCACGCTCCCCGCCAGCCCGCCGGACGCAGAGGGCTCCACGTCCACCCTGCTCTGATGAACCCCTGCGCCGAAGGAGAGCAGGCAGCGGCCTAAGGAGACCTCCTGGTGTTTTAGCAATGTCAGCCAGAGCCGGTATCAGGCTGTCTGCTGTGAACTGTCTTGCCAGCGGCAAAGTTAGCTGTAGTGCTGGAGGAGCCTGAGCAGATCAGTCGCAGACAGACGCTTCAGTGAAGATAGTTATTTATTTTACAGGTTTGCATGGACTGTAAATGGATTCTTGAAACACGGCAAACCTTTAGTCCAGACTTTGTCCTTCTGGAAATATCTCTAGAAATGCAGCAAATTATATGTAACAGCTTGGAGATCTGGTACAGCACCTTTGAGGGTAGGTGGTCAAAGGATGTTTTACTTCTCTAAGTATTTGCTCTTACAAATTAACAGTAAAGCAAAGGTGAATATTTTTCAATCTCTGACTTTTCGTTCACTATAAAAATAAGAACATGTACCATACTAATAGCCGACTGCAAGGAATGAAAAATTGCAAAAAGTAGCATAAAAAAAAATCAGCGCTCACTTCCGTGCCTTGACTTTTTGCACATTTCCCTTCTGTTCTTCATGCCAACTCCTGCTCAGCTACAATACGCAGAAAAATAAGCTTTGTCGAGCATCTCTTATGAACCAGGTGAGCAGGACCTCGCGTGAATCTGTCTATAGTCTTCTAGATGCACAAGTGAACTATTTACTAAGGTCCCACCGTTCTGTAGAAAATAAACCAGATCTTTAGCTGCACTGAAAGCAACTCTTTAACTTTTACGCTCTGTTTTCTAACAGCTTCACTTTTTGGGTCCAACCCAAATTTATTTACATAGTAGGTAATACAAGAAGAGGAAATACTCAAGTTTGTGTAATTAACATTCATACAGTTTGCACAGTTACGTTGTGTAAATCACTTTGTGGAAAATCTGCTGGGACCAGCAGTCCAGCTTCAGGGGCATACCCACGGGGCCTGTAGTCCTTTCCAAGCCTCAGCTGGTGGGTTTCCCACTGCTTTCATGTTTTTTTAAACATCTTCTTCTTCCATACTCTGCTCCTCGTCTGCAGGAGACTCACTTCTTTCTCTCTGTGGCTAAACTTGTACTGAAAAACGCTATTGCCTGTCTGTATTTGGTTACAGCAACGAGGGGAGCAATCAGAACGATTGGGAACTGTGATCCCTATTACCATCCCAAACACTTTATCTTGGACAACCTCCACCATGGACATCATGAGAGGCGGTGGAGGGCCGCTGTCCGTGTTCCCTCCCAGGCCGTGGAACTGGCGGTCTGGAGAAGCCCAACCAGCTCCACAATGTTTGAGGTTGTTGCGAACCCCTTTCCCCTCACACAAAACTGTCCCATCGCACCTTGTCCTGACCATGGCACCTGTGCATATCGTAATACTGATCTCTTTTGTCCCACATCTGGTGCCATCAAGCCCTCCTCTGGTGTCAGGGCTATCGATGCTGGCATGGTAGGCTGTGCCCCAGCACCAATCCTTAGGCTCTGGCATCTGAATGATGGTTTCAGACCCCTCTGGAACGGGTATCCTCTTCACATGGACACACTGCAGCCTTCCACACGGGGCGTTTTGGGGTTTACATCCCACAAAAGCAACTCGAGTCCCATCGCTGCCACAGTTGCCAGATCGATCCCCATTCGCGTTCTGCTTTTTGAAGCAACTTTCTGGAGCACCCTGAGCTTCCTTCCCCAAAACTTTCCTGCACAGGTTGTCATGGGTTGCGCATTTCCCGGGGTAGCAGTAGCCGTCGTCGCTGCATGGCATCCCGTCGTGCACGTGCAAATCCTCCAGGCGCCGCTCGGAATTCCCATTGCAATATTCAGGCAAGTCGCACTCGTCCACCTCCGACCTGCGCTTGTGTCCTGCAGCAGGGAAATGCCATCTCTGGCAGCACTGCCCGACGGAGCAGACGGCCCCAGGCTTCAGCCTGCAGTTTTGGGGACAGCAGGGATTGCCTCAGCAGTCCTGCCACCCCCCACAGTCACACTGCTCACCCTCATCGATCCCCTTGTTGCCACAATATTTAAAATGGAAGAGTCTGTGGGGCTCTGGGATGTTGCCCAAGCAGTCGCCATCCCCTCTGCCGATCAGGTCCGAGTAGCTCTGCCGGCTGCAGTTGCTGAAAGCCTTGGTGCCATCAAGAGAGTCCCCCATCATGTAGCACTTGGTGGCTTCTCTGCACACACAGGCCTTTTTATCATGCTCCCTCCCCAGGTTGTGACTCAGCTCATGGGTAAAAATAATTGCAAAGCTTATGAAATCTCTCCGTATGTGTGAGACAACACTCGACTGATAACCAGGGTGGCAGATGCCACCTACATATGCCAGCCCAACAATTAGTCCAAAGCCCATGTAAGTAAATAAATGTGCAACGTATTCCATCCTCTGAGAAATATCCCTATTTCACCGGTCGTTAACATTTTTAAGAACTTTTTCTATATCCTGGCTGTACCTGATGAAGTTGCTGCAGGTTCAGATCTCCAGCCTGATCAGGCAGATGGGAATCTTCAGAGGATAGTAGTATGTTTCGGATAAATTGATCATGTCTGTAACCAGAAACATCACAGAAGTCTCATTGCTCTCTTGGAAGGAAAACGGTGGTCCACCACCACAAATATCTCAAGGTACTTGGTGTGCTTCCATCTCTGAGAGAAGTCATGCTTTCCTAAAGCGGTTTTAGCCCCCATCCCACCCAGTTGGTTTTGGAGTCCGTCAATCTGAACATGAAGGGCTTGTTCTGGGTCTCATCTTGGTGACAGAGAAGGTGCTGGAAGGTGCAGGACCCCAGCACAGTTTGATGTTGTAGCTCATGTTCCCGATTTCCAGCTGCCCCCTCAGACCCGAGGAGGTGCATGGTGTGGGGATGGCGCCAGGGCTGCCCTCCACGCAGCCCAGGTAGTAGCACTCCTCAGGGAGATGGGGCTGCTCCACCACACTTGTCCCCCTGAGGCTGCATGTGATGACCAGCAGGATTTTCACAAAAAGTCCTCTCTTCTGCGTGAGGTGGACAACATGGTTCTCCCCCTCTACCCTGAGGATGTAGGACACTTCTCCCCCTGTGGCTTTTTCCACCCTGGGGGACACTTTTCTCATGGACAGTACAGCCCAGTGGTGGACAATGGCTGCCCGCCCCAGGGCAGAGAGATGCCACCAACACTGCCCAGACCCTCAGCCTGAGGAAAAGGGCTTTCCCCCAGCCACCATGACATGCCTGGAGCCATTTAATTGCCAACGCCTTCAAAATGGCAGTAAGAGGCCTTGGGGAAGGTCCTGCCAACCTTCACCTGGACATCTTGACCCTCTCTTGAGGTGCTCAGGTGGTGGCTGTGACAGAGCTGTCCCCTCAGGGCTGGCGTGGGACCTGATGAAGGTGCATGGCACTGTGCTGCCCTGAGGGGTGGACATTCCCCTCAGTGCCCCTTGAGAAGGTTCTGGAAGCGCTGCCACCTCTCCCAGCTGCCATGCTGCCAGCCGGCTGCCACACGAGGCCGGGGTGGAGCGAGGCTGTGGTACGGGGACCATGGGTGCTCCTGTGAGGTGACAGGGATGAAGGGCACCCATCCCCACTGTGCTTCCCTCACTGGGACGCCGTGGGGTGGCCATCACGGCCAGGGAGCTGCGGTTGATGTCCAGAACCATTCCTCTGCCCCTCAGTGAGGTTTGGGGAGCCATGTGTCCTCACCACCCCTTCCTCCTCCTCCCCAGGGGCAATCCCGACCCAAAGATTGCCTGTGGATCCTGAGTTTGAGAATTAACCCCAGTAACGCTCCTCACAGCAAATTAACTTTGCAAAAATTGATGCCCTTTGGCCGCTGCCTCGCCTCCTTTGCCAGTCTGTAAACCAGTGGGGCCCAGACATTTTCCTTAACCGCAGCTTCCTATCAGTAAAAATTTCTGAATATGTATATGTGTATAAATATTTATAAATTATACGCCTATGCTGCTGAAGTTCTAGTATTTTCTCTGGAAACTCCTGCTGTAAACACCACCCACGCGGCATCTGTGGGTTGGTGGTACTCCGCACGCCTGGCCTGTTCCAGCCGCATGGCGGGCACAGCTTGTTATACACAGAAAAAACACTATTTTGTGCATACATGTGAGCACCGGCAGCAGCAACCTCTGCAGCTCCGAATTATCATTAACCCGCTCGACCTGGCGGTGAGCAATAGCCCGTTCCAGTGGGGTGAATTCCCTCTTCTAGCACGACACGCTCCCACCCCCCCCCAGCATTCATCTGCTTCTTCTGGATGTGCTCAAGTTGTTGTTGTTGTTGTTATTAATATTATTATTATTATCATTATTATTATTATTATTTATTATTATTTTGCACTGTCCCTGCTCTGCTCCTGCACCCGCTGCCCCCAGTTTGCACCAACAGNCTGTCCAAATGATCCTGCCAGCTTTGTACTTTTCACAGAGGCTGCTGATGCAAGCAGGAATGATTTATCCCCACCACCACCCCCCACCACCCTTCTTTCCTTTTGGATTAATTCCACATCTTTTTCGCCTGTAATCAAGTCTCAGAGCCCTTTCTTCCCTCCTCCTGCCTCCCGCTTAACACCGACTGATGTTCGCAGCAGCTCGTGGTTGTTCCCAGGCTGCGGTGCCGCAAGGGAGGTGCTCGAAGGTGGCCACTCTGCCTGGGACCCCAGCGTCGGAGAAGGTGGCCATAGGGTGTGGAGACAGCGTCCTATACATTGGCGTGGACAGTCTGCACCCCTTCCTCTGAGCCGTAGTGGAGGATCTGTGACCCAAAAGCTTCTTTGCTCAGAGGGAAGAGCAGACGTCCTTCGAGGACCGTGGGACTAGCGGAGAGGGGGACTGGCTGCTGCAGCCCCCCATGCTCTGGGGCTGAGAGTTGAGCGCTGCTCTTGCCTTGCAAAAGGCTCTGCCTCGGCCGCCCCGGGATCCTCCTTGCTCAGCCTGTGTCTGTCAGCGTAAACCAGCAGGCAGATTATAAATTAACCAGAGCACCGCTGTCATCTTTGTCAACGGCTTTTTTTTTTTCCTCCTACGGAGCGAGGTCAAGCGAAACAATTTCATTTTGCAATTTTCTATTTGCTCTTCTATCCTACCCTACAAATTAAAAACTAGGTCCCTAAGTCTACGCTTGCATCTGGATCAATTTTAAATGAGTCCACCGCAGCTGGAGTCTGTATCTAGTGACTGACTGAGTCCGGCTCTCCACTGCTGCCACATGACGTCCTACACAGGGCAGTTTTGACCCTCAGCTGGTTTTGAGCTGCCTTCTTCCGCCTGGTCCTTCGCATCCTCCTCCGCAGCCCAAAAGCATCCAACGAGTCTGTTCAGTGCTTGGGTTACTCCGAGCTTTCTCACGTGCACAATGACAAGTGCTGCGAGCACCAGAACAGCAACATTTATTATGGTAATATCGATGATGAACCCAAAAAGCCCCTTTTTAGTGACCGGTGCAGGCCCACTGTCAACGCTTCCTCCAAAGCCAATAAATTGGCAGGAGGGAGGTGCCCAGCCATTGTCACAGTGGCAGTTTCCTCTGGTGTTGCAGACACCTTTTCCTCCGCACGTTCTCTTGGCAGAACAGCGGGATGTCAAGTACTTCTCCTCGGGAACACACGTCCGATTGATGCAGATCTTCTTCTCACCGCACTGCGTGCCATCCTTGACGACTCCGGGATCCAGAACGTCCACACCCAAGTGGTAGTCTGTGCCCCAACACCAGGTATCACCCACCAGGGTTTGAATGATGGTTGTGTGATCTTCCAGCTGAGGTAGACGTCTAACATTCATGCACTGCACCCTCCCACACAGGACATTTTCTAGCTTACATTTCTGAAAATTGAAATCTGCCCCATCCCCCCAGCAATTGCCAAACCGATCCCCTTTCGTGTTCACCTCCTGGAAACACGGCAGTGGAGCAGGCTTTGCTTCCTTGCCAAAGATGCTCATACACTGTAATGTGCGCGATTGGCATTTGCCCGAATAACAGTACCCATCCTCAGCGCACACCGTTCCATCTTGCTTGGCCACATCTGCTGGGCAGTGCTCAGATGTCCCATTGCAATACTCGGGCAAGTCACACGGACCAGCACTCTCCCTACACACTTGTCCTTCTGGAAGAGGCTTGCAATTCTTACAGCAGCCTCCGGAAGTGCAAACGGCTCCTTCTTTTTTTTGACAGGTATTGTCACAACAAAGGTCCAATTTACACTGTACTTCTGAACCGCAGTCGCACTCCTCCCCAGCCTCCAGGATGCCATTCCCGCAGCGCTGCAGTGCAAATGTCATTACCGATTCTGGGGTGTTATTAAGGCAGAATCCTCGCCCTGATGCTATAAAATCAAAATAGTGCTTTTTGCTGCAGTTGCTGAATTGATAGTTCACTGTGCCTTGTGTGCTCATGATGCATTTAGATGTGTTTCCACATCTGCAGTGTCTGTCATTGTGCTTCATGCCAAGGACATACCCTAACGCACGAGCAATGTGGACAGCAGTGTCCGTGTAAGGCTGTTTCGCAAACGATACAACGGCAGAGGCGCGTTTCCTATCACATGCACTGGCGAAGTTGGATTTGCCACCCACGTGCAATGCTCTCTTACCGTGATTGAAGTCCATCGAGGCAAATAGACACCCCACGTCATGCACGGCGTACGTAAGGCTTTGCTGCTTCCGCCAAAGATTGAAATTATGAAGCACCTCGGTTATGTTTTCAGTGACACTGATAGGGTTCTTCTCCACCCAAACCTCTAGCGCAGTTATCAAAACACGGAGGTGGAAAGAATAAAACAGCCCGTCCACCAGATTGATTATTTCAATAACTTCCAGTGTCACATTAGTTATACTTCTGCCAAAGGTGTCAAAACCTTCTTTGTCCACCACGACGAGGAGCTCCAAATACCGCGTGTGCCTCCGGGGCTGGAACTGCCCTATGGCCCTACCAGGACCTGGGAATTGTCCGCCTTTTTTGGCCATTTTGTACATCACTGTTCCAGGAACCATCTCCTCCCTCTGCACCAGGAGATGCTCGGCCATGGCGGAACCTGCCAAGGGCTCGATGCTGTAGCTTGAGTTTCCAATCTGCAGCAGTCCTCTGAGCCCAGCGCAGGTTGTCAGAGTCACCGCGGAGTCCGGGATGCCTTCCACGTAGCCGTGGTAATAGCAATCTGTTGGCACACGGGGCTGTTCGACCACGATTTCCCCTTGGGAGTCCCGCGTGAATACGGGCAAGTTTTTTATTACAAAGTCTTTCTGCCTGAGGTGAATCGTGTAATTTACCCCCTGAATGCTGATGATATAGGACACTACGTCCTGGCTGGCTTTCCCTGCCTTGGGGCTGAGTTTCCTCGGAACGACTATCTCGTAGGTTGTGTAGCCCCAAGAGGGCTGGGGGCTGCAGTCTGCGCAAGGCAGCAGGAGCCCCCGGAGCAGGCAGGAGAGGACCAGGGCCAGGAGGAGAACCCCGCTGCCCATCGGGGCGCACCTTGGCCGTGTCTGGCTCGGAGCCATGGCCACTGCCCCGCAAGCTGGAGGAAAGAGAGGAAAACGTGGCTGATGAGAAAAGCTGCTTTAACGCAGCAGCAAAGATCCCATCTCACCACCACGACATGGTCCCTCAGGGTCAGTCGTCTTCTCCCCGCTCAGCCTGCAGCCAGGTTCGAGCCGCCTGCTCCCTTCATCCAGCGTGTCTCTTCTTAGCTCTTCCTCCCTACTTGTCCACCAGGGAGGGAGGACATGCCAGCCAGCCTGCCGAGAGCCCTGGCGCAGGGCGGGAAGCCGGAGGAGAGCTGCTTTGGGGGCTGGAACAGAAGGACCTGAGTGGCGACCGTTTCTCCAGCCCCACTTCAGACGCAAACATTCCACAGGGATGGTGGGACCCACTCCCCACCCCACCCCCCCGGCACAGGCAGGAGCAATCAGCGCATTAAATACCCCCCATCTCATCGCTCCCAGCCCGCTGCACCCTGCTTGCGTTGACCCTGTTTGACAGGAGCTTCTGCTGCCACAGCAATTTGTTTAAAAGGGGATTAAGCATTCATAAGTGGAAAGCAGTAGATTACCAGGGAAACAATGGTTGGGTTGCCGCGGTGAGAGCCTTCAGTGTCTGTTGCCAGACATCCTTGCAGGGCTCCTCACCGAGCTGAGCCCATGTCACCAAATATTTTAACTCTCTGAGGGGAGTTTTCTTGCTGGAAAGGGAGAGGCGTTCTTCGGGCCACACAGCCTTCCACGAGTAGGGGAGAGTCTTTTCTTGTGCCGCTTCTACGGAGCGCTTGCAGCTGGTTTGGCTGCCTCAAATACTCCCAGGATGCTTGGAAATTGTTGTCTCACTCCCCTTCCTAATGCTACGGATGCTCTGACAGTCACTCACTGCCACACACGCTATTAACTCCTCAAAGGCACCAAACAGACAGATGTTAATTCTTACAAAGAAGGCGGCCTGGTGCACGTGGGCACTCGCAGCTGTCCCACTGCCTCTTTTCATGCCACTTTTGTTCCGAAACGTTCACGAGACAACGATCTATGTGGTTGCCGTCATGCTTGAGCGTAATAAAAATATTTCCAGAGCCAGGAAGCGTACAAGTGCTGTGCTTGATGGCTCTAGTCTGTGTTGAGAAGGGCTGACTGCCCAAGAGGTGAGGAGAAGCACTCCAGGGCTGCTTGGCAAAATGCTCTGCCAGCCTGAAGGACAGCCGACACCCTTCTCATCCACCCGGTGTGTCCCAAGTTGCCAGTCCAGCCCCAAGTCCCTGCAGGGCTCCCGCTTCAGCCACCTCCAGCCCAGCACGGCACCCGGCGAGGATCGTCACACTGAACATACCGGTTCCCAGTGCCTGCCCCAAAGAACGTGCCGGGCAGAACAGATGAGCTGTTGTATCTGACAGGGGAAACGTCACTGAACACAGAACAACTCATCCCTCCCTTCCCCGACAGCCCAAAGTCATAGCTACAAGAAAAATCCTATAGGCTTTGGGGGGGTTAACCTGCAGCACTGGGCACGTACTGCTGCCATCTAATGGAAAGCAGTGTTTAAAAGAGGCAATTTCAGGTTATGTTGCCAGGCAGAGCACGCGATTTTCTAGGGCTTTATCCAGCCCATCCCGCCAGTTGTTCTTTCGTCTCAAAGCCTCGCGGCACTCCTGTGCTGTGCTGCTTTACAGCGTGACCTGGACAGGCTGGAGAGTTGGGCAGAGAGGAACCTAATGAAATTCAACAAGGGTAAATGTAGGGTACTGCACCTGGGGAGGAATAACCCCATGCATCAGTACAGGTTGGGGGCTGACCTCCTGGAGAGCAGCTCTGTGGAAAGGGACCTGGGAGTCCTGGGGGACAACAGGATGACCATGAGCCAGCAATGTGCCCTGGCGGCCAAGAGGGCCAATGGCATCCTGGGGTGCATCAAAAGGAGTGTGGCCAGCAGGTCGAGGGAGGTCATCCTCCCCCTCTACTCTGCCCTGGTGAGGCCGCATCTGGAATACTGCGTCCAGTTCTGGGCTCCCCAGTTCAAGAAGGACAGGGATCTGCTGG
>VZSZ01000008.1:55660-82132 GCA_013398815.1 Ibidorhyncha struthersii | reverse complement strand
TAGGTGACCCTGCTCTGGCGGGGGGGTTGGACTAGATGATCTCCAGAGGTCCCTTCCAACCCTGACGATTCTGTGATTCTGTGATTCCTGCAAAATATAAAGCAAAGGGCTTATTCACATTCGTAAGGTGGGTGGGACGGAGGACCGAGGGTGGCAGGAGAAGCGGGACGGAGGACAGGACCGAGGGCTGCAGGAGAAGCGCATTGCAGTGCCCTCCAGGCCACAGCAGTCCTTCCTCCCTTCTGTACTACAGGCATTTGGGAACCAAACAAAAGGAGCCAGTAACTTTTAAGTTTAGTAAAATCATTTATATACACCAATGCGTAATATTTACAATATAATACTGATCCAAAATAAACTAACATATTACAGATAACACTGAAAAGGAGAAATGAAAACATTTTAATACACAGAAGTTAAACATGGCATATGAGGACAGACTCAGATTTCCAAAAGAAAAACCTGGAGTAATGACAGCAAAACTTCGACATGTTGCTATTTCCAATCGAAAACTCTTTCGCCTAGTCAAGTTCTTCTAACATTTTTATATGTATATATATAGCTTAAAATAATCGAGTAACAGGAGAAGTCAGATATACATAAAATTTTGAAAAGGTCAAATGATTTCAGAGATTTTTCTCTTAAATAAAATTCTAAAAAAACCCCAACCCTACAGAGCTTTCTCATATCCTTTTAGTGTTTGTCCAAAGAATGTCTTCTTTGATGACACACGGCCCTTCCATCTCAAGATATTTACAATATTCACAGTCTGCTATAAAGGATCAGTAGATTTATTACCAAGTAAAAGCTTATATAATCAAGACATCTTGCATTTATGTCAACTGCAAAATAAAAAACATAGGAAGGAGAAAGTAAAATACTACTTTAAAATATGGAAATGAATCCGTTAAAGTGTATTTAATTTTGAAATCTAACCCGTCACTTTTTAAAGAGTAAAATAATCAACTTTCTCATAGGAATAGAACAATTTGACCTTGAATCTTCAAATTGCGTTTTCTCCATCTGTCCCTCCCTACCTCCGTTCTAGATCAGGCCATTCTTAATCTTAGACAATAAAATCCATAGTAAACCCTTAAAAAGCAGTTCCTTATTCACAAAAGCCTTTAGAAATTTGACTTCCCTCCAGACACCAAAAATCCTTCACGGTCCGTCGCAGACATACCCACCTCACTATCGGGAAGAGCTTGAAATTGCTCTGGGGCAGAAGTTAAGGGAGGATGAGGAGAGGAGGGACCCTCTAACGCAGTTGGATCCCACCTTCTCTGCTTATTTCCGAGCCGCCTCGGATGTTGGCGAGCAGCGGTGCACGCCGAGGTGCTCCCCACTACACCCAACGCACGCTGGAACTGCCCAAACAGGCTGAAGCCATTTCCTAGAGACCGTTACGCAGCAGCACACAAACCTCACCACTGTCGTCTTTAACACTAGAGCAACCTGCCAGAGAAAAAAAGCAAGTCCCAGCGTGTTACACCCCACAGTGCTCACGAGGAGCTTGGGTGGTATCGGGCCGTGGCGTGGCAGTAGTCTCTGCCGACTGCAGCCTGCGTTGACCACGAAAGTAGCTACAATCTCATCCGTTTGCCTGCTACGAAGTTCTGGCTCCCAAGAATACTGCCCGAGTATTTTCCTCCTCGGAGGGCAGAGTTGCAAAGTGCTTTCGTGGGGAGTTTTTTTGCACTCCCATGCAAGCAAAGGCGATTTCCTTCTTTATTTCTCTATTTGCCACACTTAAGGGTTCCAAACAAATGAGATTTCCCAGGAAAAAAAAAAAAACCAAAACATGGATGTCAAGTTAAGAAGGAAACAATCTATTACATTCAGAGATTGGGTGGATGATGACGTGACCTAGAATTTAGGGCAAGGACAGAAACGCGTACAGTAGGGCCTGCAAACTTGCTGATACTACCAAGAAATTACAAATACTCTTATCTCTTGCTAAACCTCCACAGTTGTCATCGATACACGTCAGTGCACAAATATTCCATGTAGTGTCAGAGGTACAGTTCTGGCTTGCACAAAACCTCCCTGTTTCCATCAGAGAAAGTGACGGTTGAGTAGGGACTGTGGTTCTTACTCTGCAATAAATCAGGCATTGGAAAACTGTTGATGGGATTAAAAGAAAGCTGACAACGTGCTGACGAAGAATGGGAAATGAAGTATCTCCTTCATGTAGAAAAACTAAGTCACTGTTTACGAAATTTTATAGAAAGAGTCAGACACTGGTTTGCCATCCGAGCGAAATGTTGCAAGAAGTCTGGTATAGAAAAAAGACTAAAAAAAAAAAAAAAAAAGAACTAGGCTGGACTGCCATAAGAGTAAATTGGGAGATTCATGGCTCAGGTTTGTAAATGTAAACCCAAAATTAATGAGCTATGAAATATAATAATAATGTTCAAGAGTCATTACTAATAGCCCTGAATTGGCACTTCAGTCTGCAGACCAAACTCATTCAACGTCTGCACAGGTTTAGTACCAAAATATCTCTATAAAAAGCCTTCGACCAGTCTTAAAAGAAAGAAGAGTGTCAGAAGGTAGAAAACTAGAAATATGTACAGATTCTTTTCATTTGTTTGTTTAATTAAAATTAAAAAAAAAAAAAAAGCAGCTTTCGGAGCCAGTGTTCCAGACTAGTGTAAGAATCTGCCCTGGGGCGCCTCCTGGTCCAGGCAGCATGAGGACGTGTGTCAAGGAGCAGCCCCGCATCTGTTGCTCCCTCAGGAGGAGCTCAAAGGCATCAAAGAGATGAGGAGCTTGGACTCCAGAGGGTGACATGAGAGAAGGATCACCGGTGGATTCACACAGCAGCACTAGGACCCTTGCCAGGATGATCTCTTCCAAACAAGAGGACATGTTTGAAACCAAGTGTTGGATCTTCTAGAAAGGAAAGAATGGAGTACACGGGTGGAACACACGCGACTGCTGATCCGGGGCCGAAGCAAGTGAACCCCACGCTTGTTGTCGTCTGTAGAAGATCCCGCCATGAAAATAGAAATAATTTGTACCTAAGTAACTAGAACGTTCTTCTATTCTGCTGTTGAACAATGTGACAAAGAGAGGAGTCTTATGCTGAACGGCCAATTCAGCCTTAAAAAAGGTCTGAAGACGATGAGGAAGAAGAAAGAGGGCAAAGCCTTAAAGAAGGTCTGAGGAAGATGGGGAAGAAGATTAAGAAAAAAAAAAAAGAGGACTACTGCTCAGAACTGAAAAATACAGCAAGCACAGGGACTCAGGCGCCCTCGGCGAGGCCAAGCGTGGCTCTTGGGTCATCTAGTGAAACAAGGTTATTTAGTTGCCTCTACCTAAAGACTCAGAATTTAGGCGCAAAGGGTAGCTATGACGTTTGTGTTTGACAGCACTCACTTCAAGTATTCAGTGAGCTGGGTGTTGAGAAACTGTGGCTGTCTTGTTCGCACACACAGTCATCGCAGCTGGCTGTATGTATAGCAGATGGAAGGCAGCTTCTGCAACTGGTTATTAAGAAAAAGAATGGTCTTTAACAATATAATTTGCCCCCTCCGGGGGACTCATGATTAACAGTACATAAGTGATCATATATACCTCAAGGAACTGAGTTTTAAAAAAATATTACAGTACCAATGATTTTTTTTTTTTTGTATCTACAACTATACAGCATTTTCAAGCAGTATGGAAATTTAATGTAATAATTATGATTTATTAATTTACATAAAAATACTTTTTACAGTTAAAGAATAAATCTTAAATGGTAAAAAAAATAAGATTAAGAAGCTCCAGCTATTGAGAGTCATGGGAGTTTGTCTGCTCTTCGATAACTTGTTTTACTATTTCTGCCAGTTTTAGTCGATCCACTTTATCTGTGAATCCTCTGCCTGAAAAGAGAAGAGTAAGTAGTCAGCTGGGCACGAGGAGGAACACGATCATGGCTGGAGTCATACACTGATCAAACGCAAAACAACGCTTCACACAGAAACAGAGGACAACATTTGCAAGGGAACCAAAATGCGTTATGATCTCCAGTTCCATTGGAAAAAAAAAAAAAAACAATCGAGCATTTAAAAACCTAAATCCAAACCTATCAAAAAAGAAACAGGATGAGGGAAGCAGCACGACCAAGCCCTCGCGAACCTGGCTGATGCCCCTGGTCCCCTTATATCCGTCAGCATCTGCTCCTGGGGGCTGCCACCTCTGCCGCCCTGTTTTGTCAGGGAGCCACATGAACAGCCTCAAGGCAGCTGCCCTACCTTCACCCTGTTTCCCATACAAACTGAGCAGAAGAGATGTTGTGCTGACACAGATGAGGGCAGCAGCCTCCAGCAGAAAGACGGTAACAAACAGCTGGAAGGAAACCAGCTCAAAACAGCTAAAGCAGTTTCTACAATGCTGACCGACCTGCGCTGCGATGCTCCTCTGTGACTTGGTGCCTTTGAAAACTCAACCCTGAACCTCCAACAGAAATTTTAAAGCAGAACTTTCAACCTCATTTCTAAAACATCCATGCCGGCAGATACACTAAAACAGCCTTAAAACCTAAATCAGTTTGCCACAAAGTCAAGAAATTTGGGTTTATTTCCATACAAGAAAGTCACTGCTTCCCCTCTTTCACCCGGCATTAGCCCCATTCTCCGTGGAAGAGACAGAGTTCCTCACCGTTCCAGCTGAAGCTCTGAAGAGTGTCTCGCAGCAGCTTACACTCTCGATTATACTTCCACGCCTCCTGCATCACCTCATTCAGCTTCTCATCTTCATTCTCTCCTGTTTAGGAGAACAAGATAAACAGGAGGTTTGTCATTCTGCCTCGCAGCAACATTCAGAGCTTCAGTAAACGGTACATGCAGTTATTCCTCCTCGCCTCATGCAAGCTAGGAAATCTGTTTGGAAGCAGACACTCCTCAAAAGTCATTTTAACAGCTCTGCATGTGACTGTTGACACTAATATTAGGCATGCACCAAAACTACAGTCCACAGACAAGGCTTTCCTCTTGAGACTGACTAGGACAACCGGAGTTTTGTTTATCCTTCCTCACTACTGACATGGACTGATCGTGAGGCACAATAAAAAGTCAGTGTCTTTCATGTTTAGGAATGTAACTTTCTTAAAAGTGGCAACCTTTACCAGCCTGTGGTAGAATGCACTGAGCAATCACATCTCTCAGCTTTTCCAGCGCCACGTTGGAATCGTTACTTCCGTTCTCAGGGTCGTGGATATAAACACCATCTTTTGGCTTAGTGCTGCAAAAGAACAAGGAGGAAACAATTACAGTTTGAATGCAACTGAAGTCCCTCAGCAAAACTTCATCAGTATAACGCTGTCTTTCACTGTCGGGAAAGCTAGGACTGGGAGCTAGATTTAGCATGAATTAGAACAATGTCCTGCATTAAACATGAAGAAAAATAAATATTCCTTAAAATTAATTCAAGTAAGGGTAATCCTAAAATGCATTATCCTATTTTTCAGATAGGTAACTCCAACAAAGAGAGAGAGATTACCCGACTTTTTCAGGAAATAAATGTCAGGATCAGAAAAAAATACTGGAATTCTTTCTCCCAGTTTGCCCTGCCTTACTCAACATGTGACCCATCTTCATAACAAACCCTTTCCGCTACCTGTATAATAAAACAACGCTGTCTAATCTCCTTCCTGCCCTCATCTTGGAAGGCACAACATATTATGCAAGTATTACTTGACTCCAACTCAGCACGAAGAGCGCGTCAACCAAGTCAGAAATTCAGGAGCACGGTTACAACCAAATGAACTTGTAACACGCTTAAAGTCACTCTCCATGCATCCCGGCTGCCTCTGCTTCGACCTTTCAGAAATAGCTTTAGAGAGTTACCCCAGTAATTTCCTTTTGCGCAGGATCGGGTTGTTGACAGAGTGAAGGGGTTTGAGACTGACTTTGAGGTCTTGGATTCTCATGTTCGCAAGCTGTTCTGCATGAGCCTGCTGTATCCCCGCAACCATTGCCTGGAACGAAGAGAGTTGCATTTGATATGTTTTAATTAGCTTCTTTGTGAATTAAAGAACAATATATAGACAACGTTAGCTGTGGACAAAAAAAAAAAGCACCCAAATCCTATTCGTTTCAGAGATGCGTAACAAAAATCAGGTTTGCATTATGCACAACATGATTAGAAATACAGTCATTGACTGTGGATCGATATATCCCAACCTCACAGGGGCTGAATAGGACAAAGGATCACCTCTACCACGGGAAAGAAAACGCTCAAACCATCCAAGAGCTACCCAGCTCTCCTATGCAATGTTCTTGATAAAATAAAATGTCGTTTAGACCTTGTCCATCATCAGCTGGGCAGAGGGCAGGATGTTATCAAGTGCCTCGGTGGAGTTGAGCCAGGGATGGTCCAGCACACCTTCAATGGTCAGCCGTTCCTCAGGTTTGACCTTCAGCAGCCTGGCAGAGGAATCAAGCAGTCCATAAAGAGGTCTTTGTTGATTTACAATGGGCTGCTCTGTCTGGGATCAGAGCGCTTAGCAATCTCTAAGCATTAGAGGGGCCAAAAAAGAAGCTCCTTCTAACAAGTAAAATACTAAGCTGACCCAAAGGCAGTCTGACGTTCTACCAGCTTCACTGACCCTTGCTGCGGTGACATTTTAACGCTATCACAGCTCATTCAGTTAAATTCAGCAACTCAGTGTAAAAGAAAGGCGCTGAAGGCCACTTTAGTAATACCTGTGTTTTGCTAAACTCTACATTCACCTCCTCCCAGATGGGAAATTATCTTCCAGATGGACTGGAAATGATCCAGACCGACACCCTCTGGAAATGCACATCTAGAGCTCATCCACATAATAGTCTATACTCATACCGAGGACTCCGAGCATGGCAAAGTCAGGCAAAGTTTCAAAGTCAGAAAGCTGTCTGCTTTCACCATGCAACTCCTTAGCTTTTCTCCCCCCCCTGCAAAAGCCTCAAGTAATGGTCGCTTTGGCAGGCTACAGCACCTCAAAATAAGAAGGAGCTTTATTCTGAGATATCTGAAAACTCCACAGAATTAAATTTTACTAGGATGAAACCTGGAAAGAGATTTGGCGGATAAACTCATGTTCTCAGGATAATCGTAACTGTTTAATAAAAAAGTAAAATTTCACACAGAGTGCTGACAAGTTATCCCAAGAGTCTAAATTAGAAACAGAATGACTTGATGAGTTTGGCACACTTTCTTAGACAATACCCTAAATCAGCTTCCTGGCTGCAAAGCAGAACTGTTTAATGTACCAAGAAAGTGGAAATAACTTTTAGAAAATGTCAGCAGGACCACAGGCTAGCTCATAAATTTCACTTGCAAGGCCGTGCTGCCGAACAGGTAAGTTCAGTTTTGATACTAGACCCAAGATACATGCATTCCTCTTCCGTAGGTTTTCAAAGTCCTAACCTATTATCAAGCACTCCAGCTCATAAAGCTTGAGGTCAGAAATCAGCTCGACATGCTTGAAAGGAAGCAGCTGCTTGAATGCAAAATATGACCTCCAGAAGCAAGACTCCATATGAACAGCAGTCCGCATAAATAAAATGTAAACTTATCCAGAATTCTGTAAAGTCTAAGTGTGTTCCTGCACCATAACCACAGATTCAAACTCACTGGAAAAGACAAGCAGGAAAGGGAGTCCTCATAACATTAACGAGAGAATTTAGTGACGTGAACTGAATCCAAGTAACAACATTCTGTCAGCTGAGTTTCACGGCCATTTTAAAAGACAATGAAACCTTTTGACTGTGAAGTTTCTGAGTGAGAATAATGAGTTGACTTTGGTATAAGCGGAAGTTTCACTGCTACATAATCTGCAGTTTATTTGGTGAAAGGTGGTGGGCTCTCCTGCACTGCTATAAACAGGTCCCGGCACCCTTTCCAAACAATGTTAAGTCCTTGGAGATTTTACAGTATGTCAGAGGAGACAATGACAGTCTAAAATTACTTAACTGATTGATTTTTTTGTCTATTTGTGCTGCTTTTATCCTTCCTGTTCCTCTGGTGACACAACTAATGGCAGTAAGTCCTTCTCACATTTTAAAAAAATAAGGGAGGTCGAGACCTAATCAGTGCCACATTCTTGCTTTCAAACAGGACCATGGGATCACAGTCTTTGAAACATTTGCAACTGAGAGACGTGTACCGCATGAAAAACAGTTTCCATTAGCGTTTAGAATAAAATACCAATGCAAAACCTTATCTCATAGCCTGACACCTCGTGACAGATCTTCACCTCCCTTTCTGTGCCTCTCCTGACCCCTTTTAGACTGTGTATTATGTGCACGGGGTTTTAAGGGACAGATCTACCAGATCCTATTATGCCATCTAAATGCCCCCCAATTTTAACGGGAGTTTAACCCTTGTCATAGGAGATACGTGCCTAGAGAGCACTTGCAGATGTGGCAGCCAGTTGTCTACACTGCTCTGCAGCGAGGTAGTGTACCCGTTCCCCTTAAAGACTAAACGCACAATGCACTCTAGCAACTTCAGAGGCAGGAGGCATCAAAAAATCAAACGCAACAGTCGGGGAGGAAAAAGAGAGAGGGAAAGAAAAATATTTACCAGACTTCATTTGTGCTGAATACGATAGAAAATTTTTCAGCTGTATGTGCTGCAGACAATTCCCCCCACCTTTGGAAAAATAAGCCCTTTGAGATAACGCACTTTCAAGCGACTTTCCAATTTCCAATATAAGCAAAGAGCAATACAACATTTTCCTCAACTGACTCACTTTCGCACAATGTCTTTCGCCATTTCTGAGATCTGGCTCCACTCTTCCTCTGGAAATTCAAAACTTCCTGTCATGATCTTTTTCCGCATGTCCTTTGGAATGGTCCGACTATGGTGTTTGGAGTAAAACGGAGGGTATCCACACAGCATCACGTAAATAATGACACCCAGGGACCACAAGTCACAGCTCTGAAAGCAAGGAAATGATCACTTTGGGGCGCAATTTGTAGCAAGCAGTGGTGTAGCTATGTTAAAAGTTCTATGTGATTCCCTAAGAAAACAGAAACACAGCTCAGCCTCCTCCTAAAGGTCCATCTGAGGACCTTCATGGATAAATATGGCAAATATGTAAGCACAAGATAACTCCATGCTGCCAAGCTAAACTACTTCCAGTACCCAAAAGTAGCTTGTTTACAGAAAGCGCTCCCGTAACTCCGCGCTATGCAATGGTAAATCGGATGGAGACAGCCAGTGCGTCAGAGGCGTGAGCAAGCTGCACATTTATTACATCTCTCAGCATACTCGAATCCCAGTCTCTCAGTATCAGGACATAAAACAGAATACAGTCATTTTTTAGAATGTGAGGCTAAAAAAGAAACACCATCAAACAAATGCGCTAGCAGAGACACTTAATCACAGAGGTGTGTAATGAAAAACACATGTCCCGAAAGCCACGGAGATGAAGAAGCTTCAGGAAGCCAGGAGCAGTATTTCAGGGCTGCTCACGCTGAGCTCCCTCCCGCCCTCCCAGCCCAGCCCGCAGCTCCTTCCCCTGCCCTTGCACTAGTGTTACTGCTTGTGTGACACGGAAAAAGTTCCTTTAGGAGATGGGTCCAGCCAAAAACCAGCTCCATAAAGAAGCTGAAAGCCAGATCTATTCCCCATCTGGATCTCTGCGTAGTCATCCCTGCGCAGTCACGCAACAGACACTACTCAGAAGAAGGGAAGAGCACCGTAACAGCCTAGGCTTCAATTCAAGCTTCTGTTGGACCGTATCCTTAAGGATACAGCTCTGTTATCGCCTGGTTATGGCATGGTGCAGGCTTGGGCTGGTAGGACCCCCTCTGACCCTGGCAATCCATTCCCAATATTTCTTTTGTGCCAACACTAGTGTTTGTAAAGCTAATCATTTATTTTTACTGGCTTGGTTTCCAGCCCTATCAGTCCTCCAGGTGACTCTCAAAGGTTTATGCCAGCAAAAGGATGGACAGGAACACACAGCCAAGAGTAAGCAGAAGCCTGAAGTCCAGCCAGATTCAGGTGAGTGTGGAAAGACACACAAGGGCATATTTGGGGAACTGGGGAGGTTCTGCGATCACTTTACACAGGCAGAAGTCTGCACAGCTGCCAACTGAAGCAACCTCAGCACCATCCTGCCTGCCCCAGGCTGTGTATTCCACCCCCTCGTCTGGGACAGCAGCGGCATTCCTGAAGCTGCACAGACAAACTCAGCAAAGACAGAATCCCTGACCCCAATTACTGGTTTTGGACTGGATAAACACTGACCCAGGAAGGGGCCCCTCAAAGGTGAGACTGTTTCCTTCTGGAGGGCATACGCTTAGATCAGCTCATACTGACCATTAAATCATACCCTTGGCTTTTGGCTTCTACAAAAGACGTGGATGCTGATAACAAAAGAAACCCCAAGGATTTACCCCCACATATGTATGCTTTTCAGCAAGTTGTTTAAGCCAATCTCACATGGTTCTAGAAGTCTAAATTTCTATTTAGGTACCTAAATTCTCATAATTTTTCCAGTGACTGGAGATAATTTCTATTGAAATCAATGGGACTTTAGGCACGTAAGTAGGAAGAAGGTGTCTAAATTCTTTGTGGATATGGTTCCCAGATTCTGTTTCTCAAGAGTCAACCCCTTCCAGCCACGACATACACACTTATAGTTTATCCAGTACGCACACAGCTTAATAAAAATACTCAGGGAATCAAAGACGTGTTTTTTCCTCCAATTTAAATCTGAGGGATAGAGCTGCTGATCATGAAGGTGGATCAAAGGCATTGCCATTCAGGCTCTGAACTGCTGTGGAAGGACAGTGTACCTGGGAATTTTATCACAGTCTATTTCGGGGAACCAGGCGTATGCCAGACGCTGCTTTTGCAGTGAGTCACACTTGGCAAGGTAAGGATGAGGCTGCTTCCTTCAGCGGCCTTTCCAGTTAGTACCACCATGACCGAAAGCAGTTCAGAGTGACCCATCAGTTCTTTAAGTGAAACATGAAAACAAGATCACTCCATCACACCGTAAATCCCAGAAGATGAAGGCAGCTGAACCTTATTGGTACATGCGTTAACTCCTGTTGGCATCTGTTTTCAGGATTCTTCCATTCTGTATAAGAATATGGCCCATATTTTGCTTCAGTTCCAGTGGCCATGGCTCTTTGGTTCATTAAAAGAACAAAACAGTTGCCAAATTGTTCCCAACATGAAAAACCACTGAGCACAAGCCACCACTTCTAGGTGTCTCTGGAACTGCATCTACCCTCTTACAACAAAAGAGAGGGAAGTCCCTTGGAGAGGGCTGTTACTGGAGAGTAAATCTGCTTGAATCCACAGAACTGGAGTTCTCGAGCACTGTTAGACTTTCAAAATTGAGAAAAAAAAACCCTCCCCTGTGACTGGGGTTCACACGAGAGAAGGCAGAAGAAACTCTGTATTGCAAAGGTTATTGGCACCTGTCCGAGAACTCTTCTTATAACAAGTGTCTGGCTTCAATCATCAAGCTGTTTCTTCAGGATGGAGAAGAGAGAACTCTGAAGAAGGCAGATTTGTGATTAGGAAACCCATGTGGACTAATTCAGTGAAAGTTCTCTCTGCCCGTCTTTGCCTTGGCTCTGTCTACAAGGCTTCTAAATCATAACACTATAGACGGAATTACCCCCTCCAGCATGTGGTGGGTTAAACCACCATCCTTGAAGCTGGAATCAGTGTAGATACTTCACACTGCAACCAGAAACCAGCTAAGTTTAATCAAAATTGACACACTGAAAGAAAAACACTCAGTGGTTCAAACACTGCTAAGCCGGCAGGAGACAGTGATAAATGACATGCAGTGAGATGTTTCGGAATGACCAAAAAGGATGACAACCTTTCAGGACACTTTCTGTCATAACTCTGCCAAGACTCTAGCAGCAGTTGTTATTGCCAATGGCTACTGCTACCGACAACACAATACGCTACTGGTCATTTTGCAGAAGATCCCCCATACAGACAAGGTACCACCACAGCTGCCTGAACAAGACAGCCTAAATGGTGCTTTGCATATCCCGAAACTCCGTCTGACACCAGAAAAGAGGATTCCTTTGAATCAGCCTCTTGTGGAGGTGAAAGAATTTCCCACATGGTCACACTCCAGCAGAATCATTCCGCTCTCTCCAAAACTTAGTGCTCCTGTTAACAGTATTTGTTATATTTTTCCTTTAATTAGAGGACAACTGATTAGGCTTGGACCAAGTGAGCCTTTCATTATTCGCTCCATCAGAAAGAATGCAGAGCCAGCAGCACCTTTTAGCGTGTCACTTCTACACCGAGAAAGACAGCTACCTGCTCAGATCATTATCTTCTAGTTGCCACTTCAACCAAATGAAACCTGGTCTGAACCCAATACATTTTAGGGGAGAGATACCACTGTATATCTGATCACTCTGCCACAGCTTTTAGAAAAGCTGAACGAACCACACTTAGGAGAAATACAGCCCCGAAGACTTCCTTACAGCTGAAAATACATGTGTACGCAAACCAGCAAGCAACATGACATTGCCCTACTGCTCCCTGCAGATTTTGCTTTTGACCCAGTGTTAGATATTTGGCTAGTTAGATACATTCCTGTCACAGGGATCAGAACAACTTCATTGCTGCTGGCCATAAGTGCAGAATTGCAGGGCAATAAAGTTTATTGCCTTAGGTGATAAACTGTGTCTATAGAATAACTCTACAGCAGATACATCAAGGGGTGGGGAAGACACTGTGCTTTAAAAATATTGACTTGTGGACTGTTTCATAGCTTACCTTGTTATAAGTGTAAGGTGTTGGAGAGGTGGGGATAATACCAGATTTTTCTTTCTGATGTCGTCTTTGTGCCTCCAGTACCTGTTGACATGACAGGGAGGGAGAAAAAGAAAAAAAAAAAAAAAAGAAAAATACATCTCATTTACAGGCACCACAAACAGCAATGCCTATGCCAAACATGCCTGATGCTTTTCCATTCAGTGGACTTATTCCAGCTACTGACGACTTCGCCAAACTCAAACTGCTCTTCCTAAGAGTGGAACTTTCTACATGGGGGAAAATTTCAGCTAAACCATTTTGCTGCTTTGCATGAAAACTCCTGTTCTGCCTGCATTAAATCAATAGCTCACACCTCTTTTGTTAAGAAACTCTAACACTTCCATGCTTTGGAACTAGAACTTAAAATGCATTTGGAGGGTAACCCTAGCTCCAGAGCCTCCCCCGCGAGAAAAATCAAATTTGTCCCTTGCTGATCAAATCTGTGTTTCTGGGTTTTTACAAAAATCTCAGTTTAAATATGCTCAGGAAAAGCTTTTTACAGGTTTGACAGTTCACTTGTTTTAAAAATCCCTGTCTGTAATGCACATGGCCCTTCACGAGCGGGCTCCAGTTAAGGAGGCATTTTCAGAGCACTCAACTGTGGCTGTATGGTCTGATCTCTGCAATTTCTCTTTCTAGTCATTAAAGGCTGCCGACATGCCCAGTACTGCAATTAAATATCTATCTGCAGTTTTCTTTTAATTTTCTTCAGGACTCCAACACAAAGCACAAAAGAGAGTGGGGAAAGCAGCACTACAAAAGCCAGCCTGTCTGTAACTATAGATTATGTCTTAATGCGTACTGCCAAGGGGACCAAGCCAAGGTGAACGGTCACCCTCCGGCACCGCCCTCCTTCACAGCAATTGCCTTTACAGAACATTATTGCTCCAGCACAGTCCTTTTTAACGTAACCTTGAATGAGCCTGAGCTGGAAGAAGGATTGCGAAGCAGGAACTTTTCCAAACCAACTGCTTTAATACAGCTAAAGGCCAGTTATGAAAATCCTGGAGCCATCTCTCCAGTGGGAGCCAGGCCTGGGAGAGTCAGGAGGTATCAGCAATAAGTCAGTGCTATGAATGCAATCTGGGAAATTTGCCTCATGATCTCCTGCTGTAATCAGTAGATAACTGTGGCACTCTATCTTGAAAGGTGGCTACTGTACAATTACTCAAGATTCCTGCACCCAGAATCCCTTAACAGGGCAGCAAAGGCTTTTAAAATGATGTGGTTATGGAGGCGCAGGCAATAAAGATCGTTATTCCCCTTTAGCCTAGAACTGTAATCACTCGTTACCTGAGGTGCTACGTAATACGGAGTGAACTGTGGTGTCATCAAGTCACCTTGGTCTACTTTGGCAAATCCAAAGTCACACAATTTAACAGGTGCATCCTAAAATGAGGAGAAGAGGTTTCATTACAAAATCTCATTGTATCACGCTTTCCAATACATCCTTCTTGCCTTGTACTCATCTTACCTTTGCCACACGTACTCCTCTTTTGTATTTATACCCTTACGGTTCCACAAAGCAGCTAAAAGGTCACAAGGTGACCTTTGAAACAATCATTTTTGTTTTCCTGGCTGTTCTGGGTCAAAAGCAGTCCCCCCTCTAAGCTTTGGAAAGCACTAAGCACATTCTAGGGAGGTCACTGCATATGCAGGGTGGTTATGAGCAAGAGAAGAAAGAAACAGGCAAGCGCTATGGATATGTCAGTCAAAGAACCTGTGCTGCACGTTAAAACATCCTGATGACACAGGGGGAGGAAACAGGGCAGGATTCTATGTTGAGCTGGAGAACCTGGCCCGTATTTAACAGCAGCAACATGGACAGCCTGTACTCTATGGAGATCAGAGTGCGGGAAAGCACAAAGCCAAAAAAGGTCATTAATTTTTGTCAGCAAAACATTGCATTAATGTCATTTTACGACTACTCTGAAAATCATCATTGGGCCATTTCACAGAATTCAACAGTACACAAAGAATACCAAGTCTTCATCTTACCAGAGAGTTATCCTTGAAGAGGAGATTCTCAGGCTTGAGGTCTCTATGTGCAATGTTTAGTGAGTGGCAATGCTGCAAAGCCAAAGCTATCTGAAAAAGGGCACAACAAATCAACTACAATTACAGAACTCCTCCTTTAGCCGGGACAGTTACATTAGCTTTAAAGAGGACACTGCCAAGATAGCTTAGACCCCAAACATTTTCCATCCACTTGGGTACAATTCTGAGTTAAGACGAGCCAGGCCACGCTGCGCAATGCTGCAGTAAAGCGACGACCGGGAAATGCAACCCATCGAGCTATTCAGTTTGCTTTTCACTCAAGGCAAACAGAAAATAAAAGCTAAGCTGTGCTGGGCTTCCCAACCATTTCAGTTTGACTAATTCGGGTCATTATTAACGTCTCCAGAAGTGAAACAGATCATGCCAGTGTCCTTTCATATGCTGTGATAGGCCTACAGGGTCACTAAACTTGCTTGCACACGCTCCAGCAATTACATTCTGTTTAGCAGCTGACAGCGAGTTCTTGTTTCAATATTTCAGTGAGTACTTTGCACTTGTTACTGGCTTTAGAGTCAACATTCAGGCAGTTCTATTCTTTAATTCTTGGCCGTACTGTCTGCAACTTACTTGTTTCATCTGCTATTACACAGAAATGGGTTATTCTATTCTTTCAAAGACAGCTTCTTACACTGCTGCGGTTTAGAAACCCGTAACCCAGTCACGAAAGCTCAACAGACTGTACATTTGAAAGTGCAATTCATTTAAAGAAAACCAGAGCAAAAGTACTTAAACAGCATTACTGAAACAGAAGTAAGGCAAAGCCACACAACCCTTATCTGAAAGTATTCCTGTTGGCTTCTGTAGGATCCTACCCAAACCCTACCCTGGGTGAAACACCGAGTCCTTATAAGATGCAAATTACTGGGACAAGAGAACTTCAGTGTTAACTTAGCTCAAACAAATACAAACACGTTCCCAGACAAAACGAGGTAGCTTTGTGACAAGGTTTTAACCATTACTGGGTACGAGGAACTAAGCCCCTTAGTTTAAGACAGTGATGAAGAACCACCAGATGGAAGAGTAAGACTTCAGCATTGCTTTCAAAGTTTATCTGTATAAACATTAAAGTAAAGAGTTACTTGGGACAGGAGTAACTTACATGTACACAAAGTCAGAATTCAATTCAAAGTCTTGTCTTTGGTAGAGTTTCAGAAGTCTTTCCTAAGATGTTAAACCTGGAGACTGCCTTGCGTTGCCAAAATCAAATGGCCCAAAGGACATGAAAATAAACCGTCAAGAATAATTCTGTACTTCCACCTAATTTCTTTGCTGGATGAAGCCAAAAAGGTAATGACACAATCACCTTTTCACTAGAAACAAGTCAAACCACAAGACAGATAATGAAGATTAAACGATCTGGCCCTCTTTTTTGCCTCAATACCAAACACTGTTTAGGAGAACTCTGGGGAAGCAAGTGATCAGGATGCAAGTGATCGGCATATGGTTAAGTTCATAAAGTCATGTCAATCTACAACAAACGCTGTAATATCATCTAGTGTTTTCTTTGCTTTGTTCACTGCAGTGATCACTGGTGTGAGAGCAGGACATTGACTGATTACGATCTCCAGCATAGCCTCTCACCTACAGTTCGTTTATCTTTTGTTTGGAATGCCAATATAACCTCTGCAAGAAGCAAATGAAGGCAACTCCAGCCCTTGGCTTCATGCCACGGTGCCAATTCTCATGCAGAAGAGCTCAGCCATTTTGACAGCAAGATTCTTCTGGGTTGTGGTTCCTTAACAGGAACCTGCTGGTCCTGTGCTGTGGCTCCCTAGAAAGACTATCACAACATACAGCCAAATTCTCTTTCCTGCAACCTCCCCATTAATCCAAGCTTTTTGACAGGGCACCACAAGTCATCCAACAGCTTAAAAGTGAAAGGGAACAATCTCACCCCAGAACTGAGAGGAACAGACACTCGGGATTCCCACACTGAATCCCATGGAGGCCCTTCTGCTTCGTCACCCTGCCTACGCCAGCAGGATATGAGCTAGTCACACCTGACGCACTGCTAAGCAGCAAAGGGCCTGATGGGCACTAAAACCTCTAGTAATAAATACTGTGAAGGCTATAAACCACAACATTCCAGACTGAGGTGGCTAGAAAAATGGAGAGGGAAAAGTGACATCAGAACAAACAGCACAGAAAACATGCACTGTAGCGCTACATTCCTCTTGTTATCTTCCACGATAGGCAGGACTTTCATAAAACCAAATACAGAACCCAGCTTGAAAAAGCACTGGCCCAGGACACGTGTACATTATTGTCTGCTACCCCAGCCAAGAGGTGAGAGAAACGCCAAGTCTGTGTCACGGCCAAGAGCAATTCTCAAACTGGAGCTCAGGACCCACAGGTGGTCTGGTGAGAGCCCGTGTGCTGTTGGAGGTAACACTTTTAGAACGACAGTGAGGGATACAGCAGGAAGGCTGTGCAAGAAGAGAGCTCTCTTTGGTGAAGCGTTCTGTAGACCAGGTTAGGAAAACCATCTCTAAGGACAGCAGAGACACCAGGGTCCCAACCCAGAAGAACTAGCCCACACCTTCAAATCCTTCGCTTCTATTAAAAAACTTCGGCATTGTCAGGTTATAACAAAGCAGGCAATGATCATTGGATCAGAACTGAGGATTATTTTAGCTTCCTTTTTTCCCACCCCCCCACCCCAAGAGATTGTTAAATACTTTAGCCATTGTCATTCATGGATTTGCTTATACATGGGTGTTAACTTGCCTGCTTTGTTACTTGGCTTGCTTGCTTCTCAGTAAAGTGCCGGTGCTGGCTGATTCTGTGAAATAGCTCTCCCCCTTCCATCATCTCCATTACAATTAGGAGCCGAGCCCTGTTCAAAAGCATTTCATTTTGTTATATTAAAAATAATCAAAAAATAACAGAATTGCTAAGCTAATAATGCATACTTCATATCTACTGACGCGGGCCAGAAGACAGACATATACTTGCATCTCCTACAGTTGTTCTAGCTATTTTGGTTCCATAATTTTGCCTCTGAGCATGTAAACTGCGGGATTTTCTGGCTCCCAGCACAATCTGACTCACTGATTGTCAGCCAGGAATCTACAGTTTGCTCTTCACGTCGGGCTCCCACATCCAGCTGGAACAAACACCATGGACATGTCTACATGGATGCATTCAGACAGATACATGCAAGCTCCACCCACGCTTTCCATCGGAAAGCCAGTTTGGACCTGGAAGCTGTTTAGACACATCAACGTATAACTCTGCCCTCAAAGAACAATACAGCAGGTAGAGTCATGCATTCAACAGGCGAAACGGCTTCCAGGCTGGAGCTGGCTTAGAGCACAGCGTACACCGGTCCGCACCCATCCTTGCAGACATGCCGATCTGCCTAGGCGCTAACGATGTTCATGGAAAGCTAGGAGCAGAAGGCTGAGGAATTCTCTTTAATGCTTTTGAGTCTGGCTTCATTATTTTAATTTACAGTTTTATTGACATAATTATGAAGGACAACAAATAGGAAGCATGGACTGCTAGATCTTCAAGAAACTAACTTCTAGTTCTTCTTGCCACACAGCAAGATCAGATACATCAGAGACTAAGACAGGTCTCAGCTCTTTAATTCTCCCCGCTCTGATTTTTTTTCCCCCCTCAACTAATATCCAATTAGAAGACAAAGTTTTTATCCCAAGCGATATTAATGCATGAAAAATAATAAGTCTGCTTCATGTGTTGCTGTGTTCATTTTAAGCAGGACAATGTACTGAGAGTTTACAGGGCAGAGCCTAGTATTTTTTAGAAACAATACTCTCTTCCTTTTTTTTTTTTTTTTTAAATGAAGACTGGCACTCTGAGTTTCCCAGTGGCTCACAGGCACCACCATCATGTAAAACGATCTCAACCCTACGTAGCAACAAAAGTCGCAGCTCCAATCCTGCTGTAACAGTGCTTTGAAAGCAGAAGGAGCCTCAAAGGTTACAATTCAATTCAAGCTAATAAAGCAATATCAAAGCAGGACAGTAACTAGAAGCTAATATACTCTCTCGGACAATGCAGGTATCGCAGGCTGAACCAATGACAAACCTAAGAAATGAAGATGTATTCAAGACCAGTAGTGAAGGATGCAAATTCATTTAAATATGCAAAGGTCTGGGCATTGACAGGGTAAAAAGCAAGTGTTGCTTAGTCTGAAGTATAAATATCATCTCTGGAACACCCTATAAATATTAATTTTGGTCAAACTGTGATTAAAAGAAAAAAAAAAAAAAAGCAAATTCCACTATACCTTGGCCTAAACATGGAAAGCAAACTGTGGGAATGAATCACCCTATGTAATCTTACCTTGGGCTGGATTCATGTGGGAACTGCACACTGTTAGCATAAACTTCAATAATTTGAACAATATTTGGATGTGTTGCACACATCATGTGCAGACGTACCTTGAAGAGAAGGGAAGAAACGTTACTGTACACAGTGACACGCACCTGACCGGTTCTGCTCCTCCCTCTGCCCCCAAGACCACGGCACACACGAGCCCGCGCGCTGCCAGCTGCGCTCAGCACCAGTCAACGTGAAATTTTAATTATTCAAAAAAATAAGAAACTCCTACAAGCGTTTATATGAGTGACCAACAGCCATTACACTACTTGGACCGAGCAGGAGAGAAGGATCATATGCTGCTGACCTACTTGTTACAGACCACGGAATCACACCCAGCACCGTTCCAGAGAGAGCCCAGACTTTGATTTCTTTGTGTCTTTTAAATAAATTTAAAGCTAGAACTAGCTTTAAAGTAGCAATAGAGATATGATTGAAACTGAACATTCATGAATAAAACTTGAATTTCCGTAATTTAGCTCCTTTTACGGCCTCAAGGTCTAGCATTCATAACACGTGAAACCTCATCTGCTGTTCTGAAACAGGGACCTAAGGAACTTTCCCCAGTTTAAAGCTATCTGGACTGTTAAATCAAGTCAAGGCTTGAGGCTCTTTGTAAACAGATTTATTTTTTTTTTGTCCCCTGGAAATTGTAAATGAGAAGTTGCTCAGTAACAAGAAATGGAAGTTGCCTAAACCTTGAGGACAATTAACGCTTCTTTTACTTTCATGACTGCCCATCATTTTCCGTGGACTGACAGTTTGGTACCTTGGCACGCTCCTGCCACCCACGCTAAGTCAGAAATGGTATCGGCAAGTTTATTTAATTTCTCGTACACAGATAAACCATAAGCCCATACCATTTAGAGTGCAACTTGAAGCATTCTTGGCAGTTATTAGTGACATTCAAGAGTGAGATGTATGGAATAAAAACCAGCTCTAAACTACACATGTTACATTACACGGGACATCGGGAGAACGCTAGCTTTAAAATGCAGCTCTATAAATTACACTTGCACATACACAGCGAACACCTACAGCAAACTCGGAGTTAGAAAGACCCTCTGTTTCACCCACCACCTCATCCTCTAGGAACCCAGCACAGCAAGGCTAGAGGATCGAGCCTGAGGGATCTTGCACAGCAAGACCTACAGGACACACTTTTTTTTTTTTTTTTTTTAAACCATTGCAACAATTCACCAAAAGGGCAAGACTTTGCGGTGTGTCAGAAGGCAGACAGTATAAACAGGAACTATACCTCATTTCTAGCTTTTGGACGATCAAGAAGAATTTTCAGTGCAAAGCGTTCTTGAGAGGATTTTTTCACGCAGACTCTAGTATTACAGCAATAAAATTATTCAGTCAGCAAGAATGTTAAAGAGACACTTCAAGCAATCCATCTGTAGTTATGAGTTTGCTCTCCACATGGGAATTTGGAATATACAGGGCACCTGTCACCACGTCCCAGCTTGAAAGCCTCAGTTTTCAGCCTTCCACAACAATCTAATACGTTATGCAGAAACACCTAACATAAAGTTGTATTTTCAGCAATGCAAAAAAAGTACTTCAGGGCAACGGGTTACTGCAGACAAGCAGAATGCGCTCTAGACATTCAGCCTGAAGAGATACTTCTGATGAAAAAACCCAAACCACACAGTGGCAGCCTGAATATCTCCAGCGGAAGGTGTAGTCTGCAATAAATAAAGTGTTTCTGAATGGAAATCCTTGTTTTAGCAAGGCCACCAACTGTGCCGCACGCGTTTTTTTCTCTCATTCCCCCATTTAACATTAACAATTGAACTGCGTCAGAGGGAAGGGCCCACATATTACCAGGCAGCTAAAAGAATAAAAAACAAAGGGATATTTAAATAAAGATCAGAGGCAACACAGCAACAGAAAATGAATGAGGAGAAACAATTGCCTGGACAGGAAGATAAATGGTGGCAAAAGACCATTGCCCTGTCAAGCGCCCAGAAACACAGAGGCGCAGACATTTGTTTTCCAGTGCTTGTGCAAATTCCCGCTCCCAAAAGGGAGAGTTCTAGTTGAAAAGGGAATATACATTTTTGCTTTACACAAAGCGTCCGGTTCCTGCAGGGGTTAGAAATTCACGATGGGCAAGTCTGATATGAGATGCAGAGCTCGTGGCACTATCTGCTTTGGCCTCACATGATGATGTGAAAAAATAGCTGGTAAAAATAGCTAACGGCCGCACCGTGCTGATGCTCCGAGTGATGACACCGTAGACGGGAGCAGCGACCTTTGCACTGCGCTGACACTAGTACCAAAAGGACAAAGGTGTCTGAGTAGAATTTTCTGCTGCCACCGTTTCACAACCGATTCCTGTTCCTGCTTTGCTTCGGGAATACGGCAGTGAGACGGGACAAGGCAGAGAGGGGAGGAGAGTTTTTACTTCAAACATATTCCATAAAAGACAATAACTTGCTCGCGCATCAGCTATGACCCGCATGGAGTACAGAGACATTTATTTGTTTATAAAGACAGTCTTCCACATATCACATCACAATTAAAACACATACTCACTTCTCCCCAGCTAACGAAACAGGCTGAGATTACATACAATTCCGCAGGCGTATTGTCTTACCTAACAGGACCACTGATCCCAGCTCCCAGCTTCTGAGTCCAGTTAATGTTGTACTCCTCTAAAATGGAGGTTTCCTATTGAAGAAAAAGCAGGGGGAGGGGAAAGAGAGTGAAAAAAAAAAATAATTACTACATCCCTTCCAAAAAACCACCCCAGCTCAGCAGACCTGATTTGCAAGATACCTGAGCAGAGAAAGGGCAGTTTTGCTTCACCTGGGAATATTAAACGTAAATAAAAATGCTCACATAATAATATATCTCAGTTTAAAATTATTTCTGTGCAACTAAGACTGCTCTCCCTAGCATTCTGAGACAGGATTATTGAAAACAGTAAATGGGATCTTGCACCTCTAATGCAGAAAGCTTATCAAGGGCATTTTTCTCCCCCGACTCTTAAATCCAGCTTCCTACTTATAATCGATCAATCACAGTTGAACACAAAGGCCAAATTTCAGCAATATTATGTATGTTTTGGTTATACAGTACAATGGAAAATGATTTTTGCATTGGAAAAATTCTGTGATTTTGCTGCTTTCTTTGGGTTTTCAAACCTTTGGAACCATTATACTGTAAATTAAACCCCGCATGACCAGTTTTAGCTTGTCTGATAATGAACCGGGCTCATGTTTATAATCCTTTTGTCTAAATCCATATAAACAGGGTTTGGTTGTGTTATGACACAGCTCGGGTGCTATCATGCTTAAACATGTCACGAGGCGGGATGCAGCCGTAGCTTCAGCGCACAGCATCTTGATTAATGCCGCGGCCACGTGCTGTTACACAGATGGCGAGGAGGGCTGAACGGTGGGAATGTTGCGTGCAAACATGAGTCAAAGCAACACACGCCGTAAAATTCTGCCTCTGTTCCTTTAGGAACGTTGCTACCTACATTCAGGATCATCTTTCAAAAAGCCACACTTTCTGATAAACTGCGAGAAAAGGAGGTGGCAACAAAAGCCAGCACCGGAGAAACAGGTAAAATACTTCCCAATGCGCCGAAAACAAACGGGAAAGGCCACCGCTCGCACGGCGACTTTATTCTGATCAGATTTTCCCCTTCTGTTAGCTTCAATTAGAAACACGCAGCATTTCAGGAATCGCTCATGACACAAACTATGAGAAAACGGAGAGCGCTCGTGCTCTCAACCAAGGCACGGCAAAGGGCAGCCCCTAACCTGGGACCGCCGGCCCCTGCTACAATAGTTGTGGATTAACGCTATTGCCAGGCTGGAGACAGACCTCAGGCCACGCAGATTGAAAACAAAGCAAGAGAGGAAAGCTGATATCTAAGGGATTAGAGAGTGCAAAAGACAGATACGAAAGGAAAAATTGCCTTTTAACGCAGTCTGGAGTGGGTACTACATACATCACACATGACTAGCGTGAAAGGTGTAAAGGAACAAGTTAAAGTCAACTGGAGGTTTTATGAAGGGTTTCAAAAGAAAAGGGAAGAAAAGCAAAGGGGATCACACATGGTTTGTTGTTTTCAAGTAGAAGGACAAAGAAACTTTCTTTATCAATTCAACTAACATAAATTTCCCCTGTGAGAAGCGTATTAGGGAAAAACTAATTTAATTTTCCTGATATTCAGATACAGAGAATTGAAGGCATCATAGGTGGAATGCAAACGCAATTTTAGAAGAGGATTGATGAGCAGAGAAAGGGTTTCTCTGAACTGGGGAGTACCTCCTCAGCACATGCTTTCAGTATCAGGCTCAGTGTTCACGTTTTGAAGAAAGTCACACCACTGAACTGGAGAAACAAACGCCAAAGTACTCTGGAGCAGCATTGTGATTACGTGACAACAATTCTTCATTACTTTTTTACAGAGCTTTGAAGTCCACTGCTCCTGTTCCAAAACCGAAGAAGGGTCTGCCTGGCCCAACACTTACCCAACCCTTTCAACCCCACAGGTTGGTCTAAAAAGAGATACTGCCTCCACATACAAGCCCAGTCTTGACTAAACAGCCTCTGCTGCCTCGTGCCACTTCTGCGATGGCACAGAGACTACTCGCTTCATTCCAGCTGAATAAGTGGAACTGAGAGGCTGATTAGGAACTGGAAAGCCTGTGATCCATAAATCAAATGAAGTGAGAAAAGATCTGACAGTTCTCAACTCCTGAAGGACAAGTTCAACAACTACAAATAAGTTCATTTTTAATAAAAATTAATTTCCTCTTTCATATTCTGCATATTTGCCATTTTTTTTAAATAAAAAAGGCAACGTTTTTGTTTTCTGCATTTTTATTTGGATGCCAATATTCGTTCCAAAGCAGCTTTGCAACTTAGAAGTAAAAGTGAATAATCTAGTCATCAAGAACCACTATTCATCTTTGAAATACAGTATTTGAGAACTTTGATGTCCATCAATGTACAAAATTGCTTACATCTCTTACTTCAGAAACAGGAGCTCCGAACCTAGCACCAAGACTAGGTAGCTGCAAATCAACAGGAGTTTCTAACATTCAAGCACCGTGAAATATTTAAAATGTAAAGATATAAAACTGTCCTCTGAAAATATCAAAATCTATTTCAACTGGTAAGCCTAAATGCCTTGCCTCTTCATTTAGATTAATGTACTGTGGACGCAGGCAGCAGAGGGTTCAGTATCCTGTACTTCGCTCCACATCTGGAGAATAAAATGCCTTGTAGTAGCGCTGCCGCACAGCACTGAACTTGTAGACTGGCTGACGGGTCAGCTGGAACTAATCTGCTGCGGCTGGGAACAGAGGAGGCAGAAGAGCGCTGGAGAGAGGGCTTTCAGAAAAAATCTGCAGTGGTGCAATTTCTTACAGGAAAACTTTTCGCTCCTACTGTTAAAGGAACTTTAAACTTCTGACCACTCCTTACCTTAATTTCCAGTGGGCAAAGAGAAACATTTTCTGAAAATGCATTCAATTACAAAAATCTGAAATGGATTCAATTACAAAAAAGTTTCACACAAACTTTAAGAGTTGAGTTCAACAGCACAATTCCCTTTCAGCAAACTCAGGGTACCTAAAACAATGGTTTGAGCATCCTCCAATGCACAGTCGCCAGTCTGGGATGCTAACAGCCTGCAGCGCAGGACTCTCAGATTTCTCCTAGCTTGATTTCCAGCAAGCTGCTTTCAGGCAGGGTTAGGCACGCATCGGGAAAGCTCAGGTGCTTCCGTTTTCACTGAATACCGATTGGAAAAGGTTTGAAATATGGTACTTTAAGAATAACATGTACTCACTACAGGCAATTAAAAGTGTACAGACCACTGCTTGGACAGACTCCACAGATTCAACAAATGAAATGCCAACAACCAGTGTTACTCCACCTCCACTGCTCCAACACACAGCCTTTCAACTCTGGCTAGTGTGCCTTCAACAGTGATCACTATCCTCAATCGCAGACCTTAAACCTGCAGATGCGGGTGAAAACCAATCAAACTTTAACAATAACCAAGTATCTGAGAAGCAGAGAAATCAGCACAATATCTAAAAGTACGAAATTATGTTTTAGATTCAGACAATGCCTATCACCTAAAAGATTTGCACAGAATCTGTTCTCGGTCAGAACCCCTCCAAACTGAGAGGGGCAGGATGCAGACACGGGACTGTCCCTACACTTACACAACCGCTTCAGCTTTTTTTTTTTTGTTTTGCTTTTAACCCCCAAGACTTCTGATGTAGATCTTTACCTTCACATGAAATACCACAGAAATACTTGAAAAACCTTCTTTTTGAAAGCCTTCTGGACAGCTACTTCACCTGCAGTGTGCCACGACTGATAATGAAGCAGGAATCGACAGTATACAATTTTGACACTTCATCTCGCAGTTTAATTACAATCTGGGTTGTGGGAACGTGGTGCTCAGACTTACTTCTACTGTGGGCTTTTTTAATTGAAAAAGGTAAGACCCACATACTTTAAATCAATCCAGATTTCAACACCACAAGACTGTGTTGCTACTTCTCTTGCATTGATTTTTGCCCCCGAGGAGTTTTGTAAAGACAAATCCCACCGTGGCTGATAACAGGGCTAAGAAAAGAAAATGCCAATATACAGGGTCTTTTTACATATGTCCTTAAGATATTAATTCATCTTATTAAAACAAGAAGGCATCCAGAATCTGTGACAGTGAATGCTTTGCACAAGGTAAAGAGACTGCACAGACTCTTTAAAACATTGTCCCGTTGTCACTTTATCTCAAAAGGGTTTCCCCAGCTTCTTCAGGAAATCCGCTCAGCCAGGTCACAGAAGGATTCACCGGGAAGCGCTAAGCTCCCACACTGATTCTGGCTGTAAAAAAAAAAGGAATCCTGAATCTGTTCAGCTCCTCTGCCACTGCTCGAAACACAAACATCCCACACGCCAGATTTGTTTTCGTGACAGCATCCGAACAGGAACTCAGAGATGGACTGAGGCGACAGCACTGCCTCCGTGGCGAGGGACTGCTGCCAGGCAGAGACCCCAGCTCCCGCCCGCCCCGGCTGTGCTCCCCACGGTCTCAGCATCTCAGCACTGATCCCCCAAGGCCCGATCCCGTGGAAGCCATCTGCCTGCAGCTCCTGTTTCCCTGTCTGGCGCTCCACACCGGTGCCCGAGGGCAGCCGGGTCCCGGTGGAGGGGCAGCGAGGAACAGAGCCGCAGCTGGTCTTTTACAGGGGGGGGCCGGGCCCCGACGCGCCCCAGGGCTCTGCCGGAGCTGCC
>VZSZ01000008.1:44401-55461 GCA_013398815.1 Ibidorhyncha struthersii | reverse complement strand
TCACCGCCTCATCCCCGGCCGGGCGGGTCGGGGGAGGGCCGGGACCCCGCGGGAGGGCGGGGGAGCGCGGCGGGGAGGGCGCAGGCGGGCCCAGAGCCGCCGCTCAGCCCGGGAGACGCCGCCGCCGAGGCGCCGCCGCCGCCCGGGAGCCAGGCATTGCCGGCACCCTGAGCCGGGCACACCCGCCGGGCGGCACGACTCGCCGAGGCACTACCGTCCCCGCCGCTCCCGGCTCGAAAAGCCAACCCGCACCCTCCGCCTCCTCCCCGCTCCCACCGGGCAATTTTAGGAGCCTCCGTCACGGCGGTGGCGCGGTTTACAGGCGGCCGCGGGCACGCCTAAAAACGCGACGTCTCCATCAAGGCCCCCGCGGGGCCTTCGATCTGTCTGTCGCTTTATGATGACGTATCGCACCAGACNCGTAGCCAACGAGGGGGGCGGAGCGAAGCCGGCCCCGCCCCGCGGACGCAGGCCCCGCCTCCCCGCGCCAGGAGAGCCGCGAGAGGGGGCGGGGCGACGCCAAGCCTCGCGAGATCTCGAGGCGCGAGCTGCCGCCTGCGGGCCTGAGGTGAAGGGCCGGGCAGGGCGGGAAGGAGCTTCTCTCAGCCTTCGCCTTGTACCCTCCGTGGCCTTGTCTGCCCCTCATAGCACACCCGCCCTCCAGCGCAGGTCTCACTCTAATGGCCACACGATTAAAGGTGTCTCCCACCGCAGCCCCAACGCCCTTGCTGAGGCACTGATTCCTCTCCCCCCGCCCCGATGCTTTGTTGTCCTGGTACGGTCAGCTCCTCTCCCTGCTTTGCTGGGGACAGGTATCAGGTGTAGGGCTGCCTTTAACGTTAAGGGAAGATGGGGAAAGCAGGCTGTGCGGAAAGTCTGCGAAAACCTTAAAAATTGCTTGAGGCAGGGGGCAAGTGATGGGTGGAAGAAAATACGAGTTTGCTGCCCTTCAGCTCCTGCTTAGCTTGCTGACACAAACTGCTCCAACAACGGGAGGGTTAACTTCATTAAGGTGAGAATGTTTATTGTGAGTAGATACAATGGGAGCCACCCAGGACAAACTTTTACCTCACAGATGGAGGCTGAGAGGTTGCTCTCCTGAGACTGAGCCTCAGTTTGCTCTGCCTACAGAAGAGGGACGTGTGTGTTAGGTGTATAGGGCAAGGAGTATAGAGCTAGCTGTGTAAGCCAACAAAGAATTATTATAAAACCTCTCCAGACTAGACAAGCATTTAAATGATTTCTTGAAAAAAGCATATTCATCAGATACAGATGCAACAAGCGTACACCCCATAATGCGTTAGTACTCAACTGTATTTGGTATTTTAAAAAGATAAAGCCAAGTAATGTTTTTTTTTTTTTAACAAAAGCTCCTTCAGGTACCTTCTAAAGCAGCATTTCTTCACGCAGAGTTACATATTTTCCACCTAAGTTTTGTGTGTGTTAAGAAGAGTCTTCCTCGCTTTGTATCTCATGAAGCTGCATAGGCGTTTCCAAACTCGTGGAGAGACTGCTGTCCTTTAGGAGTTTTTCTGTGGGATTTTGATCGTCACCTAGAAAAAAAAGAAGAGTGACAAGTTATTTTCTTGGAGACAGTGTCCAGTTATAGTCACTTGAGAGCCGAGAGGCAGCAGCACCCTGCAGAACAGAACGAGAACCAGAACCAGAGGGCATTATATCCCAGTCAGTGGTCTGTGACTGGTATCACCCTGGTCTGGAGGCCTGTCCAGGAGGCTCAGAGAGAGGGGGAAGCTCAAAGCCTGGGTCACAGCAGCTTTCCAGAGATGCCACCACTCTTTGAGGGGTGGGAGCGGGCACACTTGATTGTTCTCACCTCAGGCTCCTGTTCCAAATCAGCCCCTGCCAGTCACAAGCTGGAGACCCTCAACCGTTACGCACTTCGCTGTATCGTAACTCTGGGGCCACAGGCTAACTACCTCTGCCCAAGAGCTCCGTCACCCTTTAGACATTGCAGCTGCAGGAGACAGTGTGACAGCTCTTCTGCCTTGTCTTACAGGAAATTACTCAGCCTGCGGCAAGGGGATTGCCCAACACCAGGAACCTTGGTCTCGCACGTGGACCCAAGGGCGTTATCGACTCATGAGAGTGGCATCAAGTACTGGTGATCACTGCTGAGTGATGAGCCTCTTGAGTGATCAGCGCCCAGCGTTTATCTGCCAGTTTGTACCTGCAGAAGCTTCTGCCCATAGGCACGCGCTCCCAGCACATGCTCTTTCTGTTCTCCGCAAAATAAACTCAGGGTTAGAAGTCCATACATTTGCATTCTTTACGATGAGAAACAGCTAAACAGTGCCAAGTGGTGCAGGCAATTGGTAATCTTTTAGGTCACGTATCCTTGTTTTCCTCAACAGTATAAAGCAAGGCTAGCTTTCTGTTTTAAGAACAGTTACATGGAGATGCGTTTGCGGTTACTTCAGAAGTGCAGCTCCAATTTTGTTTCAACCATTAGAGGAAGAATTGCGGCTCTCAGGCCAGCCTATACCAACAGGCACAAAAGCAATTTGGAGCTACAGCAGAGGGTTAGGAAGACCTTGGATACAGAGATACTCACATTTTTCACTTCCACATATGCCTCCAGACCATATTCTCCCAGCTCTCGCCCATTCCCAGAAGCTTTGTAGCCGCCAAATGGAGCTTGTGCACCAAACACATCGTAGCAGTTTATCCTGAAATGGAAACCAAGAATTAAGCACCTGTAGTTTCAGAACTGCTTAACAGAAGAGCCCTTTCACAGCAAATGGACATCTCAGCCATTTACAACAGAGGGACGGCTGAATTTCTAAGCAGGATTTCCATATTTGTCAGTTCGCTCAGCCACCAGAATTAATACTGAAACTTTATCCTCACCAACCAGGAAACAGAACATCATGAAATCGGTTCAAGTCTCTTATTATCACAGGACCAATCATCCAGGTTGCCACCCACACCTCCTTCAGAGGACAGATATCAAAAGCACCTACTTCTTCACTCAGTACCATAAAAAAAAAAAAAAAAAAAAAAAAAAAAGATAGTGAGATACTGGATCTCCAAGATCTCTTGTGCTGGAACAGTAAACTGATGTTGAAGTACTGATTTCGGCATAGTCTTCACCACGGCCTCGGAACACAGAGAAACAGCCACTGCAGCAGCCAAGACTTTGCATGGATGTGCTCGGTGATCTAATCCCTGCTGGCACTCAGAGCCCCGCAGCAGTTGCTGTCACTGCCAGCTGCAGTACTGGATTTCTTTTCCCCCCCATCCCATTCATTAATTCACAGTGGAAGCATGGAAGCTTAATATACCTTAATTTTACCAACAGTTAGCATTACAGTTGGAGGTCTGACATTACATTCAGTGAAGTAGATGTAGAATTGGGTCTAAAGTAGAGACAGGCTATCAAAGAGCAAACTTAACAAGAAATGGCAGCATATAAGGAATCTTCCAGCAGTTTAGGGAGAGGGAAGGTGTCAAGGCTCACCAAACTGTTCCAGCTCGCAGGCTCTGCGACACATAGTTTGCTTTGTCCAGATCCTTTGTAAAGACTGCTGCTGCTAGGCCGTACTTGGAATCATTTGCTCGCTCAATGACTTCCTCAATGGTTTTGAATTTCAGAATCTGCATGACCGGCCCAAATATCTGCAAAATCCAAACAGAGTACATGAAAATCTGTATAAATTGATCATGGGGGAGGCTGTGGTTGATGCTGGAGTTACGTATGTATGCTAGAAATCACACAGGACATCAAATTCAAAGTATCACTTCCCGTATTATGAAGTGCCCAGGATGTATTCTGGAGGGAAGTTTAATGTGGTAACTTTCTAAGAAGCATCGAGTTTTGCAGTTCATGAATGTTCGGTGCTTGTAAACTTGTGATTTTTTGCATTAGAGGGGGCAAAACGATGAAGAAGTGAGAAGCTGACAGACAGAAAGGCGCTGCAGGTCTCACCTCCTCTCTGGCAATCGTCATGTTGTCCTGCACGTCGCCAAAGACAGTTGGCTGGATGAAATAGCCTCTGTCTGCAGCGGGGTTGCCACCACACAGCAGTTTGGCTCCTTCACGCTTCCCAGTACTAATGTAACCGAGGATCTTCTTAAACTGCTCTTCATCTACCTAAGAGCCGGGAGGACAGACAGATCAGCTTCACCTTTACTGGGGGTAAAAGAAAAAAGATTTGACTACAACCTGCTGTGCCTGTGACTGTGCTCTTGCAGTTCCCCATTTCAACAGACTGCCAAGCCAGCTTCAAAGGGAGATGATAACTTTTAAATGCCAGCGTCAAGTGGAGGTTTTGGAATAAGCAGAACGGTTAATTAACTTCTCCCTCCTGCACAAGCAAGGAAATAATTGGCACAGTTCAAAGGAGATTAATCAAGAGACCAAAGGATATCTTTTATTCTAATCTACTGATGCACAGTGAGCGAAAATTGGGACTGTTTAATGAGATAACAGTTCAGGACATTTTCTGCTCTTACCTGAGGCCCCTGTTCAGTTTTAAAGTCAAACGGGTTTCCAACCACCCTGGACTTGGCCTTCTCAACGCTCCTCTCCACAAACTCATTATATATATCTTCCTGGACATAGGTTCGGGATCCAGCACAGCAGCACTGCCCTTGGTTGAAGAAGAGGGCAAAATGGGCTTGATCCACAGCCCAGTCCACTAAGATTGGGGAGAGGAGAGAAAACAAATAAGCAAACAAAACCAACCAGAGCCAGTATGTAATTTCTTTTGAACAATTATCATGCAGACTGCTGGAATATCGGTGATACAAAGTCCTTTCAGTTGACAGGCATTTTCCACGCTTTGGGAGGGCAGGAGTTACATACAGATTTAATTAGTATAAGGGTCTATTAAAGCCCCCCATACTGGAGAGAAAAAAAAAAAAAATCTAATCTGAGGCAGATTACAATTCTCATTTGAAATTATCAGGTATTAAGAACAATTTATTTCAGATTAGAAGAATTTCCTTCCTTACTGCCGCATAAAAGTATGTAACACGTGTGCTCATCAAGATCAAAAACGAGTCTATATGCAAGAGATGAGGGAACCAGAACTTCACAAGACTAGAAAATGTGGTATGCACTAAGAAAAGAGAAAGAAATGGAAACAAAAATGGAACTGAGTGAGACACTGAAACAATTTTCATTTGTTGATAACTGAACTTCTTCACAGCCCTGAGAAAGAAGTGGGAGTGAGGAAGTGCTGATACACAGATATAGCAGCTACGGCTGGAGGTATGGAGACCTCACCGGGTGAGGACAGCCAGGTGGTGTCAGAGCTGGAGACTCCTAAAACACAGGAGAGGTTTCATTTCCCCTCCAGCTCTGTTTGCAGAAAGCAAATGTAAAAGGTACAGATCGAATATTACGCTAGCAGGTGCTTACTGTCTGCATCAGACATGATTATATTCGGACTCTTTCCTCCAAGCTCCAATGTCACCCTCTTTAGGTTACTCTCTGCTGCAGCCTTCTGGATCAGATGCCCAACCTGCATGATGAGAAGAACAGGTATTAGGAATTAGCTCCTACATACAGCAACACCTGGCAGGGCGGCTGCTTTTAGATCTCAGTCAGCGGTTTAATAATAATCCCTTCATTGTCAGGGCTTTAAGGGAACAACTGAATTCTGCCTAGAGTTTCACCTCCAGTAAGAAGCAGCTCAAGGGAAACAACAGTAAGTATTCTAAAGAAGGAACCTAAACAAAGTCTTATGTAAAGTAAAAATAAGTATCACACCCTGACATCAGCTGTGGTTTTTTAAAAAAAAAAGAAGCGCAGAAGACAAGGCACCTCCAGCATTTTATACAGAAGAGGTATTACAGCAACGAGATATTCTCTATATCCCAAGGGCTTAAAAGTTAAAGCACTCCCTTACCTCTGTGGAGCCGGTGAAGGCCACTTTATCTATGTCCATGTGGGAAGAGATGGCAGCCCCCGCAGTGGGCCCGTAGCCGGGGATGATGTTCACCACGCCTGGTGGGAATCCAGCCTGCGGGTTCACAGCAGGAGAGCGCAACATTATTCCTTTTACAAATCAAGGATTTCACCTACCCTTACTTGTTAATAACCTCATCTGTTAGGCCTCCCACGAAGAAGAGAGCCTTTTCTACTTCACTTTATTTTCCCAGGTCTTTAGTTCAGTTTGCAAGAACCAAGACAACTCCCCACCCCACATCCTAAGCATAGTTTGGAGCTGTGTATGTTAGCTTTCTAATCACCCTGAAGTCTGCTGTTTGACTGAAGCTTAAAGAGTCCTTCCCTAATCAAGATTGATGTCTTCTGCATATGCATTTTTAAGGACAAGGTTTTGGGTTTTTTTTTTTTGCTAAATGCTGAGATAGCCGAGACAATCCAGCCTTTCTTTGGATCAGACAGCCCTTCTCTGTTCCTGTCACATGCCCTCCGCAGCTCACCAGTTTGACTGTACCGCACTCCAGCAGCGACAGTGAGGCAGCAGATGGAAACCCAGCCTTTTTGCTCACCTCTTTGATCAGATTAGCCACGTAGAGAGCACTCAGGGGAGTTTGCTCCGCCACCTTCATCACAACCACGTTCCCAGTAGCCAGGGCAGGCCCAAGTTTCCATGCTTGCATCAACAGCGGGAAGTTCCACTGAAAAACAAGGAGGTGTTTGCTGGTCTGAACTTGAAAGTTTCCGATTAATCAGTAAGTAACCAGTGAGCTTCATTCAAATCAGCTGCAGCACCTATGGATCTTTCCCTAGCTGCTCTTCGGCATTTGGCTCCTTTTCAAGCACTGCCTTCTGCTTGTCCAGGAAAACAGCACTCTGAAACGTGAGGTCTCTCAGTACCACTGCAAAACCCTAACTTTTTTTGGAATGAATCTTTACAGTCATTTTAATCATTAAACGCTCCTTTGAGGCATTTTGAAAGAAAGCCTGTTCGTAATGACGGGGCAGCGCAGGCCGGTGAGGCGTATACATTCAGTTCTTGCTCAATGCAAATATGAAAAACATGCAAAAACAGTATGCAACAATCAGAATCTGGCTACTCCTATAAAGAGGTAACACTATCCACGAACCACTGTGTAAACATGGCTTTGCTGTTGACAACCCACCTTGCTAGGCTTGCTACCAGTTACAGAAATAAGATCAGCTACATAAAGCTGAATTTTGCACACGAGTTCTCTATTTCCTCATCCCACAGAATTTTTGGTTTTAATGCTAGGTAGTAATTTAAACCCCATTGTGGTTCTGAGCCAGATAACTCCTATAAAGGTGTTTAAATTTTTTTTCCCCCAACAAATACAAAGTAAACCCTAGAGCCCATTAAATGAACAGGTAGGTCTATACTGCCAGAGCAAAGTAACAGCCCTCTCAGCGTGTGCAAGCGTAACTGTCTTTACCGCTGGAGGAAGAAATGGTTAGCAACAGATAATAATGTGCACTTTAAGACAACTCCTCATGGTAACACTGAACTTTTGAAACATTACAGGAACTACTGTACATTTTACTTACCGGGATTATCTGTCCACAAACTCCCACCGGCTCGTGTCTTGTGTAACAGAAGAAGTCTCCGTCTAATGGGATGGTTTTGCCGTGGAATTTATCCGACCAACCTGCAAAGTATCTAGAAACAATAAAGTTTTGGTCACTGAATTTAAAATAACAAGTCTCCTGGCAACAGAAAATAAGAGAGACTTCCTCCAGCTATTTGCTTTCCTCCTTTCTTCAGTCACTTCATAAAATGCATACCAATACAAATATTTCCCAAACGGGGTACTCTAAGAATGGACAGTAAATACAAACATTTATCTCTCCGCCTTTGCCAGCACTTTGCATAACATAAATTCTGGCATTCCTGCACTCTAACACAGATTACCTTCATTAGTGAGAGTCCTGTATATAGGAAGAAACATATATGCAACAAAAATCCTTTGGGAAGTCACAGGAATTAGAGCCTCATTCCTAACAAAAAAATAAAAATAGGGGAAAACAGGGTGTCTGGTACCTTGCTATGGGCTGAATGAAACCAAAGGGTCAGATCCATCCCTGACACCCATAACAACTGAACCGGAGGCATCTGGTCTCTGTACGAGGTTCGAGTACCACGGGCCACCTCAGCACAAGCGTGGAACACGAGGAGTTACTGTGCAGTCAACGCAGTGTCCATGCCTACCTGAGACATTTGACTACCATGTCCAAATCCACCAGGTAGGAGATGGAGTACGGTTTCCCATTATCCAGAGTCTCCAGCGCCTACAAAAGACAACAAGATTGCCTGAAGAGCGAGGTGGAGAAAATCGTGTGTATAGATTTAGATTCGATTCTCAGTTTGCAATTTGGATTAGTTCTGCATGTTGGCCTTTTTGCCTTCAACTTCCCAAAATAACTTCCCCATCCTTTGTAGTGCTCTCCCACAGTTTTAGCCGTGGCTAATATCCCCATCGCACCTGACGGGCACAAACCACCCATTTCTGCCTCCCTCTCCCCGAAGTCAGGGATCAGAGCGGAGAGCTCAGCCACAGAGCGCAACACGCACCGCCAGGTAAGCCCGGTCCCTCTCGATCAGGTCAGCGAGACGATTCAGCAGCTTCCCCCGATGAGAAGCATCCATCCTCCTCCAAGGCGAGCCCAGCTGGAAAGCGGCCTTGGCTGCCTTAACGGCCTTGTCCACATCTGCCTGCAGAGGAGTCCAGGCAAGAGGGTGAGAAAGGAATAACCAGCCTCCACTCGCTCCTTCAAAATACAGCTGAAGCCCTCCCTGGTTTCCAGGAGAAAACTGCTTCCAGCCAGACGGCACAAGTGGCTGGTAGTGCCACTTTTTGCGGGGCAAGAACTTGCAGCCTTGACAGCTGTCTCGCTGCAAGACACTCATCGGTGTCAGGGCACCGGAGCGCACGGGCTGTGGCCCCTGGACCCCACTTGCCCCCTGAGCATCAAGCCGGGCAGCACCGCACAGCAGCACAGCCTCAGTGCAAACGCTGCTGCCGGACCAGCCGCAGCTTCCTCGCCCAGTCTGCATCCGCAGGGAAAAAGGAGCAGAAGCAGCAGTGAAACAGATGGGTGCAACAGCCGTGCGGCCACCACCTCCGCCTGCGCTTACTCTCTTGTTATTTCAGCTATGCGGAGTGCAAATATTGTCAAGTTATTTCTGCAATGTCATCTGTTGGGTTAATATTTGCATCCTAGAACAAGGCATGGAAAAAACTCCAGAAATGTGCTTTTGACACTTTTTCAGGATTTGATTTCGCCAGCATAGTCTAAAGGAGTTTTTTTTTTCCTTGATCAGATATCTCTCATCCATCATTTTGTCCTGTCAGGGCCTTAACTTGTTTCTAGCTGGTTCTCTGTTCTGGCTTGCTGTAATGGTCTCGCCAGGACAAGCCAGTCTACCACAGACAAGCAAAAAACAAAGGGTTTCCCTCACTTACCCCTCCCTTGGGGAATACGGACAAGTTTCCAGACTGTAGGAAGAACCCAAAATTGCTGGGAAACACCACCTCAGCTCTGCCACAGACTCCTAGGAGGGCCTTGCATAAGGCATGGGATGATTACATGACTCTATTCCCCATCATCACTCTGTCTTTTTTTATTTTAATTTCCTAAGGCTGGGGACTGTCTCCCACTGCACATGTACAGCAGAAAGCGGCTCTTCTGGTGAATCCTGACCCTTTGTCTCCTCGGCTACTGTGACTCTGGCTCGCACCACCAGCAACAGCACCCGTGGGACCTCAAAGCTGTCTCCCTTCATCCCTGCCTGCCCCGGCAACCTCCACCCACAGCTGCTCCCCAACCTCCCCACATCTATTCCTCTCCACCCTTTCCAGTCCCGGCTTGCCACTGGTAAGAGGCAAAGCCAGAGGGGTTTTGTTGAAAGCAGTAGTCAAGGAAGAACACAAGCAGCATTCCATGTGGTATTTGTACAGGTCAGGCACTACTGCAAACACGGCACTCGTCAGAGCTGCCTCCGTGGGAGATGAGTTAGTGTCTTCCTCTGCAATCCCTGTGAACCTGCTCACGCGGAAAACAAACCGACCTCATCACGAGAATGCTTACCTTATCGCCCTCAGCAACCTGGCAGATGACTTCTCCTGTTGCTGGATTGATAGAAGGAAAGGTTTTCTTACTGACTGCATCGTGCCATTCATTATTTATGAAAATCTGCAACGAAAAAAGCAAAGCAGCGTTACGCCTTAGAGCCAGACCTAGGTGAAATCGGTATGAGCTTTACTTGTTTGATGGCACCTTAGCAGGCTGTTTAATTAAGAGAGACTCAACTTGTGTGGGCTCCAAAACCACACCAATACGAAGGAGATATTTTAGCCTAAAAGTACACAACAAAAGACGCAGCCTCAAGTCAGTAACGAGAATTCACATCTCAGTAAACAGCACGTGAACTGGAAGCGGTTCCTGCCTCAGCAGATCCCTGCAAGACCTGGAATCCTGGCTGGTGCTGCGCAGGGACACGGGGAGGCTCAGGAGGCTGAACAGTGGGAAAACATTTCAGGCATGGATGATACAACTGATTTTGTAAACGGCAGTAGAGCTTTTGGCAGCACTTCCCCGATTAACTGATTTTAGGTTCCCCATGTACCGTTCTGAAACTGAACCAGGCGCCAACAGCAGCTTTTCACCAACTCTTTCCTTCTCAGTAAGGCTGAATTTGTTGTTTTTTTTTTCAGATCCGTGGCAAGAGAGCGTCAGTGCAAAGATCGTGGTGCTCGCCGAGAACTTGCCAAACCCTCGGCCAACCACCCAGGGCCTTGTCACCGCCCTGGGAAGAGGAACGCTCGCCCTCCACCAGCACCTCGCCCAGGCGATGGGACGGTGTTTTCCCCCGGGGCTTCGAGCGAGGAGTACCGGGTCCAATCTGTGCGGACACCCAACATCAAGCCAGGCACCTTCCCTTCCCTTCGCACACCCTCTCGCACGGTTTTCTCCCCAGATTGCGTCCACGGCAGCGGTCAGCTGAAACAACGGCGGGGACGGGGATAAAGCCCGATGGCAGCAGGACACACGCCTTCGGTCCCACGCCAGCTGCTGCACCCGGAGTTGCTTTTTCTTTTTTTTTTCTTTTTTGTCTCCTTTTCCCAACAAGATT
>VZSZ01000008.1:26248-43851 GCA_013398815.1 Ibidorhyncha struthersii | reverse complement strand
CCCCCTGCCCTGGGCAGGGACACCTCCCCCCAGCCCAGGTTGCTCCAAGCCCCGTCCAACCTGGCCTTGAACACCTCCAGGGATGGGGCAGCCACAGCTTCTCGGGGCACCCTGCGCCAGGGGCTCACCGCCCTCACAGGGAAAAATTTCTTCCTGATATCTCACCTAAATCTCCCCTCTTCCAGTTGGAAGCCATTCCCCCTCGTCCTATCACTCCATGCCCTTGTAAAAAGTCTCCCCCCAGCTCTCCTGGAGCCCCTTTAGGCACTGGGAGGGGCTCTGAGGTCTCCCCGGAGCCTTCTCTTCTCCAGGCTGAACCCCCCCAACTCTCCCAGCCTGTCCTCCCAGCAGAGGGGCTCCAGCCCTCCCAGCATCTCCGGGGCCTCCTCTGGCCCCGCTCCAACAGCTCCGTGTCCTTCTTGTGCTGAAGACTCCAATGCTGGACTCTACTCCAGGTGAGGTCTCACGAGAGCAGAACAGAGGGGGAGAATCCCCTCCTTCGCCCTGCTGGACAGCCCAGCTCAGTTCAAATCACATTGGCACCGCTTGGTTTGGTGCACCAGGGATGTCTCATCAGTGTCCGGCACCGGCACTGACTGTCCCTGTCCCTGTCTCTGGCCATGCCCGGGGAACTTTGTGCAGGCAACATGAAGGAGAAAAGCAAAGGAAAACCCAAAACCTGTCTGTTCCACTGGTTAGTTTTGCGGGGAAATGGTGTGATGATGTAACCGGTCAGGGACCCCCCGTTAGCCGGCCCTGCCGCCATCAGCGTGCGCACCGGAATAAAAAAATAGAAACTACTGTGTATGGGGGAAGCGGAACGAAGGCAGCAAAGTTCGCTCACAACAGGAACACTACTTGGTGCATGCAAATGAGAGGCTTTGTAAAATTGCTCCCAACGATGGCGAAAGGCCTTTTCTGCTTGTTTGCTTAAGATGCCTGGTGCAACTTCAGCGTGCCGAAGTGCAGATTCACGTGCAGGGAGCAGAGATGTTCTGAACTTATCATCGCCATCACTAAGGAATCCACGGACTAAAAATACAAAGAGTTTTTAATCTCTACCTGTGGTAACTGCCCTTTATCTGACAGCACCTCACCCTTCGTTAGTGAGGGGTCTGTGAAGGGTAAGTGGGGGTGGATGGCTCTGGTGTATTAAAAGGGCCAGAAAAATTGTAGAATATGTCAACTCAAAAATACTTTAAGCCGCTGTCCTGGAAGACTCAGGTCGCTGAAAGTCTTGGGGGTAGCAGGGCGTTAGTTTCTGCAGCTGCAGGTCTCCAGGCGTTTCACTCAGGAGGGGAACGTCAGTCCTGCTTTGCAGGGAGGAGCCACGAAGCCCAGAGAGGCAAAACGGCTGCCCAAGGTTATCCAGCAGGACTCAGCTTAGGCTGCGTGCTTCCTACATCAGCTGAAAAGAAATCCTCTTGCGCTGGATCTCAGCCTCTCTCGTCCTTGGCTGCCCATATCCCCTGAAGGGTGACCGATTCTCCTTTGGTCCCCGGACAGTGGGTCCTGGGCAGCCCTTTAGGAGGTGGCACTCATGAGGACCACTTGTTCCAATGTGTTCTTCCTCCTATTGCAGACCCGCATTCGTTAAACCACTTTGGGGAGCTCCCAGAAAGACCTGTTTTACCCGTGGAGATGTGCCTGTGTGCACTGTGCCCCTCCCAGAAGGACCGGGTCAGGCTGCGTATCTGCAGGACACATCTCAGAGCTGAGCTCCAGCTGAGCCTTGCTCGGGGCTAAGCTCCCACACGCTGTCCTCTGTGTCTTCTGCTGATACCTCGATGGACCACATCGGGCATTAGCCCTGTGTTAATGCTTTTGCTCCTCTTGAGCAGGACCCGGCCCTTCCCTGGGGCTTAGCAGACAAACCCAGCAGCACTAAAACCCCATGCAATGGAGGAAACACCTTCACGGCAGACCCAGCTCTCGGCCTCAACCCTCAGTCCTGGAATAACTGGCTGGGATTGCGCCTGCCTGAAAGAAGAGACGGTGGGAGGCGCAAAGGCCAGGTGCCTGCTAGGAAATCACCCCGGCTGCCCGGGCTGGGCACATCCAGGCTCAGATATAGACTCCCTCCCTCTTCCACAACAGAGCCAAGTGCCTGGGGTTGAGGTAGAATTTCACCCTGGAGCCTTTGAGAAAGCAAAGCTCAGGTTACGAGGTTTCCCCACAGCCTTCTGGTCCTGGTGTTGAGCAACCAGCAGGGCCGCCCCAGGGCTCGTCCGCAGCACCGCCTTGTGTCCCTGAGAGCAGGGATGCGGTGGCGACCCTGGGGAGATGGATGTGGCCTTGTGAAAGTGGGCTGTGAGGCTGCGCCCGCGCCGGAGAAGCTGAAGAATTCAAAGAAGCGTGCCCATCACTTTAATATTGAATTAATACTACGCTACACATAAAGAGCCCAGGAATTATGGTTGTTCCCACAGTTCTCCCCTTGCTGCTGGCCTCTGTGAGGCACTGAAAGCCCCCATTGATCCAGTCTGCATCTTCTGTGGTCCTCAGAGAAACCCAGAGAGATCCACTGCAGTCATGGGACCTTGGAGTCCTCCCAGTTCCTCCCAGCTCCAGGGGCCAGGCACTGCCTCAGCTCTGGAGCCTCCCCTGAAGCCAGGAGTCCTCGAGGATGCGATTTATTTCCCCCCACCACTGACTGGAGTTCTTCTAGCATCTGCGGGTAGCTGAAAGTGTTATGCTGAAGGAGATACACCCTGCTCCATTCTTTTTATTCCCCAAACCAAGTCTCGCACCCCCACCGCGGTCGTTCCAGACCAACTCCCCCCGCTGCAAGGCTGGTGTAGTGACTGTCCACAGCCGCATGATCCAGGGATGGAGTTTGCCCCATGCTGAGCCTGGCAATAAAAGCAGTGAGCCCAGATATGAGATAACAGCAAACACCACTGAAATTCAGAAGCACCCTGGCTGCTGTTAGCACGACCTCTCCCATGCCAGAGCAACTGGTTTAGTCCCACTTCCGAGGCTCCCCAGCGCTGTGACTAGTGGCTCAGCTCCGGTTTGGAGAGTGTCGTCCTGTGAACCACACAGGACCTTCAGCCAGACGTGGAGCTCAGGTCCGAGCGAAGCACCAGGCTGGGGTCTGCACTGCCGAGACGCTCTGCTCCAGAGACCTGTGTGACAGTGACATCAAAGCCCACACAGGGCAAGCAAAGGGCTGCAGGACCACGGAAGGATGGCAGCAAATGCCCCAGCCCCTTCCAAATGCCCTGGGCAACACAGTGCCGGGGAAACGTCCTCACCTGGGATCCCACAACAGACAGGACAAACTACCCCTCGTGCTCAGGGGCCCCAGGCTGCAATGCCTTGTTCCTGGTGTGGAGGAGGCCCCAAGAGGGAGGTGTCCCCGAATTGCTTTATTTGGGCCAGAGAAGGGACAAATGTTAAGATACTTGTGTCTGCTCACCTGGCTATCCTGATCCATGGCATGTACAGTCATCGTCAGAGCCACTGCTTTGTTCCTGGCACCCTCTGCCTGATGGAAAAGGATGGACACGTTACATCCTCCTATACCCCCCTGTGCTGGTGCTGGCCCCCTCCGATAGCCAGTCCCGGCACCCTCCCACTGGGAGTGTAGCTGTGTGCCTGGTGCTTTGGCCAGACTTGCTCACACTCGCTCTGAGAGAGAAACTGAGCTTTGCTCTGCTCCTCTGGAGAAGATCTCCCCGGAGAACTACGGGGACAGGCAGCCCTCAGGACCCATGTGCAAAGTCTGCTGGCTCCCCGTGCGGGACGTGGCAGGATCAGGCGAGGCGCTGCCCTGTTCAGCTGAGAGGGCCTCAGCCAAGCGCATCTCGCTGCCAAGCTCGCTGGGACGAACCTCCACCCCTGCAGTGCCAGCTGGCGCGAGGCAGGCTTGCCCTTTCTCTTGGCCCTTGCCCAGCTTACGAGCGCCGCGACAGTCCCAGGCCAGGACTATTTGGCTGTTTAACTCCCCACTGCATTATCTTTCTGCCGCGGGCGGCAAGACTCCTCCCCTGGCTTTCACAACAAGCTTTCACAGCAAACGTTGACAGTGCAAGGACAATGCCAAGGGAAAGAATAGTGGGATAGACGGGGGGATGGCAGGGATGAGGGGGTTCTCTGGTCCCCCAGACAGGGAGCGGTGGCTCCACCACAGGCCCAGGGCATGGGGTAGAGAGAGCGTGGCAGTCCTGATGTTCGGAGACTTGGTGACCCTCCCAGCTCTGAAGATGAGTGTCTGGAAGAAAGGCAAGGAGATCTGCTCATCTCAGCACTTCCAAATTCCCCAGAGCTGCTGCTTCCCCTCCTTTTCCACCTTCTCAGGGGATCAGCTGCTAAGAACCCTGAAATGCTGGGGTTTGCTGGTTTCTGCCAGAGCACAAGGAAATGCTTCTGAAGGGCTGAACAACAGATGGGATGTTTTTTTTTGGCAGCTAAAAGGCAGTTAAGTAACCCCCTAGAATTTGATAATGTCACTAGAATACATTAAGAATATAATCTCGGTAGCAACCCGAGGATAGCGACGTTTGCTTTCATGCCACACTCTGTGAATGATTACTTCTGACACCACTCCCAGCAAATCTGTTTGCAGCGCCAGCCAGCCCAGAGCCACGAGCACGCTGAGCCGCACGGTGGCCACAAGCAGCACTGGGAAGTGGAAGCACAGAGAAACCAGGCAGATTGCAGAGCCCGGGCAGGGGACCCAGGTGTCCTGGTATCTGCGTATTGACCTGACCTGCCTTGCACTGGCGCAAGGAAGAGACACGTAATTAAAGCTCTACAGTTTGAGACCTGATGCTACTCCCATCTCTGCCACTGACCCGCCACATGACCACAGGCGACTCACTTTGGTAGCTGGTTTCTGCTTCCTCACCACCATACCAGAAATGACCAATGTCCCTCCATTTTGAGGGTTCAGGGCTGCAGCAGCACCTGCTCTGCACAGGAGAGCCCAGGATGGTGGTTGGGCCAAAGTCCAAGTGGCATCTCGGAGCCTGCACTGCCGAACACACTCGGCTTATCACTGGGCAGGCGACTGTTTGCTGACGGGGACGTCTGCAGGGACAGCCCCTGCCAGAGAGAGTAGGATAAGAGAATACAAAGGAGGAAACAAAGCTGTGGAGGTGCAAGCAGCTCCCTGCCCTATCTGAGGGACCTTCCAAGGAAGTACCGGGAGGGAGTCTCACAAAGAGAATTAACTCAGCCTTTCCCACACAGAGGCAGCAGCGAGGCCTCCCCCTGCCAGGGGAAAGGAATGAGCAAGCGCTGGAATGGCGACTGTTGAAAAGCCCAAGCCCAGCCAAGCTCTGGGGATTCCATCAGCATTGATGGCAGGACCTCGGTGGAGCAGCACCAGCGATGACAGCTGGACTGGCGTTAATCTGCTCATCTTTGAAGGCAGTGCCGGCTTCTGAAATTGCTATTTCCCAGAATACGAACTGTGTTACTCGAATGTAGCCAGCCATGGGAACCCAGCCCCCTTTCTCCAAGCCACTGGACTCTAGGAGTGCCAAGTGTCTAATGCGATCAGGAAAGCAAGGGTGCTCAGAGGCATGCCACGATCCCCCACCCTGGTGTAGGTGCAGCAGAGCAAAGCTGCTTCAGGGAGGAGGACGTCTCACCTTCAGCTCTAGAAGAGGACGTGGAGTCCATCTGGGCTGGGAAATCAGAAAACTTGACTGGACACCCATGATCTTTTCCAGCTTGCAGCAAAGACCCTGGGCCATCCCCAGCAGGCTGGTGGGGGGAGTGACGAGGGGAACTTCGGGCTCAGGAGCTGCCCCCGGATGTGGCCAGGTGCCATAGCTCCTGCTGAGGAATGGCCCTCGTCTGGCCCAGGTGCTGTAATATCGTGCGAGAGGCTTTGTGGTGGGGAGGCTGTCAAATACACGGAATCCTTCCTTTATGGCAAACTCCCAAGCCAGGTCGGCCACAAACTCTGCATCCTCCGAGCTGCTTTCACCTGGGGCTGGCCTCCCTGGGGACAAGAGAAGAATAGGATACCTCTGTTTGAAAAAGGTCATGTTATGTAGTCACATCCCAAACAGTGCCATGTTCCCTTGTCTGGGCCAGCCCAGCAGGACTCGGGGAGACTCCTCGCTACGAAATATGAAAATAACATCTTGTTTTTCTCTGATAAAGACTCCTAGGCCAGACCTGATGATAAACAGCACCGAGAGTTCACACCCTCCCTGCTTTCGAGACTCTCTTCAAAGGTGGTGCTTAGTTTGAAGGTCTGATAGCTCCACCTGTAGGACACAGCTCTGAGCTCTGAACTCTTGCCTCTGCTCATTTCTCCCATGAAAGAAAAGGGATCACACAGCAACGTGCAAACGGGAACAGACTAGTCCTTGCATCCAGCAAAAAGCAGCCACTGCGGAAATATCCTGTGTGTGCTCCTCTTCGGCCCTTTTTTTTTTTGTTTGCAGGACACATCCTGACCACACAACACAGCCTGCCCCGAGTAGTTATAGCAGCCTCACACCCTCCAGAGCCTGTGCTGGAGCAGGGAGGGAGCTCTGTGATTTACAGGACACTCTCTTCACATCCCTCTTGTCTACATGCAGCAGTAACTCGCTGCACAATTATTCCCAGGTCACCCATCTCCAAACACAGAGGTGAAACAAGATCTCTCATTTTGAGCCCTTATTTCCCATAGGAACTCTCTGCTGAAAGCACAAGACTGCCAGAAATGCTGCGCTTTGCTTTACCGCGTGGAATTCTGGAGCTCTCAGGGTGCACAGCCAGGAGTGCCCGAACCCTGCAGCACATGCTGCTGGTCTGACCTCCCGCGGCTCAGTGTGAGAGCTCTCCCCACACCGATGCTCGTGTGTCTGTGCTCTGGCTGGAGACTTGTGCAGAGCAGGGCCGGCGTGGTTGTATTCCTCACCTGCCAGAGAGCGTTTGTAGAGTCCCTGCAGCATTGCAGCCAGTCGGAAAAAGGCAAAGGCCATGTAGAAATTCCAGTTCTCGGGGTGCTCCATTCCCATGCGGTCACAGTACATCTGGGAATACTCCTCTGCTGTGGGGACTCCCAAGTGCCCCAAATCACACTTCCTCAGGCCTGCAAGACGTGAAAAGGCAACAGTGAAGCAGTAGACGGTGAGGAGCTCAGAGCTTTCTAGGGATGCCGTGAGGGCTGAGGCTGAGCCATGCAGCTGTGGAGCAGCAGAGACACCTGCACCCATCCAACACCCACACTGCTGCCATGCTCTTTCCGTACATAACAATGGGAGTTTGGCACCAACCCACAGAGATGAAATGCATACGGGGCAGTTTTCTTCACTGGGGTGAGATTGCAAAAGCAGTGACTGATCTTCCTCCTAAACAAGGGAGTGATCTTCCTCTCTGTTTACACCTATATTGTTCTTTTTAACAAGTGTATACCTTTGTGGACAAACCCCTTCTGGGCTGGCCTGGTTCACAGCTTTCCCACCCAAAAGTGCTCCCCAGCTGAAGTGAGAGGGAAAAGAATCCAAACTAATTTTTAAATACAGTTTTGCCAGCTGTGAAGCAGGGCCCTCCTCCTTGGGGCCATCCCTGACATGACTGCTAACAAAGATCCAGGCGTACAAACTGGGTGACAATACCAACCAGGACAGGGAGCGCATGGCAGAGTATCTGCCAAACGGGTGGCAGATATGAGACAAACTGGGGACGGGGCGACCATGGCACAGTGATCACTGCACATGCAGAAAGATGTTTCCACCCTGGGAGGGTTCTTCACAGAGCAGGGAATGTGGCACGAGACCCACAGCCCTTTCCGGCTGCAATGAGCCCAGCTGTCAGCTGAGCTCTCTGGGCAGGAGCTAATCTCTTTATGAACTCTGGTTCCTCTCTGCGTGTGTCAAACGTGACTTTGCCCCTCTCTGTACCTCTCAGTGCATTAAAGTGAGGTGGCAGGAAGTAGGCCATACAGTTATTCGCCAAATCAGAGATGGGATCTCCTAGAGTTGAAAGCTTCCAGCCAAGGACAGCAAGGACTTCTGGCCTGTCTGGATGAAAGACCAGGTTGTCCATCCTGTATCAGAGGGAAAAAGAGATCAGGAAAGTCTCAAGACAGGGAAAAATCCCAGTGCTCAGCAGCAGTAGGTGCTTTCCAGTGCTCTTCACTCTCTTCAAAAATTGCTGAGTCCTTTGGGAGGCTGCACAAGTGAAAGATTAATTTCTGCAAGCAAAGGTCAGGGAGGATGGCGATTACTCAATAGTGAACTCCCTCGTTAATGATGAACTGAACTGTGCTTTGAAGAATGAAACCAACTTATTCAGAGCCTCAGATCATTAACAGATGTTACAGGACAGGCTAGCCAAAAAGCAAAGCAGGCAAGTCACTGTCCAGGGGGATCTTCTGGTCATTTCAAAGGCACACAATAACTCCAGGCCCTGTGCTGTCATGTGTGGTAGATTATAGGTAGTACAGCCTTCACCTGTTTGAGCCCCAGGAGAGGGCAGCAGCCTACTGAGGAGGAAACAGAGAGGGCAGCCATCCTGCCAGGGTGCAGAGCTCACCAGCTTCCAGTCACACTGGAATTGTGTGCGCTGAACCTTGCAGGAAGGAGCCTTGGCCCAGAATTGGCACACACCTACGCTGCAGCCCGGGTCTGACAACACAGCAGTAGATCTCAGCATCCCTCACCTCTGTCCCCAGCCATCACGCTCCTGCATGACTTCACCTGTAACATTGGCAGGTTTTGCCATACATACTGCAGCATCGCACCAGCCACCCAAACTCTTTAAGCACCAAATATCGTTGGCAACATGCACCAGGACTGATTTCTGAGTATCCCAGAAACGGCTGATGACCCGCCCCAGTGTTAGGCCAGTGTTTTCTGCGGTTGGGCGAAGAAACTGAAATACCAATGAGGCAGCAAGATTGGAATCGACATCAGGAGTTCAGGCTTTCAGTTCCTGCCCCCAGTTTCCCTGCTCTCGAATGGGTACTGCTTTTAAACTGCCACAGATCAGTACGCAGATAAACACTGGGGAAAACACAAGAGCTCTGGGTGCAAGACAGCACCAGTCAGAGCTCTTGGGATATGTTTCTCTGGGGGATGCTGAACACGACCCAGAGCCCAGCTTTCGGACTGCTCTGAAGCTGCTGTGCCAGCCCAACTCAGCACCTCTTTGGAGTCTGCATAATGCTTTACACTCTCTCCCCCTCTCTGCTGCCTGGGATGTGCTCCTGGGAAGCGCTGTGAGCCAAGCAGTACCTGAAATCACCATGCACAACTGTCATCTTCTGAGATTCAGGAAAATGCAGAGGCAGCCACTCGATGAGTCTCTCCATGGCGGGAATAACGTGAGTTTCCATAGCTCGATACTGCTTTGTCCAGGTCTCAACTTGCTGCTGAATGTAATTAGCTGCAAAAAGGGAATGAAGGCTCTCAGGGAAAGGGACAGGCACAAAGAAACTTCAAAAGAGATGCATAAAAGGTGCACGTGGAAAAAGTCGAATGGCCAAGCAGATCTCAGTCCAGCAGCCTGAGATAAGCTCCAAGAGTTTCATTGTGATTTCCAGGGGTCTCATACATTGTTAACTGGGCACTGGATTTCATATTCTGGTGGAAATAATCAGATCCTGGACAAAAACGTAACTTCTCCACCAACTCCAAGAAGCTGAGATAGCCCTGCAGAGACACTGGAGGAGCTGAGGAAGTTTGGTCAGAGATGGCAGCAAAGAAGTTACTCCTCCACCCACAGTGCAGCTCTGGCTCATGGCAGGAAGCTCTGGGGTCTACTAACAGTAAACACAGACGCGGAGGATCTGAAGCAGCTCTCCACACAGCCCCACCACGCCTGGGGAGTCAGACACCTTGCTGCTCATCTTCGCTTTCCCAACTGACCCCAAGTTTGGCCCAAGTCCTTTACCTGAGCCTATCCTTTGAAATGCTGATACACAGGAGAAGAAAACAGTGATAGAGGATACATAGCCTTCTCTCACCATGCTCCCCGAGGTCCTCCAGCTTGCCTGCTCTGAGGTCCACACTGTGGATCTTGGAGAGGACTTGACTCATGGCAGCATAAACAGCCCTCCGCTGGCTACGCTGCAGTGTGGGGAGGGAGACGTCCCTGTAGACACGGCCGGCACAGTGCTCCATCAGGTAGAAAGGTGTGCCGAGAGTGCTGGGGAAACAAGGTGGAACCAGCAGGTCTGAGGTTAATCCTGTTACCTACCACCCCTCAGATCTCACCTGCACCTTGAACATGCCCCTCACCACCAAGGTGAGGAGCAGCCTCAACAGCACTGCTCCATGCCCAGCTGTGGCCTGGGCTTAAGCCCAGCTCAGGCTGCCGGCCAGTGGCACACAGCTCTGGCACGACTACTCCAGGTCCCTCCAGCCCAGGAAGCTGAGCTTGGGGCTGGGCTACAGCACCAACCGTCTCCCTGCCTCCCCTGCAGTGGGCTCTGCAGACGGGCTGTCAGACTGCACATAAACAACACGAACAGTGGACACACATTTAACTGCAGTGCAGAGACTTTTTTACTGCAGCCAGCAGAGATCTGAGCATTGTCGTGCTACTGCAGGCTACACAGGGTGTCCTAGTCACACACTTGCCGCTATCGCAGCTGTAGATCTTGGGGCAAGCCTGAGGTCTGGCAGTAGGAAAAATCACCTCCTTATTGGAAACGAGCATATTGAGTCGGCAGGAAGCCATACCACACAGTTTTATAGCGGCTTTTCAAAGGAAGAGAGCATTTGGATTAATTGCTAAAATAAGGACACACCTCAAACAAGCCAAATAAAAGCATTACTGTCCTTTGAGCTTCTAGAGGCTCCTCTAGCCCAAGGCTGGGCAAACACTAATTAGACCAGTGTACTTGGTGAGGTCCGGCTCCTTATTCCCTCCTCTCCTCATCTTTGGGGGGAATTTGGCTGAAGTTGTCAAGCACAGAGTGAAAGCTGAGGGACAAGATTACCTTTTGTCCTCGCAGAGAGCAAGTACAGTGGGAACAGGAACACCAGCCTCAGAGAGTGCCTTCAGTACCCTGCCAGGGCGATCCAGAGAGCCATGTCAGCACAGAAAGGCATTAGGGAATCGATACTAGAACTGCATTGTTGCTAGGCAGCCGCGCAACGTGAGAAAAAGGGGTCCTGTGCTCAGTTTCAAACACGCTGAAATAACACAGCTGGGGGTAGGGGAAAGCAGCACACCAAAATCTTTGTTTGGCCCAGAGCCCCGCAACTAACACGCTCTGAAAAACCAAGGGGAGATCACAACTGTCCCCCCACAAGTGTCCTGCTACTCTGCTGCTGAGGCAGAGATCTCTGGCACAGCAAACTGGTTTGCAGCATGACCCTTCTGGCTAGCCCTTAGCTAGGCTCCTCGCTGCTCAGTTGCGGTGTTGTGCTGCAATCTCTCTCCCACCCAAAGTGCCAGACGTGACAGTGAGATCCTGAGTCTCCCGACATGTGCTGAGAGCGCTGTGGTGTGCTCTACGGATTGGAAGGATCACAGCGCAGGACTGGGGAGAGTGTTTTTCACAGGCACAGTGTCCTAACTGCACGCTCACCGCCAGCTGCAGGGCGGTAGCACAGCTTCGTATCTCAATCCAGGACTGCTCACGTTAGCTGTAGCGAACAGACAGATCACAGACTGGGACACGGAGCTGTGCAAAATGCCGAGGGGGTCAATGTGGGAGGCAGGTGTGTGGACTGCATGATGTGGAACAGAAAAGCCAAGGCTGGAATAGAGCACTGTCCCTAGGATGGGGTTGTTTGGGATCTCCTACAAGAGTCTTCCCAGGTCAGCTGGCATGAGAAGCACAGCTCCTTCTCACCTGTATTCCCTCCTGACAGCAGAGCCCGAGGGGTGCAGGCTGTCAGAGGGCTCCTTCTTCAGCACCAGCAAGCGATCTCCAAACTTGATGCAATAGGTCCGGGTAGACTGTCCGTGGCCAAACTGCCGTAACACCAGTGGCCCTGAAGAGTTGAGAGCAGAGGGTCAGCAGACAGAAGCATGAGCTGGGACTACTTCTCACCACCTCTCCAGGTTTTACTTCCCCTTCTTGCATCTGGGTCTGAGATCTCACTCGCAGCAATCAGGAACCTACGCTTTGCTCCTGTGTCCCACGTCCCTGGGGGAGCATGGCAATCACTCATAGAGGGATCACAGGCCAGGAATATCCCCGGCATCCCTTTGCCAGCTTGTGCTTGGCCCCTCCCAAATCAGGAAATCCTAAAATGTTATTTCCCATTTCTGGGAAACAGTGACAGACCACTGAAACCTGAATATCTGCAACATTTGCTTGGAGATTAGGAGCCTTTCATTAATGTTATTTTTCAATCCATTTGTTGTACGATGGAAAGAGCCAATGGCTCCAGAATACGCGAGCTTTCAGGCTGAAGAGCAAAAAGCACTGCGATACCTGTTGCTTGGTCACTGAGAACATTTTCAAGGTACTTTTGCAGACGATCATTTGGGATTTCCATGCTTGGTCTCACTGAAAGAGTATATGGAACAAACCCTTGCAAAGGAAAACCCAGATAGGTTTCCAGGTCTTTGAGTGCTACTTCTGGATCATTGACCTGAAAGCGGGAGGGAGGGAGAAACACTGGGTGAGACAAGATAAAATTGCCTGGGAAAGAAGGAGCTCTGCACACTTGTGATGCATTTATCTGTGAGTCCAACAGCAACAGTCCACTAAGACACAGGAATTCACTGGTCAGTCCCTGCCAGCACAGAGTGCCATTAACAATACAGCAATACCATAACAATACTGCATTAACAACAACGGCTGAGCTGCCCGCCTTGGTCTCTGTCCTGGAGACGTACTGTTACTGTGGCATAGGCACGGTGAGCTCGGGCTGGGCTAAGTGCTGGAATTCCCTGTGGGCAGTCCAGGGAGCAGAGTTCACTCTTCCCACCAGTCCCATGCTTGTCCTTCCCCCAGTGGTCCTCTCTCCAAAGTAAAACCTCTGTGCTCACTATCTCCAAAGCCTGTGGGTGAACCAGTCCCCAGCTGACAGATCCATGAAGCCTCACAGCTTCTAGAAATGTCTTAAATGTATCTTATTTTCTCACATCAGATGGATGTGGTTGTCTCAACCATACGGTTAGGGCTGTTTTTCTAATAGGGAACTGAGGTCCCTAAAGGAGAAGCGGCTTCTCCGCAGTTACACTGGCTGTAGGGTCTAGAGCTGTGAATGAAACAGGCCAGTGCAGACTTCGCCAGTAATCCTCCCCTTTAACACAGCCACATCCTGTGGGAATAAGGACAAGCTGAAACAAAAGGCTTGGCAACACGAGTCTGCCACTGTGATTGAAAATCCTAAGCCATTCAAGTCAAACACAGCTTCTGGACTTCAAAACCATGCCCAAGCCTGCCCTGCTTGCATTCCTTTGTACCTTCACCGTTTTAATGCCAAGCTGGGCTGCTGCATTTAGGTTCTGGCTGCTGCTGTCAAGGAAGATGGATTCCTGGGGCTGAACGCCCAACCACTCCAAGCACAGCCTGTAGATACGAGGATCTGTCTTGTGCATTCCTTCCCGATCAGATTCAACCACCTACAGCAACAACAAATAGATTATGCATGAGCCCACTGTGACCATAAACATCTGTGCAGTGTTGGAAATGGAGGATGGGAGGGTGGGAAAGAGACTGACAGTTTAATTAACATGTGAAATAAGGGACACCGGGAATGGAGGCCTGACAGAGCTGGATAGGATGTGATTCAAGCGACTGCGTGGGTGCCAATTGCTTAGCTGTGGCTGTGTCAGCTCAAATAAGCTAAACAGGATCAGCCGGTCCTTGGATGGAAGATATCCAACGAGATGTCATGATGTGGGAGACTCACTGGATGTCCCACACCGTGCTGAACCAACTGCTCAATGCTGTCCAAGAAAGCCTTGGATTGCACCACCTTCCAAATGATCTGGAAAAGCGGTGTCTTGACCATCGCACCTATCAGCCACACCAAAGCAATCTTCACAGAAGCAGAGATGTTGACCATCTGCCCAAATTTGCATCAAAAATGTCTTGAGTCAGTCTCTGAATAGTCACATTGCCTCAAAACCATAAAAAATTCAAGCAGTATTTCACCCCTGCACTGACAGACACTCAAGGAATAGAAATGAATCTATTAGAGAGATATAAAAGCCAATGCTAATGGAAATCCACATTCAATTAATTTTTTTCCCCACTAATTACTGTGCAGTGCTGTTGCCTGCTGTTACAGAAGAGCCACACCGCATGAGTGATGACACCGGATAGGTCATGGTTATTAAAGTGCTTTGAAACAGTCTGGGATGAAAGGTATCACAGAGCATCACAACAGAGCATCCATCCACTAAGAGAACTTCATAGGCACTGGTGTCACTAGTATAATACACAGAAAGCCGCGTCGATAACAACATAATGTTGACAAGATGACTTTAAACAGTCCCTGGTTTTAAATCTATCGATATGACTCTTCTTTGCATATTTTGCTGTCTCAATCAAGGCTATAAAACAAACTTTAGTCATGAATAAACTCCTGAAATTCAAAGATGTGAGTTGGGGCACACCAAAAATCAAATTTTCTGTCATGCTGAGGTGAGTCTTCATAGCTGCCTGTTAAAGTGAAGCCACTCGAACCAGTCTCATGGTTCATGGCTAATCTTGTGCTTCATCTTTGCAAAATCGAAGCGTGCTGGGAGAGGGGTCTCTGCCTGCTCATCAACCCAGACAGATGAACATGTTGGGGTAGTGGGATTTTTCTGATATGGGGGATGTTTAGCAATTCTTTGGGATGAAACAAGCTTTAAAAGAGTAAGGACTAAATATAAAGCAAGCAGGGGCACAGGCTAATAACATTTTTTTCTTGTATAGTGTTCCAGCTTCTAAGTCCTTTATCGACATCGCTAGCTATGCCTGTTGCACGTAGACTTGTGGTTGTGTGGGCACTTTGCAATGAATTTTCAAGTGCACAAGTACCTGCCACTCACTCAGACCCTCTTCAAGGCACAGTCACTACAACGAATTATGCCAGGTAACATTTTCACAGACTGTTACATTTACATCTACTAATACAGGCTGCTGGTTGCCGTTCATTTGGTACCTGCACGGAAGGAATTTCAGTCACAGCTTTCTACAGAACTAGCTACAGAAGTGCATTTTGGAATCCATCCAGGCTTACCACATCAAAGTGCTTTCGGTCCAGGGGCAGAAAGCTCTCTCCATTCAGCAGACAGAAGCTGTTACTTAGAAGAGCTGTCTTAAGGCCTTCTGCACGGATACACTGTACTGCTTCTGCCATTATGGGGAGCTGTTTTATCATCTCATTTCTGATTAAGTCTGAGAGAAAAGAGTCCACTGGAACACAGACATTTGCCTGAGAAACCAGAGAAACCCCACCCAAGAATGAAAATTAGCCATAGATGGTTTTTAAGCAGGGAGGAAAATTAGAGTGTTTGGGTAGATAGGTTGCCTGATCGTCTTATCTTGCTGTCCTACTTCCTTTGGCAGCAGAAGGCAGTCAGTGAATCTCTCAGCTAAATTGCTTAGACCAAATAAACAAGTGTTCTCACATTACTAATTCTACAGAAGCAGCAGCAGAGATACAGGGCTGTTTTGGGGAAAAAGAAATGCACTATGACTGTGCCTGCGGTGGAATCAAGGCAGGTTAGAGATAAATACCGATTTACCATTCAGCAGGCAGGAAAGGAATCTGCATTTTAGACTGAGCTGTTTCAAAAAGACTTTATTCAAAAGAGGATTCTTGCACTGTGTTCCTGGAGCTGTGGTGGGGGGGCTTCTACCCATGTTAACAACCCTCCCCAGAGGCCATGGCCTCCATCCACTGAGCATGCCCGTGTACAAGCAGCAAAAGCCTTTCAGCTGGTCTCTGACTCTCTGACTTCTCATCTTAGCTGATCCTAGAGGTGTCCTGAGATAAAAGTTATGAAATATGCAGGAAGAGGCTCATGGAAGTGAAGGCAAATTCAGCTGACCACCCTGCCTGGGTACCAGAGCAATGATGGCAGTGAAAAGTCTGCCCTGACCAGACAGCAATGCTTCCTAGATGGTAAATCCAGACCCTTCCGTCAAATGTTTCCTTTTAAAAGCTCCTCTTTCCTCACTGAACCACCAGGTTCCCACATTGCAGGATCCCATTTCCCTGCAGTCAGGAAGCACAAGGAGAGGAGAGGGGAGTTGGCTTACAATCTCAAAGCACTGCTGTCCCAATTCCTGCAAAAATTCCACAGTCGTCAGCTCTCCTCTTGTGTACTTCAGAGAGGGACTATTTTCCCCTCCAGAGAGCAGAGCTTGCTGGATGGTGCCGGCTGGAATACAATTCCGGGCTTCCCAGTCTATACAGAGAAAAGTAAGAAAGCCAGGAGAGAGCGTGTACGGCATCATCAGAACTGAGAAACTGGCTTGAAATCCCTCTGAAGTCTGATACATCGACCAGCACTCATGAGAACTGACACGCTGGACTGGGGGACACAGAGAGAAGTTTGGGCATTCCCCCAGCTGAAGCACTTCACCTCTATTTTTGGTGTGGTGCCCTTGGGGTGAAAACACCAAGTTCTTAAAGAGTCCTGAAGGACAGTACCAATGTTGGGTGGTACCAGACGGTGCCATTGCAGGACAGTTTCATTACCAGATGGGTTCTAGCCCTGACCTGGAGCTGCCAACACAGTCGCCAGTTGCTGTCGGTTCTAGTTCTGATGGAACAACAAGGTACCATTGTCATCGTAGCAAGTTCTTGAATATCTTACCAGAACCTGAAATTTATTTTCCCTCTATGCATAGAGACAAGAGGAGCAAATGAGAAATGAGAATACACACCCGTGGCTGTCTTGTAAGGGGACGGGAGGAGCACTCCGCTGGCATCAAAGATCACGGCTTTATAACGGCACCATCCAGATCGCCTCCGCCGGATTAACCCCTGCGGGTGCTGCCGGATCCTGGCACAGAGCAGGTAAGGCGCGAGGGTAATGCTCCTCAGGTACATGCTGCGGAAAATTTGCAACCGGCCCATGCCAACAGAGGAGAGAGGCTAGGACACAAAGTAAAGAGTTATTTTATTACAGTAAATATTTGTTCATGCACATGAAGCGTCCCAGCCAAACCGGGGCACCCGAACACGGTTTTGCACAGGGTCCTTCCACCCTTCAAACGTTCAGGTACAACACAATTTGACTAATCACTAACACCCACACTACTGATTACTAATCATAGCAAAACTCTGCAAAGTGACCGTATTTTTGCAATGTTCTTGTTGCTTGTCTATTGATCCAGATGTCCCTGGAGTCAGTATTGCTAGAGTTAACTTTTCTATGATGGCAGACGACGCTGGGAGGGTTTCAAAGACTCGTTAGAGCGGCTGTAGGACACTGGTGTTATCCTGATTGTGCAGCAGTAGCCTTTATCCTTCCCAGAAAGCTCTAAGCCATGAAGCAAAATCCTTATTTCCAGGGTCGGCCTGTCCTTTAGTTTTTTTCACTTAAACACGAACACCACCACAGCCTGGCACGACCCTGAGGGCCAAAATACCAGCGTGGCGAGCGTGAAGAAGAAAAGTTGTTGGTTTGTTTTGGTTTTTTTTTATTGTTTTTAAGGAGGGTATTTTGGCCTAAGGGGATGGGGCCTGGTTCCCTCCAGCTTGCCTGCGTTGCCATGGTAACGGGGCCTATGGCTC
>VZSZ01000008.1:0-25713 GCA_013398815.1 Ibidorhyncha struthersii | reverse complement strand
AGCTGTGCCCTGTCCGCGGTTTCCTAAGTCGCCCGGGGACCGCCCCGGTGTTGCCGGTGTGTCCCGGTACCGGGGCTCCGCTCCCATCACCCCGTCCCAACCGGTTCCTTTTAACTTCGCAGCTCCGGAGATGGCTGCGGAGAGCACCGGGGCGGCCCCGGCTGCTGTGCCGTCCTGTTTGGAGGGGAAAGGCCCCGGGGAGCGGGCGGCCATCCTCCACCAGCACCTCGGCCGCAGGGAGATGACCGACGTGATCATTGAGACCATCCAGCCGCGGACAGGTACCGGCCTCGGGGCGAGGACAGGGGAGGAAATGCCGGTTTTCGGGTCTGTGGTTGTCGCCCACCTCACTTGTGTGGTGGCCCCTTCCCTGGCTTGCCAGGCAGTGGCCCGGCCGGTGACAACTGTCTGTGGGTGCGGGGATGGTGGAGGTGCTGCTGGGTTTGTGGGTCTCGGGTCAGTCATGCAGTTTGGAAAACGAGTAGAGAAGTTAAGGAACGCGCACGCTGGGGTCTGGACAGGAGAGCTGGTTATTGCTGGCAAACAATTCCCGCTCCATAATGGGTTAATTTATTTCAGGCTATGCTGCGGGCTGGTCAGTGTTTTGCTTGCCAGCATGGGTTGCCTGTAGCAGGGGGGACCGTTCCGTTCTGGAGTTGTTAAAACTTCCTCTCTGTGTGGGAATTTAAAGATGGAAACACCAGGTCTTGTCAAACCTCTGAGCCGTCAGAGCAGCGCAGGAGGAGCAGCCCACTCCTCGCCCCTGCTCGGCAAACCTGTCCCGGTTGCTTTGTGTCGGTGCTGGTGCCTGTTGGGATTTCACCTGGCACAGTACAGAACTCGCCTAGCTTGATGCACAGCACCGGGGTCCTGCCAGGGGCTCGTACCAGGTGTCTGGCAGCTCTGGAGTTTCCCTGGGAAAAGCAAAGATGAGATGTGTCTCGATCTGCCCCTTTCCAGGGTTGTAATTTGACTTTTCGGAGTGCTGTTGGGTACATGCAGGCTGTGCCTAGGGAACAGCAGACATTTCTGATGCGCCATTAGTAATGTGGAAACTTTTGATTTGTAAAAGATGAAACAAAAGCTGCCATGGAAGAAAGAAAATCTTCAGAGGCTGCATCTGCTGAGGACAAAAATAAACATGACGATCAAAGTAAAGAGCACGAGGCTGCTCCAGACTCGCCTTCAAAACAGCTCCCTGACCAGATTTCCTTCTTCAGCGGGAATCCCTCAGTTGAAATCGTTCACGGCATTATGCATCTGTACAAAACAAAGTAAGAATGCTTAACTAATTGTGGCTCTAGTGGGAGCAGTGCTTCTGAATAATGCTGCCACCCGGAAGGGTGAGTCGGTCACCCCCGGGGCTGTGGCTCCTGAGCTGGGACAAACAGGAAGGGTGACTCGCACCTGGGAGGGCAGACGGTGCCGCGAATGGTGGAACTTGAGGCTGGCCTGGGTCTTCCAGCTGCGCGTGGTGCTGCTCCAGGTGGAGAGGGCTTGTCCCAGGGGCTATAATAGCATAAGATGAATGTGGGATCCTAAAAAACGATATTTGAAAGCAGTTTCTCAAGGGATCCCACAATTAAATTGTGATCTCTGGGGTCTTGGCGGTGGGCCTGAGGAGGTGTCTGAGGCAGAAAGTTTCATCCTGTATTTCAGGGATTACAGTTCTATGTCATTCCCCTATAATTGCGTGAGAGCTTCCATTTTGGGTCTTCCTGAAGCTACCAGAAGGCATAAAATGGATATTTGAAATAGTAACAAACATTGCTCACTTGTTCTAGGAGTAGTTCTGAGCATCTGTGGCTTCCCAACTTCAACTCTTTTTATGCAGAAACAGCTGTCAAATTACAAAACCATTGTTTATTGGAGCTGCCCAGTTTCATCCTTTGCCAAAGAGTAATAGTTTCACGTGGGTACCCTGGACGCTTACCACAACCTCTTGCTTCTCTTTCTTAATATTTACAAATGTGCAAAAGAGGGTTAAGATTGACAGCAAAGCTATTCTAGTAACTGCGGCTGTTGGAAGTATGGTGTATCTAGCTCTGCCTTTGTCCTCTCTGAAATGACATGAAGTCGTGTCACTGTTGTCTTATCAGCAAGATGACCTCTTTAAAAGAAGACGTAAGGCGCAGTGCCATGCTGTGTATCCTCACGGTCCCTGCTACGATGACCAGCCATGACCTGATGAAATTTGTGGCTTCTTTCTATGAAGTAATTGAGCACATGAAAATCATCCGAGATTCCACTCCAAACCAGTACATGGTGCTGATAAAGTTTAGCTCGCAGGTAAGAGCTGGAAGTCCCTTTGCTGTAGAAGGGACTGCGGTGTCACATGCAGCTGCTGTTTAGGAGTGTTGTCTGGCTTCACTGGCCAGCTGTTAGCCGCGATTGCACTTTACCCTTGGAGAAACAGTCCTGTCCTATTGCCCAGAGCTTTCCCGGGGCTGCTAACTAGAATTAGTCCCGCGCCTTGACCTGGAGGCAAGTGTCTGCCATGTTCTAGCTATCCCAGTTCTTGTTGGTAGGGTATTTAAAGAATATATTAAGGATACAGGGTTCTGTGCTATCTCGGAGCATATTCAAAAAGAGAGTGGTGTGTTGTACTGTGCTGAAGAGAAAGGACGCAGGCAGTGGGGCTTTTTTTTTGCATTTTAGGAAAGACTTGTTCTGCTTTTCTGAGGAGCTGGGTGGTCTCCCAGCCACTGCCAGCACAGTGTAAAAAGAACGGTTGCCCACAAAACTGGCAGTCTAGGGGATGAATTGATAACCAGGTAACAGCTTGCTGCTCACAGATCTTCCTGAACTATGTAGCTTTAAGCATTCCCCCTTCCAATACCTGTGTGGACCCTCTCACTTGTACCTTCTTTTCTCTGAACTGCAAATGGCTTATTTTGGAGCTGGGAGAGAGGTTTCCCCCAGCTGTGAATGCTGCATGAGATATTTCCCCTGCCTGTTTTACAGATGGGGTATTTGTGTGCGTGTCGGGCTATTTGCAGTAGTTGCGAAGGTACATTTTGTATATCGCTGTATCAAACTGCATGGGCAAATATCTAGTGCTGAGCAGCCTTACAGCAAATCCATAAACTTGTACTCAATTCGCCCTGAAATTCCCGTTTCTTAGGAAATTCCCTGAAGCCTTATTCCCCAATGACCCCTAATAGCTGTGTCTGCAGGCAGCAAAAGCAGATCTCCTGGGCCTTTACGCTTCTGGCTGGAGTGACCAAGAATACGGGAATGTGGCATTCAGCTAATTTGCCTCAATCTGGTGTGATCATTTGTGAGAGAAAGGGTTTGGGGAGGTTACTGAGTGAAAACGGATGATGTATTTGACAGGTTTTGATTTGGTTCTGCCTCTTTGCAAGTGACTCTTGGGGACAGTTCAGAGCACGCCTGAATTGTGACCGGTGAAATGGATCCTTTCCCACAGTTAAATTGTTCCCTGACACAAGTGTCCTGCAGTGTGGCCCTTTTAAATTTTTGCAATTTGCTTTGCAAATGCACTGAAATTGCTGACAAAGACCAAAACAGATGCTGAAGGGAAATCCGTTATTCCTGCTGAATGTTCAGATATCAGAGTAGCTGTCACTGCTGTGAACTTCACTTCTTGTCTGCAAGTGGTAACGCTAAACCTGGTGCCAAGATGCAATGCCTGCTGGCAGGAGCTGACTGAGATATCTCCTCGGATGTTACAGGGCTTGGTGGAGGGAAGAAGAGACAATACAGCAGATTTCTGCTCTTCTTTCTCGGTTGTATCAGCTGCGAGTTTTCTCTTTTTAACTGGCTTCCTTTGTTTTGTGCATAGGCTGATGCAGATAGCTTTTATATGGCATGCAACGGCCGGCAGTTTAACTCTATAGAGGAGGATGTTTGCCAGCTGGTGTACGTGGAGAGGGCTGAAGTCTTCAAATCAGAAGATGTAAGTTTGTTTTGTTTTGATTTCCTTGCACTTCAGACAGTTTTAATAGGATTATTTGGACTGGACCAGAACGTTGCAAGAACTGCTTAACTGTATCAATCCAAACCCTGTTTCCCGTTCCAGTGCTGTTTCTACTTGGGAGAATTTGTTTGGTGACTTCACGGGCTTCGTGCCTCACCACTGCAGCGTCTCTGGCCTAAACCTGCTGGGGGTAGTAGATCTAGGGAAGCCAGAAAACAGAATGGGGCTGGTGGCAGATGCAGCCCGAGCTGCAATGAGAATCCTGGCTGTGAACATTGTGGATCACTTTCTTTTTTGGTAAATTTCTGACGGCTTTGTAGTAACTCACAGGGTTACTTTGTAGTGTTTTTGTAGCCGAGTGCCAGGAGTAATGAAAGAGAAGTTTGACTTTTTCTTATGTGGGTGCTTGATTTCTGATTATTGGAAGGTGCTGAGCAATTTGTCTCTCTATTGTTCTTTTGAAGGGGGCCAGCCTGCCTGTGATGGATCTGACAGAGCTCCCGAAGTGCACAGTGTGCCTGGAGAGGATGGATGAGTCCGTGAATGGGATCCTTACCACTCTGTGTAACCACAGCTTTCACAGCCAGTGTCTGCAGCGGTGGGAGGACACCACGTAAGAAGCTTTTCTTTATTTTCCCCATCTAAAACTGTGTTTGAGTGTGGTGGTTACATGCTGACAAGACCGGTTCTGCTCATCAGTGTGGGGGCAGGAATTACTGCAAGTTCTAATGCTCTTTTTTTCCCATTAAGGGACTCCCAGAGAGAAATCTCCCTGCCAAAAGTAATTGAATGCTGTTTCCCGTGGGCCTCGCTGCTAAGGCAGGAAGGGAGTTGTAGAGTAATGCAGATTATTTTAAAATATTGCAGGGTAAAAATACTGGAGTAAACAGTATTGCATGCACACACAGCCCCGTTTCACTCAGTCTCGTGTGTCCGTTTGGTCATTTGTTCACTCGACACAGCTGATGCTGCGCTGTAGGCAGATCTGCACAGCTGGCTGGAGCTTTGGAGTCCTTTCGGGAGCCCTGCAGTCTTGCTGTCTTAGATGCTGGGAGAGGATGAAGAAGAGCTGGCCAAGAGCAGGTGTGCAGGAGGACAGGACTGGAGAGTGAGACAGAAGGGACGCGGGGAAGGGAGGGATTATGACAAGATCACTCAGTAAATCGGGAAGGGGAGGCAGCTGCTGTAGACAGGCTGTATTATTCAAGGTGGGCATGGGCTGAGTGGTGGGAGGCCATGTCACTGGCTCAAGGAGACCCTCCGTGGCACTGGGCAGTGCTGGGGGTCAGACCTGCGTCTGTCCTTAAAGCAGCTCTTCTTCGCGCTGCTGCTAACCCTTTTCTATTCTTGCTCTTACCATCCTTCGCATCCCTGTAGGAGGGGATTTCGGTGTGCCTGAGCTCCTGACTGCAGAGCGCCCGACTGGCACCCAGGTGCTGCTGTCAGTTGTGCACATTTTGCATTCTTCTGGACGCTGTTTGCTGGTTTACTGCACATCAGGCAGCCATAGATACTGCAGCAGAAAGCTGCCAATCTTCACTGTGTTTTCTTCTCTGTCACTGGTACCGCTGATTGCCTGATTCTCTCTCTGATGGAATATGAGGAATATTTTAGCCCTCTGTATATCATTTGTAAGCCAAAGTAACAGAACCTCAGTGAGATTAATCAGATTTGTAGCTATTCAAGTTTATGGGCTGCTTTTCTCTATAAATCAAAACTGGTTTAAATTTGAAGCAGTGGAGCTTAGCCAGTGTAGGAGCAAGATCCAAAATAGCACTTAAATATCTAATATACAATTTAAGCAGAACTTATGTTCCCAATCTAGAGGAACGATAAAAGAAAATCCCTGTCCACTTTGCTTAGGCGCCACGGAGGCTGTAAGTGCCTGAATTTGTATAGAAAGCTGACTGCAATCCAATTGTCTCCTCCCCTTGAATATTTCTGTAGCTTATCCAGCAGCTGATGAAAAATACATAAACAGTCCTGGCAACAGAACACGCGGCCTCGGTTACCCTGCTCCAGAGCTGAGCTTCTAGCGCTTAGGGTCTGGACAAAGATTCCTTCTGGTCTTGGATCTTCTGTCTTTCTGGCAGCACAGTGGTATAGTTTTAAAAGAAATGACAGCGAGGAGCCTACTACTGATTCTTTTAGGGTACAGTTATGGGATGTTCTTCCTGGAAGGGCTGAGACTGAATCCATCGCATTGGGGTGCGATTGAAGCATCTCCTCATCTCCCTAGGGTTGTTTTAAGTACTAAGGTGCATTTGCAAAGTGTCAGTACCTCCCTCTGTTACTCGGCTGTCCTCAGCAGCGTGTAGTTACAACATCCTTCCACAACAGCGTGTTCCTGCTGTATAAAACCCTGCAGGTAGTGGGGAACTGAAGATGTCACTTGGCAGCAGTCCAGAGGAGCAATGTTTAGAGATGTGTAACACATCTATACAAGCGCTTCTTGCGATGTTTATAGCTGAGGCAGGGAAGTGTTTCTATGGCACGGTTGTGGCTTTTTTGCTTACTGGCAGAGGCTGAGGTTGCTGGCAGCCCCACTGAGGCTTTTGGTTGCAGATGTTCTCTACACCTGGACTGTAGCAAAATCTGATCAAGCTGAGACTGTGAAATGGCTTCAGAACAACTGTTCTTTGTTCTTCTGTCACCTACCGACTTTAAAAAACAGTGGCCTTGTGCAGAATGGAGGCAAATTTGAGTGGGGTAAATGTGAGCCGAGAGATGCATGTACATAAGTGAGACACTGCGTAAAGCATTGAGCTTTCTGTCTCTCTCTTTAATTACCATAATACTAAGATGGAGCTCCTTGTGTCTAATCATGATGCTTATTGCCCTCTAGGTGTCCTGTCTGCAGATACTGCCAAACGCCTGAGCCCGTGGAAGAGAACAAGTGTTTTGAGTGTGGAGTTCAAGAAGTAAGTAGGTGGGTGGATGGTGAGTGAGGTCTAGACTGGATCTGACTGCACAGCTGCTCTAGTTGCTTTGGGGGTTAATTCTGTGGCTGCTTTCGAGCTGATTTTACCACTCAGTGGTACATCTGCTTTCCTTTTGAGTTGGAATCGGTACCGGGAAGGGATCTTACCTTCCAGATTTCCTGTTCTGACAAATCTTTCTGATTCTTAGAAAGAAGTATTAGCACATAAGGTGATCAGAGTGTGTGTGATGTGTGTGATAGCGGGCAGGTAAACTAACGCTGAACTTGGTGGTCCATTCTAGTCTGTGCTCTTCAGAGCTTGCTTTTTGCTGAGGTGCCTCGTTCGTTTGTTAAGTCGAGGCCATTCTTCCATCCATGCTTGTGGCAATCTATCAGCGTACCCAGCACCTGCAGGCTTGTAATTGGCTTGAATGCGCAGGTACCTCCTTCTCTTTAGCCTTCCAGCTGAGCACGGCTTCAAAGAAGGAGGGGGAAAATCAAACGCCGTTTGCTTTCTAAGGAAGTGACTGGATGTACACAGCATCAGCAGGCTGTCGGTGTCAGATCACACTTTCTCAAAGCGCTGATACCACCGTTTGGCAGCGTTGTATGTACGGAGCTTTCTCGTTCTGTTGACAGAACCTCTGGATCTGCTTAATATGCGGGCACATAGGTTGTGGCCGGTACGTGAGTCGACACGCTTACAAACACTTTGAGGAGACCCAGCACACCTATGCAATGCAGTTGACCAACCACAGAGTCTGGGACTATGCTGGAGGTAAGAGCCCTGCCTTCTCCTTTTGTAGGATGACCTTGTTTGTCAAACAGCTTTTGGGAACCTTTACTAAGAGTACTTGCAGTAGAGTTTGCTCGGAGATTAAGGGATTCGCATCTGTACTAATACCTTGTCTTTTGGGAACATCTATCTCCACTCTAATAGCAGTTTTCGTGGGTCTGTAGCAGATGGAGGAGGGAGAACACGATTCTGTAATGAACCGGGGCGGTCCTGTAGTCTCTGTGGAATGTGTTTGTTACTCCCTTTCCATCAATTTGCCCTGAGGTATGGGAATGGGCTGTTGTAATAAATATCCTGTAAGGTGTCTGTGTGAAGTCTGCTAAATAACAAATACATCTGTTGTTGGCTTTCTGCCTTGCTAATATGCTGTTGCAGCAGTCTGCATGGTTAATTGTGCTGCATAAAGTGTTTCCACTGGTGTCAGCCTGGGTGTTCTTAAGCTAAAACTCCCTGTGGTTGAATTTTCTCTCTTCAGATAACTACGTCCATCGGCTGGTTGCAAGTAAAACCGATGGGAAGATAGTTCAGTATGAGTGCGAGGGAGATATGTGTCAGGAAGAGAAAATAGATGCCTTGCAATTAGAGGTAAATATTTTTGGCTTTGTTGGACTCTGCATTGTGCTGCTGGGTGAAAGTGTTTCAAATCCACATATGACTATGGGAAAATTACATCAGCTTATGCAGCAGACCTGCTCCCTGCACGTAGGCAATCATCTTCAGGCAGAAGCAGGATGCTTTTACTGCTGGTATTTTTTTGGTGGTTTGTTGTGGTTGTTTGTTTTTTAAACAAACAAACAAACAAAACAACCTCTTCTTGGCTCTGCAGAGCCAATGCAGCTAAGTGTAAGCTGGCTGCAGTTTCGTCCTGTGTGCACTGGTAGATTGAAGATTAGCTGGTTACGCTGCTACAAACACTCAGGTCATTGGAGAGAGAAATGCCCATGAGAATGCCCAGACTCGCTCACCAGACTCTTCCTAGTGGGTCTGTGAGTCGGCTTGGGAGACAGGATGTCTTTGGAACTATCAATTTGAGTAGTTTAGCTTGTAAACTGAGCAAGGACGTAGGAATCCATGGCTGTGTGCTTACCTTGGCTGTCAAAGAAAGCTGACAGGCTTTTCTGATACCAGCCCTGTTCTGCTCCCTTCTCTTGAACAGATAACGATTATTTTGTACCTCTTGGTCAGCTTCTCCTATCCTAACTAGGAGGGTAAAGGCGAGAAACTCAAAATTACTGCTCCGCTGAGCAGATAGACTGCAGCATGATTTCAGCCGCATTAGACACAAGGGTATCTGAGGAGGAGCAGCCCAGAGAGACCAGACTTCGTAAGCTTATTGCTCAAATAAATATTTGGTTGCTTTTCCATGAATTTTCTGAGTAAGACTTAGATGCTGAAACAGATACTTTTAAGCCTTTTTTTCTGGGAGGTTGGCGCTTAAAGTGCATAAGACCTCTCTATCTAGCTTATGAGATCTAAGTGTTTCTAAACAATTAATTTTTCAGTGTATTTTGGTGCTCTTATATCACTGAGATTGTTCAGGGCTTTTTGCACATGTCTAATTCTGTTGTGAATGCCCAATTTGGTGCTTATTAGCCTGATGATAAGAAATGATCACGTTTTCCAACCTTCTCATAACTCATTTGCAGAACCAGGAGGGAAAAGATCGGATGTAAGGCGCGTATTCTTGTTCAGATGCCAAAATAACATTGGAATGGGCCGGACTTGTTGGAGAACAATAACTGTGAAGAATAGTTACACACAGCTGAGGATGTTTTCCCAGAGATGTTCTTACAGTGAAGCTAGATACGTGCACTTAGCCTTCTGCCTTGGGTTTTGGGCTGTAAATAGGGAACTCCGCAATCTTTGGGGTCTCAGACTCTCGTGACAGGGATGGTTGATGCTTCGTTTTCCTGTGGAGCGTAAAACTTGGAGAGATTTATTGTTACTATTATGAAAAATCTGTCTCATCTTTAAAAAGTTCTTGGCTTGATACTGGGTATGGCTTGGCGGAACTTCTACTCAATCCTTGCTGTTGTGCTCCAAAGGTTTTCCTTGACTTCAAAAAAAAAAAAAAAATCAAGTGATTTGATTTTGAAATCAAATTGGTGAAACACATCTGATGGATCTGCAGATTGCACATATGTTTGGAATGTCCTGTATGCTCAACTTCACCTGATTAAATTGATTTGTGGATTGGAGCCCTTTGGGCTTCTTAATCAGCATAGCCACCCTTATGGAAAAGCTGACTGTTCTGTGTATATTTTCTGTGTTTATAGTACTCATATTTGCTAACAAGCCAGCTGGAATCGCAGCGCATCTATTGGGAAAACAAGATTGTCCGTATAGAAAAGGATACGGCTGAAGAGGTGAGCTCTGCTCTGGGCATGTGTGAAACTCTGCTGAAACAAGCCCTGGACACTGTTAAAAGGGAGATGGAGCTGTTCGGTCTCTCATACAGCCCGAACGTTGCGTGACGTGGCCTCGCATAGCCTGTTTCACTACCAGCTGAGAAAATTGGCTCCAAGACGTATCCCTTATCTCCCTGCTCAGATCTAGCAATTTGCTGCTCAGTGGTGCAGAAGTAGGTAGATTGCCACCTAGATTGAAGGTTGATTTAAATGTGCTGCTCAGGAAACTGCAGCAGTGGTGAAAACAAGTCTGTGCTGCTGCAGGATCTCTGCTTGCCGATGCCATCCGTCTCGCACTGACGTGTATCTCTAGGGAAGGTTAGCGTAGCATAGACAATATGACTTTAATTTGCTGGGCTGGAGAAAGTGGAAGCTGTCTTTCTGCTCCAAATGCATATTGATTTGCCCTTTCTTTTTGATCCCCTATCTCTCCTCATCACCCTTTGGGAAAAGTTCAGAGTCTCCTCCTATAAAGCATTCTGTAGGCAGGACTGCTTCAAAATGTCATGAGCAAAAATCCACTGAGAGTATTTTAATGCTTTTCACTCTACGTAGATCCTTTCCACTAGGTTTAAAGTGAGTCGGGATTTAGGGTTGAGTCCTTAACTGAACTTTCTGCATGACTTTTAATTAACCATTCAGTATCGGCAGTTAAGTAGCATCGTAAATGTAGAAATTATGACTGTCGAAGTAGTGTCATTGACCTTGGTCTAAAGAACAGTCCCGGAAATCTTATGGAGGGCCCTAGAAAAGGAAAAGCTATAGCAAAAATCGTCTTGCATATGACCAGGAAACGTGATCCACAAAGCAACTTCAAAGTGCAACACCTATGATACGTGCCCCAAATGTGGTTTCACGTTTAAAGATCTTTACTCATGGCATTCGCTCCATGTGAGTCTTGTCTGGATCAGTGCCACTATGCAGTGTATTCCATTATCAGTGCTCAGGCTACTTCCCCAAATTAACCATCAGCTGCATAAACATTCAGTGATTAACGCCGGAAGGCTTAAAACCTGCTCTGCATTGACTCTGGCATCAGTGAAGGCACCATGTGTGCTGACACTGACATTTATCCAGATTGCTCCTCCAGGAAAGCATTTTTCCTTTAAATTCCTGCCTCCACTATATGCAAGCATACTTTTGACACTAATAGAGAGGAAACAAGTATTTCTGTCTATAAATCTCCTGTAAGTCTGATGTTAGAGGTTTTGACTTGCTCTGTGCAGTGCCTAGAGAATGAGAGCTTAGTTTTCTTCAGCCGTAGCAGTCATGAGTCGTGAAGCGGAGGGGAAGAGGAAGCCAACGTACGTGTGTTTCAGTTTGCGTTTAGCATGAGTAAGATTTTCGTGTCAGTAGGTCACTGCCTTATGACAACAAGCTGCTGAGTCAGTGCCGAGCAAAGTAGCACCTTAATTTTCAGACTTTGACCATACTTATTTGAGGTTTAATTTAAACTGAGCAAAAGCCTGCCATTGTAAAGCCTTAAGATGGAAATTTAAGTTTGCTGACAGATAGAAAAAAAGTCTGAGAGAATGGCTAAATGAATGCTTAACTGCAGTCAATAAGAAGTTAAGGATCTGTTGCAGCTTTTGTGTGAATGGGGTGCCTGGCACAGACTTGCAGCCTGAGTTGCTGTTCTGTGTGAGCAGCTTCCACGACAACGTGGTTCCTTGTTGGGGTACTGCGAGGTGTAATGCAGAGTGTCTTCATNTTTTTTTTTGCTTACCTGCATATAGTAATTGGTCAAAGTCTAGAAACCACTGCAGAAAAATTGAATGTCATAATGAAAGTGCAGAGGACTTTGATCTCTTTGAAATGCCTGTGTGTTTGTTTTTACAGATTAACAACATGAAGACCAAATTTAAAGAGACCATTGAGAAGTGTGACAGTCTGGAACAGAGGCTGAATGACTTGCTCAAAGAAAAGCAGTCTGTCGAAAGGAAGTGGGTACCGCTGCCAGGTTTAGTTCCATGCAGCCATTAAAACTCCGCGCACTGACATCCAAAAAGAAAAAAAACTTGCTATTCTTGGGCAATTTTGAGCTATTTAAACTGGTATGCTGAGAACACAGCTTATTTTAAAAAAAGCTCTCGTTTCTGTAGGTGTTCACAAATTGAAAGCGCTTGTTGAGCAGAACGCAGCTTTTGGGCTGTTGGCTCTTTTTACATGGTCTGCATATTTAGCATTCAGTAATCCTTCCTCTGCCTGCTCAGAAGGAGACGCCAGTCTGTTTTGCGATTGGCGGATCCATCTTAAGAGAAGAAAGGCAGCTCAACAGAGGCACCTCACCCAGCACAGAGGAAAACGTAGATCTTAGGAAGTGCCTAGATGAAAGATGTCAAGCATGGGGAACCATGCAGATCAGTGTGTTCCAGCTCCCGAGGTGGGACTGCCTGCTCGGTTCCTCCCAGCCCACCAGGCCCCCGGCACTGCTGCCCCTCCAGCAGCCCTGCGTGGAGCAGGGAACCCAGGCTAGTGCGCTGTGGTTCATGGAGGTCACCTTCCTGAGCGGAAGTGAGTCTCCGTATGATGCCAGCAAACGGTCAGGGCAAAAGCACTCGAGTTGTTAGGAGCGGGAAAGCACTGTCTGTGAAACATGAGGCTACTGATGTCCTTGTGGGAGCATCTTGCTTCCGAGTGAAGTGGTATCTTCAGGGGCTTGTACTTGGAGCGTGGCGGGAGCCAGCGTCTGGGAGTCCCTGACTGCCCTTAGCTCTCTAAGGACCCCGTGTTATCTCTGCGCCCTTTTCGGCGCCTGTTCCGTAAGTTGCAGATATGTGTTCATACAGTCCCACGCTCCCGCACGCACCCCGCCTGTTGCCTCTGTTGGCCTTTGGTACGAGATGGAATCACTCAACTTGCAAGGGAAGGGATTCTCCCAGGTTATGCAGTTTGAGGGACAAAGGAAGGGATTCTGCTTCACAACATCCTGTTCCATATGCAGGTAACACCATACAGACAAGGAGGTGCTAGCAAGCCTTAAGATGGCTGGAAAATCCGGGGGGGATTTCTTGCGTTGCCTCCCCTTGCCCATCTTTTGCCAGAAGACCAAGTTCCAGGTGGTCTTGGTGGGGCTGAGGATGGCTGGGGGTCAGTTGCCCTAAGGGATTGGAAATAAAAAGGATGCAGTGGTCTTTGATCTTGGTATAGTGCGCTGCTTTCCTGACTTGTGTTTCTATTTGTAAGGTGTTCTCAGCTGAATAACAAAGTGGCTAAACTTTCCAACGAGCTGAAGGAGGAGCAAGAGCTGAACAAGTGTTTGCGAGCGAATCAAGCCTTGCTGCAGAACAAACTAAAGGAGGAGGAGAGAGCGCTAAAGGAAACCTGCGAACAGAAGGACCTGCAGATCTCTGAGATCCAGGAGCAGTTGCGGGATGTCATGTTCTACTTAGAGACGCAACAGAAAATCAATCACCTCCCAGCTGAGACCCGGCAGGAGATTCAGGAAGGACAGATCAACATTGCAGTGGCATCTTCTGCCAGCTCCTCCACGGGGGGAACGGGCAAACCTTCTTCCAGGAGAGGCCGTGGCAAGAGGGGCAAATGAGAACCGGAATGCCCTGCTCCCATCCTGAAACTGGCCGTGCTGGTGGTAGGCCAGGCTCACCTCTCGGGACTCCAGCTGGGGACGCCCAGTTCACTAAAGCTCAGCTAGAAATTGTCGTCAGAGCTGCTCATAAAACTGGCTGCCAGTCAATGGAGGTGTCTGTGGTTATTTATAAGCATTTTCACTGCACTATTTAGCTATTTTTAGGCAGATCTTAATGATCTTTTTGCCTTCCTACCTTTCCAAAGCCCCTCCTGTCATGCATTTGACTTTCTTGGGAGAGTGTACTGTTTGGGGTGGGTGTGTACATGTTAAATATCGCATTCCCTACGGGGGTGCTGCAGGGGAGGCTAGGCCCAGTGTGTGAGGCTTCTCCAGTGCTTCTCCTGGATTAAAAGAGTATTCTCAATTAAGAAATGACTTTATTTAATAAACAGTGTAAATTAGGTTGTATACATCTCCTCTTAGTATGTGCGGTTCTGATGCTGCAGAACTGCTAGTGCAGGAGTAGAACTGTAGTTTGGAAATAAAGGAAAATAAACCATCTTAGTGGTGTAAAACTGAACGAGTCCTCAAGGCTTGTAACCGAGGATATTAAATGCTTTAAGGGACTTTGCTCCTATCTCTTTCTTCATTTTAAAGATTGAAAGGCCTTTGAAAGGCTGGTGCTTGCTGCCTTTTGGGCAGAAAGCATGAAAGTTTTATATTCTGGAAACTGTTTAATGTGGCTTTTTTACAGGCACTTCTACAAATTAAATAGGGCCGTCTTTGCGAGGACTGATACACATTAACCTATTAACGGCTGCCACAGTCTTCTGATCCTCCTGGAGCGGGATGCTTGTGCGTTCCCTCTGTGAGCTGCACTAGGGGTGTGTTGGCGTAAGCTCCAGTGCTGCTATCCTCAGAGCAAGGTGAGGAGAATGACTAACGCAGCGTTTTAAAAACTCTTCCTCCATGCCTGTGCCCAGCCTCTGCAGTAGCTGCTCGCCCGCTGGGCTGCTGCGCTGGCTCTGCGGCGGGGCTGCGCCCGCTGCCCCACGGCGGGACCCTCGCCGCTAGATGCAGCTGTTGTATCCAGTTACCATGATCATTTGGCGCTGCCTGTTCTGCTCCGAAACGTGGTTCTGCCCAAAATCTCAGCTGGCAAAACTTTCGTCTTATTTGCCCCAAAGGTACGTAGAGCCCGTAAGGGAAATTTAAGGACGAATCTGAGTGGTTTTTCTTTGTTGGTTTTCACTTAGAATATATACAAAGCTTGCTGCTCTGAGGTTGGAAGAGTTTTACCCTGGCTGGAGAAGTGACTGTCCTGGTTGCTGTGTTGTGCTCAGCCATCTCAGCGTTTAAAGGCTATTAAAAATGGGGGAGTCCGTGGTTGTCTTTTCAGACCATAGTATGATCCTTTTCCGTTGCTCGAACTGCAGGAACAGCCGTGACCTTAGTCTGTAACACTGAAAATACAGCTCTGACTTATACCAGCTCCAGACTGGAACAAAGAAATAAAAGAGCTGGTCCTTTATTGCTAGAAGTTGTTCTTTTTGGCCAATTGAAAGGAACAAGTTACAATAAATAGAATGGTTCTGGGAAGGTGAGTTGTTATAATCTGCTTCCTGACTTTATGGTACAGGGCGCTTGGCCATGCGCTCAGTGCATCCTCTGCTCAGGTTTGGAGATGTGCCCCAATCATCTGGAACTTCTGCCTTTCCTAACTTTGTAGCATGAATGTACACTAACTCTTTTCTAGTGTGTGGATTGTACAACTGGGCCTCTGCCTTCTGTAAATTATTCTGAGGACCTAGAGACGTACAACACAGCTTGCTCTCCTATAGAAACTATTTTATTTGAGATATATTTTTACACCATCTAAGATCCTCTGACCTTTTGCTGAAAGCTTGCTTTGTGTAGAACACTAAGATGCTGTACTGTATCTTGGAATTCATTTTCAAAAAATGTGATTGAAAATTAAAATGGCGTGCAGTATTTTTGTTTGTGTATTCAACTGGAAGTGGAGGGAGGAGATGGCAGGGAGAACGACAAAACATGCTACTTATTCTGTTTGAAGTCTTCTACTTTCTAACTCCAAGGCAAAGCTGTCCAAACGAGCTCTTTGTCATGTTTGGGTTGGGGGGAAGTTTGCTTCAGCTGAGCTGATATGAGCAGATAAGGCAGGGTAATTATCTCTGGCTCATTAGAAGGGGGCAGCTCATGCAGAAAAAAATAGGGTTGTTGAGTACTTTTGTGTTAAACCGAATTACCCTCAGTCCGTGAGTCCCTTCCAGCTTCTCCTAAAATGGTCCCAGGTGGCGAGGCACCCTGCGGCGTCCATCTGGGTGTTTATTCACCCCCTCCTTGTGAGACTTCTTCCGCGGTGGGACCAAGCTCTATCTGGCTGCGGGGCAGAAGTGGTGCCGATGTGGCTTGGTCCCATGCGTGGTGAAGGGAAAAGTCCCAGCGAAGGCCAGTCTGTGACTCTTCCTTACTCATCATGCGGACACCCGACTGCCTGGAGAAAGCAGCGGCGCTCAGAGCTCTCCAGCCTGTGATGGAATTTTGACGTCTGCGCCCCACACAACAGGTCAGCTTTGGGGCTGATGACTCAGTATCACCACAGTAGAAGGCTGCAGCAGCAGAAAAACCCCCAAGCACTGGATGGCTGAGATTGGCCCAACTCCTTAAAATAGACTGGTTTGTTGGGTTTTTTTTAATCATGAAAGAAACACGCCCCCCCCGATGAACAGCAAAGGGGTTTTACTGTCTCTGCTGGTGCTGTGTGGGGTGGCTGGAGTGGTATCAAAGAGCTCCAGGACAAAGCCTGCCTTGGCGCTTGCCACGTGGCGGTAATGGAGAGGAGATGTTCTAGCAAGAGCAAGAAATGGGGGACCTGCTCTGCCCCCAAAGGGCCACTGGCGGCCAGCACGTTCTGTAAACTTCACTGGATCCTGCTGTTCCCTCTCCACAAAAGGTCCCTGATTCACAGGCTGGCGGAGAGGGAACAGGACGGCAAAATGACTCGTGATTTTGCATACGTGGGCAGGACGGTAACGGAAACACCCAAGGCAGCCCAAGAAGTTCCGATGCCAGCTCAGCACCTCTGTAGCGAAAGCCTCTGCCTGCTTGTGCGAGGAGGTCACCAGGGACCGCAGGAAAGGCTGCAGGATTTAAAATGGCCATGGAGAAACACAGATGGAGCAGAGTGACAGCCAGAAGTCGCACGAAGCTTGGCAGAGTCCTCCGCGCTTTGAGGATGCTGAAATGATTCACTCCAGCAGCTGTTCCCGAGCAAGTGGAGGGGAGAGGCAGTTAGACAGGGCGATGGGTCGGCGCGACTGGGAGGAGCAGTGCCCACAGCCGGAGGGACCGCAGGGACAGAAAGGGCTGTGTCCCCCTGCTTGGAAGGGAAATGGAGGGCAGCTCGGGGTGAGCTGGGGCGCAGAGCTCAGCTGTCGCTGCTTCATGCCAGGGATGTTCCCCGTAAGCAAAGTCCCATGGCCACCCATGCTCCAGCACCTCCTGGTCTCTCTGCTGAGGGGTTTCCACCAAGCCCTTTTGGGGCCAGCCCAGCAGCAGCCTGCACAGCCCCTCCCCGTGCAGCCCAGCCGGCCACAGGTACCACAGTTTGGGGTGAGATGCCTGGCTGACATCACTCTGTTTTCACGCAGTTCCAAGGACTTGGTAATTTTTCAGTGGGCTGATTTGCCTGTTGGGAAGAACCTGTCCATTAACACCAATTAATCCCCCCCATGACACGGGTTCTGCTCTTTTAGGGCCTGAAGTCCCTGGTGAGATGACGTCTTTCTGGTTTGTGCCCTAGAAAAACCTTGCATGGTGCCACTAGCAGAGCAGACACAGAATCACTCCGTGAGTCCATCCATCCGAGCGGCTGGAGCACCCCATGGCCAGGCTGTGTCCCCTGTGCCTGTGCCGCAGCCAGCCCAGGCCGCTCCGAAGGGACACGCTGCCGTCCCACCACCCGCTCTCCGCTCCCTTTACCTTTTCACCGGAGCCCAATTCCCCAAGGCCCTGTGGAAAATTCCTGCCTTGATCTGCACCAACCGACTTGTCTGTTCTTGTTCAAGCTCTGAGAGATTCGCATCCATTTCTCCGAGGCTTTCCTCCCTCCCTCTTTCTACATAAATGGGCATTTTGTTCTGATAACTATATTCTAAAGGCAGACGCGCCCAGCTGGTGTGGCTCTCCACAGCAGGTCCTACATCAGGACAGTCAGCAGGTTTGGAGGGGACTTTTGCAGCACAGGAGGGACTTCTGTATATTCATTCTCCAGCCTGGATTCCTGTACACGTTTCCCAACGCAAGCGTCAGCTCTCTGCACTGGTTCGCTTTGGCCTCCGAGGGGCAACAGCAAAATAGCGAGAGCTTTGCTGGAAGGAGGAAGCAATTTGTGATATTTGCTTTCATTTCGAGCCCAAGTTACAACCCCACGCCTAACCCTTCCTGCTCCCGCCCCACCCTTCAGCAAACGTTATTTATAGCGGCAAGTGGCATTTATAGCTTTGCCCCTTCTTGACCTGGAAGTTATTGGTTAATTGAGTTAGACAACAAACCTCAAGACACTCACGTGGTTTCCTTCCACCTTCTCGCAGGGAGCTGGAGAGTCAAGATCTTTCCATCCCAAGCCGGTTAAAAACGTCAAACGCATCAGAAAGAGCAATCTTCCCCGCCAGGAAATTGGTCCCCGTTGGAACCTCCTTCAGGGCCAACAGCTCCTATCAAGCGACTGCACCGGGGTGGGGGTCACTGCCTCGCTGGAGCTGGAGCTCGCTCTGGGGTAGGTGGGGGCTCTCTGAGGAGGGTTTCCCACACTGCGCTGAGGCTGGAAAGCAGCGGAAAGCTTTGATGCTCGCTGGTGGGAGCCGTGCTCTGAGTGGAGCCGCCTGAGCTCACCAGGAGACTGAGATTTTGGTCTTTTGCGTGGGTTTTAGTAATGTGATGGCTCTGTGGTTGTACGGGTTAGCTGGGTCTGTGGGCTTGAGGGCAGCGGGGTGAGGATGAGCTCTCGTCTCGCTTGCGCTTTGTTAAGCATGTATCTTACTCCCAACCTCAGATCACTGGGGCTATGCTGGTCTCTGGTGCTGAGCCCTGAATGTTCCTTGTCATCTGAAGGGGGCACGTCAATGGCAACGTTTCTCTTCTGCGCTGCTGAAGGGGTTGTGCTCGCAAAAGTGCTTAAGTTGAGCTGCAAAGCCCCTGTGTTTGCACTTGGGGGTGTGCAGGAGCCTGCGCTGGGCAGGGAGCTATGGGTGTTCCACCTAATGCCGGCAGAGGTTGCAAAACATTCTCAAAACCCACCTGGTGGGCTTTTTCTAGGGGTAGACTGCAACTCAGCTCTTTCTCTTGCCTGTTAGCAGTGTCCCTGTGCACTGGTGATGGCCTTGGAGGACTGTGTCAGTGTAGGACGCACCTTGGCTCTCTGGATGCAAAGACGATGTTCTTGACAACTGCTTACACGCCTCTGCCTCCCTCTCCCCTCCTCTCTCTATTTATATGCACATTGTGATATTTATTAGTCTGTATTGATGTGTGACACTGTCAGGTGAAGAAACGTATGCGCTTGTCTGTGAAACAGAGGGCATTAAGCGCATGGAACNGGGGGGGAAGCCCCCCCCCCCTACAGGTGTGAGCAAGGTTCCAAGGCAACTTCATGGTCTCCATGTCTGAGCTCTGCAAACCTAAAATAAAACCACAGTAAATCTGTTTAGCGTGTCAAACGTGACTGGATCTCCTAGAGCAATTCCTCTACACTACTGGTGATCTTAGTCCAAGCAGAATTCCTGTAGGCTGGAGAAACTCCTAGTGCTGTTGGCTCAAACCCACGGTCTGTGTGGAGTCCCAGTTGGAAAACCTTGTGCAAGGGCTGGAGGAGCCGAGCGGGAGGTGCAGCCGAGCGAGGTGGGTGAGCTGGAGTTGTCCACAGGAGACAGGGATGCTGTGGCAGCCAGCGGCCCTGCCACGATGGAGGGGGAGCTGGCTGGTCTTGTCCGAACACAGCCGTGCTGAGAGCTTCCCTCTGCAAGTGCAGGGGTTGCATGAAGAGCAAAGAGGAGTTTTTCCAAGCAGTTCTCCTTGGCAACTTTCAAACATGCTCCGGCTTCACTGGAGCAAAGAAGAAATCCCAACTGGATCCTGCCTGTTTGTTGAAGGAACGTTGAGAGCTGAGCGCAGCCCCGGTAATTCCAGAGCTCCTGGCCTCCACCCCTGGCTAACGTACCCCTGCAGCTTCATCACAAGGAGCCAGACACCTACTCCTCCTCCCAAGAAATCAACGGGGAGGAATGAATAACGGTGTAAAAGCTGAGGTTTATAGGCAGCTGGGTGGGAATGCGGGCAGCGTGCTGAAATCACGGCATTTTCCTCTGCGGCAATCGGAGTCAAACTGCAGAAGCAGTTAAGAGGATTAGATATTTTTGATCATATTTGCAGCTGCGCTAGCTATAACTGAGAGGAGAAATCCAAATGCTTCGTCTTGGGAAGCGTCTCCGAGCCTGGAAGAGACCGTTCCCTCGGGACTCCGCATCTGGGTATGTGCTCAGCCCTGGTTGTTTTACAGAGCTATGAGGGTTTGTCCTTCCTACAGCTGAAGCAGTGGCGTTTGGCTCCTTTGAAGACCCAGGCTCCCGTGGAAAACTCACTGCGAGCCAGCCCGGATGCAGGGCTCCGAGTTGTATTCATGTCTCCAAAATGTCAGCTCCCACGCAGAAGGCCTACGTCTCCCAAGTGCCACGGCCTAAACGAAGAACACAAGAACACGTTAGAAGCCCTGCCAGGTTTAGAGCCAGATGTGAGAGGGGAGATCCCTCCCTGGACATCACTAAGAGGATTTCTTTCCCGGTTGTCTTAGCCCCGCAGCGCTTTAGCAAGGAAAACTAATTGCACTGTATAGTTAAGTTTCAGCACCTCGTTCTCACATATTTAGTGCTGTTACCGTCCAAATAAAAATACCTGATTGTTCCCGCTGAAGCTGAGCCCTGCAGAGACGCTGGTGACACACTGCCAGCACTGTAGTAGGAAGCTCCCCTGCTTTTCCCTAGGGACACCTCCGAGGAGCCCTTGGCCCCCAGCGCAGGCAGGATGGGCTGAGGAGAGGTATGGAATCCATTAAGCTCTTTTTCCAATCTTGAACAAAAATGTGGCCATGTAACCAAGGAAGAAAACATCACTCCTCGACACGTTTGCATTTGCTGGAAGCGCTTGGCCCCGCTTGCCAAGGCTGCCCGGCGTTCCCGTGCGGAGGGGTGGTGGTCCTTTCTCCATGGATGGAGGCTCTGCTGGTGCTCCTGGCTGGGACAGGCAGGTTCCTCATGAAGACAAAATCCCAGATCTGAGCCCCAGGTGTAACGTGCCGGAGGAGGGGGAAAAGTTCTGCATCTCACTTCCAATTTGCCTGATGATTTTAGCACAGAGTCTTAGCAAACAAGGGAAGGAGTGCCAGAGGTAAAAAATTCAACCCTTTCCAAATGCGGTCATGTGGTAGTCATCTGCCAAAAAACATAAACCAAGATCACAATCCTAAATTTGTCCTTTGAATGTACCTGTGCCTGTTCTGTAGTAGTTTCCTCCTAATCCCCAGGGATTAATACTGAAGTGCATCGAAACATCTGAGGTGAAGGGGCACAGTGGAAATTCCTTGCGGGCTGGTAATAATAACAGAAAGCTGCTCTGTGAAGCAAACCTGAGGCTGACTTGGTTTTTAATGGACATCTGTCTGTAGGGGGAAAAAAATGCCATGGCAACTGGCTTTCTTGTTGGCATGCCTGTCTCAGCGCAGGGACGGGGAGAGGGTGGGTATTGTGGGGTCTGTGTAGCTGCGCTGGGGAAAGGTGGAGGTACAGCTCGACGAGGCTGTGAGGCAAAGGTTGTTTATGCTCTGTGAGCACCAGATCTTGAGGGATTTAAGAGCTAAATCTTGGCATAACGATCGCTTTGTGTGCCGCTGCTTAGCAGGAGCAAGGCTGGGCTCCCCCCCCGCCCCCTTTTGTAAAAACGCGAAATCTAAAAGCGAAAAGCGCTTGGCTGAAGATAGCCTGGCAGTTTGCTGGGCAGAATCGGGGTCTCCCGGTTTGCAGCTTTGTCCCGAAACAATTGCTATGGAGCTAGAGCATCACTGTCCAGGTCCTGGAGCTTTGCCGCCTGGAGGAAGGAAATGCCTTTGTTTAGTGTCCGAGACCAATGGAAACGGAGAGCAAGGTTCATTAAAATGTTGGTTATAGGTAAAACGAGCTCCGGTACTTTTGTACCTCTCTCCTGAGCTCCGTGGACGTCAGCATTTCCCTTCAACTCCTGTTGGCTGCGGGAGAAGCAGCTGGCACGCGTGGCTCAGCGGGCATATCCGTCACCTGCACCCTGTCTGAACTGAGCTGGAGGGGGATGCTGGTGGGCTGAGAGGAACTGGAAAGAAATAGCTATAAAAAGGATTAAGAGCAGCCCTGCCGAGAAGGACTCGGGGGTGCCGGTGGATGAAAAGCTGGACATGAGCCAACAATGTGCGCTGGCAGCCCAGAAAGCCACCGGCATCCTGGGCTGCATCCCCAGCAGCGTGGCCAGCAGGGCGAGGGAGGGGATTCCGCCCCTCGGCTCCACTCTGGTGAGACCCCACCTGGAGTACTGTGTCCACCTCTGGGGCCACCAACAGCAGAAGGACATGGATGGGGTGGAGCAAGTCCAGGGGAGGTCCAGGAAGGTGATCAGAGGGCTGGAGCCCCTCTGCTGTGAGGACAGGCTGGGAGAGTTGGGGTTGTTCAGCCTGGAGAAGAGAAGGCTCCGGGGAGACCTTATTGTGGCCTTCCAGTACCTAAAGGGGGCCTACAAGAAAGATGAGGACAGACATTTTAGCAGGGCCTGTTGCGACAAGACAAGGGGTGATGGCTTTAAACTAAAAGAGGGAGGATTTAGGCTGGATATAAGGAAGACATTTTTTACAATGCGGGTGGTGCAAGACTGGCCCAGGTTGCCCAGAGAGGTGGGAGATGCACCATCCCTGGAAACATGCGAGGTCAGGTTGGATGGGGCTCTGAGCATCCTGGTCTAGTTGAAGATGCCCCTGCTCATCGCAGCGGGGGTGGACTAGATGACCTTTAAAGGTCCCTTCCCACCCAAACCATTCTATGACAAAAGTGCAAGTGCGGATCAAAAACTGTATGTGACGGGAGCTGATCTCTGCTTGGAGCTGAGCTGTGAATCCGAGGGGCCGCAGGCAATGAGAAGACACCAGCGTGGGGAGGAAAGGCAGAGGCGGGCAGCAGTTGTCCTGCCTGGTTGGTTTGGAACTTGGGCTTTGGTTTTGCTCGTTGTCATGTACATATCTCTTTCTGGTTCGGCCAGTAGTGCGTTCATCAGCTAAAACTGAAGGCAGCTTTGCTGATGAGCTAATATTGTAACTCCCTGGGAAGTGCTTCTTGTTTGTTAGAGTGCTGATGTGTCTTCCCAACGTCTTTCCAAGTGTTTGGAGATCACTCTGCCCACAGCACTGTTCACAAAGCTTTAGCCTCCAAGAACAGGGTTAGGGATAATGGCACTAAATAACAGAAGTCTTCAGGGAAAACACATGTGTAGAAATGCTCAGTTCTGTGAGCTTCTCCAGCCGCTGATTTTGTTTAAACTCAATGCCAAGCGCTTGCGCCGGCTGTCCCTCGGTAGGCACGCGTGTTTCATCTTGTTGAGTGCTGTTGAGGATCACCCTGGGTAGCTCAAGGAAGAGAGCACAAACCTAACAGCAGGTTAGATCAAGGAAACGTTACATCACGTAGCACTTCCTGGTAAGTAATGATCTTATCGGACTCATTCATCCTCGTATGCAAATACAGCCGGCACAAGTAGTCGCAAATCTGAATGAAAATAGTAGTCTTGGAAAAAAGAGCAGCTCCAACCTGGAACATGGACAGAAAGGGCAAAACAGAATGTGATTCTCCATTAGAAATTGTTGCTTTTCTTTCTTGAGCACAGAGCAGGTGATTTTGAAGCCTGAACACTTCTACAGCTAGACCACCGCATCGGCTGATGGCTGGGCTTCGTCACAACCTCATCTGCAACTAAACTGGTAGCTATAACAGTAGGGAATAGACAAAAAGGGGAGAAATTGATGGAGCCAAACCATAAAGTAATAAATAGAGAATATTGGGAATGGTGGGCTGTCAAAGAAGAGCCTATGCAGGTAGAAGTAAAGGGAATGATGTGCCGTCATGGCAGTATAATCCCATTACGCTGGAAATGTAGTAGTCCGCTGTAGCTGTGCGCTCACAACAGAAAGGTGAGGAGCAGTGTCTGCGCCGGCGGTCACCAAAGCAGCCGACTGTCACTAGAAACCAACCTGCAGGTTCTCTGGTGGTCCCTACTGCTGGAGCTATTTTATATTGGGTCACTTCTTCATTTACTTTTAATGTGTTTTTTTTTTCTTTTTACAAAGATGCTCGACAAACAAAAAAGGGAGGGCACAATGAAAGCCAAACAGAGCTTAACAAAACAAAGAATACATTGAAGGAGAAAACAAGTCAAACTGCAACTGCACTTGAGTCATTACTGCAGCCATGAACACAAGTCTTATTCATACACCGCCTTCCAAGCATGTAATGTCACCCCAAAATGTAGTTTAGTATGTTCATGTCATGTCTTGGAAACCACCTCTGCCCAGGGAACTTATTTCTGTATTTTTGACATCCTTGAATATCAAGAGCTCCACCATGGCCAGCAGGACCTGACAGCATGGCTGCCGCTTCGCAACGCTGCAGTTTCTCTAATAATTCTTAAACCTTTAGCCACATAAAAAGTGACTAATCACTGTGCAGTAAACATTCTTAGCTGAAAAAGCATTGAAGTAATGTCCTTTGAAAAACCCCAACTATTAAGTGACCTGGGTATGTTATACTCCGTTTCTTAGCAGACTTCCTTGTGCTTTTTCTTGCTAACTTTCTTTTAAAATGCAAAGCACGCTGATGAAACACACCGAGTAAGTCATCTTTGCTAGCTGTAGCTTACTTGAGTTAGTTTCAACTTGTATTTTGGCTCTTCAGGCTCCTCTCCTGCTGCATTTCTCCTAGTGTGGCAGCGGTTGGAGGCCCTCTGTGTGTGTATATATATAAAGGTCTTCTCTTAGGTAACCTTAGTTACTCCATCGTGTGCAGTGAAAGACTTCTGTTTTCAAAGTAAATGGTCCTAAAATTTGTGCCAGTGGTAGCCTGAGCGCTCTGCAGCTCCGCAGGTGCTAGTTGCCTCCCACAGAAACTCTTGGTCTGCAGAAATCCTTCCTATCGCTCTCCCTCGGTTCCGTGGCTGCGAAATAGCAACGGGTCTTGTGAGTTCACTAAAGTGATTGAAAAATGTAGTTTCCTTAAAACCACTGGCTCTGTCTAGGGCAAGTATTTTCAATGGAAAAATTCTTTGTGCTGAGCCCGTTTCAGCTAATATCTGTCATCTAGCTAATAACGCGTTAACCACAAGGTTATTTGGGCCTGTAAGGTAAAACAAAACAAGCAGCTTAACAGTCAAAAGTGTAGGGAAAAATGCTAATTTAAGAAAGCTGTTAAATATTTGTTATCTTTTTACCATTGTGTGTTGCCACCCACAACTCTTCCAACCGCATGGGAAAGCTGCTGCTTTACAAGCAAGGTGTATAAATAATGCCTGCTAAGAGCACCGCTCCTTTTTATTACATTTGAATCCTGTGGGATTTCTGGAGCATTTCTATGAATAAACTCTGAGCATTTTGAGTAACCATGGCTATAAATCAATTTAGCTCTTGGTTTTCATGTTACATCTGCTCTTACCAATCCTATACGTACATAGATTTTTAACAGGAGAGACCCGACTTTATTTTTATGTACTGGTGTGAGTTGGTGAGCCCACCGCGCTGCATCAAGCACGTACCACGGACACGGCGGAGCCGAATAGTCACTGCACCTTGAATTTCTGCAGGAAGCCTGGTGATGGTGGATGGGTAACAACACGGAACGACGGGAAAACTGCCATCTCGGGCTCAAATATTCTGTGCCTGTCAGTGCAATGCAAAATTTAATTTCTTTGGACTGCAGTGATTTAGGAGGGGGGACTGGATGGGGAGGGGGAACCAAAGCCAGAAACCTGTAAGACTGAGGGGTT
>VZSZ01000007.1:252695-383695 GCA_013398815.1 Ibidorhyncha struthersii | reverse complement strand
CCAACCTAGACAATTCTATGATTCTATGATTCTATGAAAGGGTAAAGCATTCACTAGAAATGTATTTTTTTCATAATAGATTGGAATTTATGGAAACCCTTACTGACTTTGCAGTTACACCACTTATTTAGCATCTGCAACACTATTTCCTTAAATGTCATCAGTTTCAGCTTACTAATTCAACTGATGATCTTATAAGCACAGTGCCATTGCAATGAATATACTTAAAACCATTTTTTCTTAAAAGGAAGATTATTTAATTATTTTTGCAACTTTGCACAACATAAACATGTATTACAAGGTTTATGGCTTTGACTCTTACTGGCTGAGCTGTCAGTATTTAATTTTAAAGTCCAAGTCACTTCATGTAGGTGAAGAACCAGAATTAGACGCTGATATTTATGCTGCATCTCTAAAAGTCAATAACACATTGAAATGATTAGGTCTTTTATGCCATGATTGTCCAAATTGTGTTTTCTCAAGGAGCCCTGACTATCTACAAGATGTTTCATTATTTTTCTACAAAGAATGTGAGATGATATTTTTACTTGAAATAGCACGATTTAGTCATTTTGCTTTCTCTCTGCCTGGATTCCTGAAGCACCACTGACTCTACAGAAGCCAGTATGATTTTTATTCTGGCCTGTTGGCGTTTGCAAGCAAGTTTTAATTCAGAACTTTTGGGGCCTTTTTCGTATGGGTTTCAGTTTCTTCACAACCTTTGAAGCTGAGGATCCAACACACCTCATTGGCCTTAACGTTAATCTTTTTTCATTAACCAAATTTTGCTTTATTTACTTTAACATAGAATCTCATTGCATTCAATAGAGTTAGTTTTGGCAACCAAAGGAAACTATTTGGCAGGGGATAGCAAGCAATATTTGGTTCTAGTTGAGGAATCAATGGATATGTTAAGTAGTATAAATACTGCTAGGAAGCAGAAGAACTTGATTTTGCCAAACACATTTGAAATAGAAAATAGCTTAATGCATAAAAAAGACTGTAGCATAGTGAAACTTTAGCTTTTAACTATTGAATTTATGTTTCTACAGTAGAACTCACTGAGCGTGGGCTTGAGGAATCACTGGAAGTTAAAGAATGATTACTGAGTTGAAAATTGTAAATTAATGAATTGCAGGGAGGGGGGTGGTGTGGGGTGAGAAATACAAAAAATATAACAAAAGCCTAGTTAAAAAATAAGAAGTGAGACTTTTCCTGGCATGGAAAATTCACTTAACAGCCAAAGTTCTAAATAAAAGGAAAATAAAATTTTTAAAAAACACACAGGGGATTAGTAAATTCATACCTTCTCCAGAGCAAGAATTGTAAACTTCTTGTCAATAGCTGTAAAATGCCTTCTCCGTGGAAATATTTCAGGACATTAAAGACAGGAAAAGGTATTTAGTCCAATGCTTTTGCCTCCATTATACAATTTATGTCATCTTTATCTTTCAATTTTTTAATACACTGAGTTTTTTCCATCTTCTCTGTAAAAAATGGCCACACGCCAGCAGGAATTGCAGTGAGACTAGACTGTTTTTTGAAATAGGTGTGTCACTGTCATTGCTTTCTTTGGTGTTATGCTGGCCACCATTTTGTCTTTGTTATCATACTGAGGAGCAACGCGGTTGCTGCATGCTTGATAATATTATGTTCTGCAAAACTCTCATGTTTTGCAGAGTTAAAATACCTGCAAAAAAACTTTAGATATCTGAATTGAATTCAACCATCTTTCTATCTCTGCCTATCACAGGAGGAAAACCTACTCTTTTATATTAAAAAGCCTTTAATTGTTCCTGGTCTTGATACCCTTTTAGAAAAACTTCTTTACAAGTGCATGTAGTCCCTTCTCATTGATAAAGGAAGAGCTCGATGTAATACCACATTTTCTCATTTAAATACTTTCTCAATGTTCTGCTTTTTTTATTATGTTTGCAGCTGTTCTAAAGCACCTTAGCTGAAGCCTCCAGAAGCAGAGTACACACAAATGCCCTTTAGTAGCCTTTCTGGCTCTGTCTGTCACGATCCCTCATAATTTTCTCTGAATGCATACATCTTTCTTTGATAGTTGCATATGAGATTGCCAGTGCGGCTCTCGACAAACAAGGATGCATTTTAAAGGATAAGCAGAGTGCCTGTGAAATCATTGCACTGCATTACTATAGCTTATCTTTCGACTCTCATGGGCTGTAGTCCTCATGGATTTATTTCATCTGTGCTTGCACACGGCTTTGATAGTGCCTTGTACCTTTGCATCATTTGGCCTGCTTAGACTCGCCATAAAGCCTTATACTTAAAGGATAATGTTCATGATGGGGGAAGTATACAAGGCAATAAACAGCTTTCGCAGGTGATTAAACACACTGAAGCAAAGCTGAGGCATTTGAAAACCCCAAAAGCTGTTTATTGTAAGCATGGCAACACGTCAAAAAGAGAAGCTGTTCTCAACAAGCCACAGCATTAAATAAAAGCTTTTCTTTGCCTTGTCTTGCAAGGGAAGTTTTGTAGTGCTGCCTTCATTTCACTGAATAGATCTTTCCTTCTCATTTTTAATAGTGTGGGTGGCTTTCATTGTGTCACATACCGTATAACAGGAGATAGTTCCAGTGTAATTGCTTGGGATCAAAGCAGCAAAATGGCTTCAAATTGCTATGGAGGTTCTTGATGATAGTCCTTTCCTCCTTTCCCCACCCCACAAGAGGCCCCCTTTATTGCCAACTCCTTTTTTTGCTGTTGCTACTAATCCCTTTGCCTATGTTTCATGATTTGGGGTTTTGGTTGTTTTTTTTTCTTTTCAACGGTATCTTCATCTCTACTTTCCCCAGCACTTCCAAGTTTCCTAACAAGAACGCTTGAGGCTGAAACATTTAGCCACTTTAAGGAGGAGGTTAGAAGCAGGAGTATTACGAGTCACAACATTTTTAATGCCAGGGAATCTGTTACACAAATAGTGCTGCTTTTGTAATGATGAGTTATCTAAAACTGAATAGCCTTTTTTAGCAATTGTAATTTACTAAACCATACGATCATCAAGAGTATTTTCTTAAAATGTGATGAGTCTTTTTTTATTCCAACAGAGGGCCATTTGATAAACTCTTGCAGATTTCTGTGGGGCTTCCTATCAAATGCAGTGAATAAAACTGCACTTGCAATTTTGCAGCCTCAACTTAATAGTAGTTAGATACTTAATAGTAGTTAGATATCACCATGGCTATTTGTGCAAGTTAGACACTTAAGTGATACTATAGTTAACTGCTGGCACAAACTGTATGACAGGAAAACAAGTCATAGGTCAGTAACCCTCATGGAAGACTGTAATTTTCTATGAATATGAATGGAAGAAAACTTACAGTCTAAGGAAAGAATATTTAATATTTTGCTGTGGTTTACAAAGCAAATATTTTTGCTGCTTATTGCTAAGAATTACAGCATAGTCTTTCTCATTTATAAATTAGTCCTTGAGGCAGTATCTTCTATGGAAGGAAAAAATGAAAGGAATAATAGAAGTTTGGTAACTAGATTAGATTGAAACCATATGCTGTGAAACAGAATTCATCAGATAAAGCGATAGTTGGGAAAAAATCTGGTTAGCAATTCCAAGTAGTTGTTGACTGAAGGTTTTTTCTTTCATCTTGTCCTTTAATCATTTCTACAAGAGCAGTGTGTTTTAGGGAAACTAATACTTACTCATTTATGCATACAAAAACATTCCGATAGTGTTGTAAAAAAAACCCTGTGTACATTACATTCTTGTCTCAGATAAATATAAATCCAGTATAATTCTGGATTTGCACCAGTATTACTGAAATGCAAATCTATCCTTGAATATCTTTATCCATCGTGCCCTGTTAAGTTTATCCGGGCCAAATCCCAAATCACTAAAATGAAGGCTAGGTAGGGAGAGGTGGAATTCCTGAGCCTCACAGAGAGCCAGCAAGAGCATTCACACCATGGCAGCCCCTTGGGGAATTTGTAAGAACTGCATGCAGATGAATACACTGTTTCCTGATGACTCCTTGAGAAGGCAAACTCAGAGCAGACGCCAGTATCATAAGGAAAGACACACATAGGAAAAATGTGTTTCATCTACAGTCGCTGGAATACATTCAAAGGTAACTGCTCATCCACAGATTGTGCTGTACCATTTTGGGAAAACATGCACATGTTGTGTCTGCACAGGGCAGAAAAGATGAAGTGCAGAAAGAGATGTCGGTCCCTGAATGTGAAAAAATATAACTGACAGTATTTGTGTGGATTCTGTGGGAAGACAGGTGTCATTTGAAGCTGTACTGAGGATTTCAACTGTAGCATTTGGAACGGGAATTAAGGCTAATGATAGTAAAAATATTGACTTTCTTTTAGAAATCTCATTTACCTCTAAAGGGAACATGAGTTGTTTGTTCCCATTTCAGGTTAGGGAAGAAGCTCTCACAGACTGATTTGGAGTGCTTCTCACAAAGGTTAATCCTCAAACTATGTTCTCCATTTACTGTTGTCTTGTCAATCTCTATAATGAATATGAAGTAAACATAGTCAGGTAGCTTTTTATATTTATTGTATACTTAAAAATATACTCTGAATAATATGGAGAACTGGTTTGAAGAAAACAGAATAGGATATTTTGTAGTTTTTAAGTCATTCTGAGTTACCCCAGACTGGTTCTGTAAATGGATTTTCTCTTTTTTGCCAAAGTTGTAACATTTTTTCATGCATGAATTTGACTAGTGGATTATATATAACTAAAGGAATGCTTTCCTGATGAGTAGTCAGAAAAGACAGGTGCTTTTAGTGGGAGTTTTTTGGTTGAAATAGATTTGGTAGGGTTTTTTCCCCCTATTGCACTTTCCATCAAAATGCTCATTTTAATTAAAAACATGGTTGCTATTATTTTCTGCACTATAGGGATAAATATCACAGTAAAGAATGTTTCAAGAGGAAAAAAGCTATTCCATTAAAACTTTTTTCTCTGAAACATAAAGCCATTTCCATTACAGAATTTTCAGAGGAAACTTTGTAGAGAGTTCTGTATTTTTAACATAGTTACATAACTGATGAAGATTCACAAATGTTCTGAACCCCATTTTCATCAACAGAACTTAGTGCCAGTATGAGTCTGTGTCTTTCAAAATCACTTCAAATGTCTATTTGCATCTTGAAGACTGAATTAGTTTTACAACTCTGACCCCTAGACTTCTGTGAAGTAAATGATCACTTAAGGCAGTGTTGTCCTCCACTAGATTAAATAGACTTCTAATATTGTATCTTCATCTGAATATATTTTCACTTCAACCACAGTTAATATGAAATATACTGCATTTTGTGCTTGCTGCATGAAAGGAAGATTGATTTATTTCAGGTAGTTTATAGACTATTTTATTATTCACATCAAGATCTCATCTGTTCCCTCTGCATTCATATTTCATGGCACTTTAACTGATTGATTTGATTTGACCCAACACTTTGATGGCACCTTTGCCATGGAGGCTGCATACATAGAACACAAATCATTTACTTGATTCATTTCAAAACTATTTACCTTACCCTTGGGATATTTCGTGAACTTCTGCCCTTTTGGTTCTGACCAGATTAACCAGGCAAATGCAGGTAAAACACAAAGTCCCTAGTCCCCAGGGGTGAATGCCTTGTTCACTAACTCACATCATCACATTTACAGTGCTCTACAATATGATGGTATTCATACCAACACAGCAAAGACTTCAGAGTTTAGGCCTGAATTTGTCTAATTTCCAAAGTGCCTCTTGGTGCTTTTTTTCCTCTGTCTGGTCTGCTAGGAACAAATTAGGTCTGGCATAAACGGTTTCATCTTCAGTGAAGTCAAATGAGCAATATTGGCTCTCCCCGTGTCTGAATTTGCCCATTTTGTGACACAGAAAAGCAAGATAAATTTTTATTCCCCAAAGCTCGCTGGTTTATCTGCAATATCCAAAGTAAATGTGATAGTGAGGCAAAAGCAGAGCCTGGATCTGTGCTCCCACAGGCAGACATTCTGCATTATCCTTTCTCAATATGAAACAATTTAGAACTCTGCTGTGCTTCAAACATGCACTGATCATTTAGAAGCCCTTAATAAGTGACTCAGAAGTGGAGCCCAGATATAAATTCTTCCCCCAAAAAAGTGTTTAAATTCTTTTTAGAAAAAATAGCAAAGTAAGCCTGGGTATACTTTATGATTTCTTTCCCTTTATCTGTTTTGTTTTCTTTTCTGCATACTCCCACATCTCAAAAATGAAGATAGCTTTGTCTTACCTCGGTGTTACCACAGGATTTACTCCTTCTGGCAATAAACTTCCTACTGCTTTTCACAGTTATGAATGTTTCTTGTATTGGAATTATGGCTTGTTCAGAACTTTCTCAAATTCATTTACACAAGAATAATCTGGTATTTGCGGTTGCTCTCACACATACACTTTGTGTGTGCTATTTCCAGTACAAATGCAAACCTCTGTCTTAACTATATTAAGTATTACTGCAGTCGGCCATAGTACCGCAATCCCTGAAGTGAAACTTGCTTAATAGGGAAGTTGTGGTGAAATACACATCGGAATGGAAAATTCATAAGCTTTCATTGTAAAAACTAACACCTGTCCTGTATACATTTGTAAGTAAAATCCTGTTCACTTCAGTGAACGTGATTAATTGTACTGTAATGCTAGTATATTATAAAAATAAGTACTAGAGGAATTCTTTAATAGAAATTACTGCTATTCTCAAAAGTATCATAAGCTTATAAAGAAATCACATGATTAACCTTAATTTCAAGATAAAATACATCTATGTTGTTATGACTTTCAAACTGTTAATTCACGTACTTAGTTCTAGCTTGATTTAGTTAGTATTGAGTAGCACTGCTACTCCAAACTGTTACTTTATAATTCTCTTTCTCGATGAGGCCTCTTTTTTTTTTTTTTCTCCAAAATTTAAGTGCTGGAGAACATTATTCAGCCAAAATCTTTACATCACAATGATGAAAAACTGATGGTGACTGTGTGTTTTCCAGGTGTTGCCTTTCTTTACAAATTTTATTTTATGTTTAATGTCTGGCTTCACTTTAGTTTACAAACATGTTAAAACTACTTTAAATCTCAGAGAAAGGTATAATAAAGTTTACAAATAAGAGGTTATAAGTTCTCAACCTTTTTGTAGTAGATGTGCTGAGGGAGGATGACTTATTTCTCTGACTGAAACGCTTTCAGCATCTGGCTTTTGCAAACAACAAAGGCCGTTCCGAAATGATTGTATATGGGCTTTGACCAAAACTATGCGGCTGTTATATTTACAGTACAGTAGATGTCAAATAACAGTGAAAGTAATTTTGGCATCACGGGAAATAATAGGAGTGATTCTAGTGCTTTCTGTGAAAACCTTCAAATTCTCATTTCATTAAAAATTCCACTCTGCAGCTGGTAGCAGAGATTACTAGGTTTCACCATCTGTGCAGATTAATGTTTCCTAAAGGAGAATGAATGCAACAGATGAGATGGCTGGCTTTTGAGATAAAACAAAAACCCAGAGTAGAATCTCTTCCCTGACTCTTGCATCTTACACCTGTTTCCTTTTAATCACATGACTGAATTGTTTAGGACAAACAATTGCAGCTTTCCTTAAAGCTGATTAATTTTAGGGTTGTGATCACCAAGATGTTTGTGGGCTTGGAACTATGTCGAATCAGTGATGGGAAGAGTTAGATTTTATTACGAATTGGTGGAACAGTGTCTTTAGATATTATTCTGCTCATATCCAAATAAAATGTCGTCACCCAAACATGCACAGTGATTGAAGGGCGTCACAGCATGTGCTACAGGCTGCATTAGCAGTGACAAGCCAACACGGGGAAGCTCAATTGCTTCAAACCCACACCCCCGTTGTTTTCAGTCTCCTGTCTTTCTTTTCTACTGGCCATAACTAATCTTTCCAGAGGAGCAAGGATGTGATTCATTTAAATTGTGTTTTTAATCAATCCTATGTCACTACATATCTTACAATGTTATAATTTTCAAATTACATTAGCTTCACTGCACACCAAACACTGAAATAAATTCTTGGCAGTGATCACTGTATTAGGATGAATCAGTAAAATTAATAGAGTTTCTGGTTTTGCCAGGAAATGGGACCATTAATTTGATTATTTCTTGAGGGCAAAAAAGGAAAGCACAATAGGCAATTACGGTGACCTTGAAACATTGACTGCTTACCAAGCCAGGTATCAGTCCCTTTCTGGGTTTCCTGGTATACAGACATGTCTTCCCTGAAATACGAGGTGTTTTGCTTTGTCCTTAAGCGTGCTGGCCAACAGACAGACGCCGGTATCTGAGACAAGGCAAATCGTAGCGCAGTGGGGTCGGCAGCCTCCCGTAGAGGCAGCATGTAGCAGAACAGGGAGGGGGACGGCTGCCTCGTGGAGAGGCAGGTATTGCCAAAGCCTCTCTCGGTGGCTGTGGAGTTCCATGTTTGTTCTTAAAAAAGACACTCACCCATGCGTAAGAAACAGCAGTGGCACAGGGTATTACCATCCATATGGATTAAACATTAAAAAAACCCAACACCCCAGAAACCAATTACTAATACAAACATGAAAGTGGATAATTAAACTCACTGGCAACATTGGTCCTTGCTCTCCCTTGCATTTTCCTTTTATTGAAACCCAGCTGTTCTTTGGCTGTTGCCAGGGGTAACCAGTAGTGACATTCAAGGTCATCTACGAAAAGCAAGCCTTTTTCCTATGAATATTTTCCACTTTCTCGGAAACTTGCTTCTTAGAATAAATTCCTTTAAAACAACATGTTTTTGTCAGTATAGCACTTGTGTTTTTTTAATTTTATTTCCATTCACTGTGTTTGGTCAGACTGTTACTGCTCTTCCATGTTAATTGTAACGAGAGATATCCCCAATAGCTCATTGTTCAAGTAGTGTCTCTCAGAAGCGTATTACAGTGTCACCAAAGCTGCTCTGTCCCCCTTTAAGACAGATTGGTGACACTATAGGAGCGCACCTGTAAAGCTTCCCAGAGATGCCACACCATCAGAGGTGATCTGGTGCCCGCAACCCTTGTCCCATTTGGGTATATTCTACTTGGGCAGCAGCAAGTCCATTCATTTTGATATTTTGCATATGTTACAGTTTTCTTTTCCCATTTCTGTATCGTTGGTCATTCATTTTTTATGTAATTTTCTGCCAAGCAAATAGTTTATAGAGTCCATTAAAGCACTTTCAGAGGAATAAAGTCAGAGTTTCATGGGAAGATAGGGAAAAAATCCGTTCTTTTAAATGGGAATTTTATGGTGATTCATCATGCAGCTCTACTTTATATGATTTTGAAGTGGTTAGGAATATGCTGTATGGTTTAAATTGTTTTTTATTCTGTTTTTTTATTTAACCTGTATTTGTCCGTTGCTCATTTTAGACTTTTTATGTAAATAGGCTGCCTGATTGTGAACTAGAGAGAAATGAATATTTTCAAGAATGTTTGATATTGACTGTGAGTTCCCCATGCATTTTTATTATTTTGTCAGCTTTCCAAACCAGTATTTTTCTTTAAAAAGACGCTGCTTAGGAGATGAGTATCTGGGAATGTAGGAATCAAATTACAGCTTTGCTTAGGTGAGCATAACTCCTTTTGATGCAAGTGGGAGTTTCACTTGTTTATGTGGTGTGTAATTTGAAGAAGTGTGTTTTACATCTAGTTTGACCCAGATTTTCCTATGCCACATTTGGAAAATAGAGGGAACAAGCACAGCAGACATCAGAGTCGGTATTCTGTACCTACCCTGACCCAAGAGCATGAATTTCTAAGTGTTTTGCAGCCAGCAACTTGAAGGTGTAAAGAGACCTGTCTGCTTACCTAGGAGGGATCTCTGTCTCCCAGACCCAGCACAGCTTTTTCAGAGCTGCTTAGTTGGCATCTAAAAGCACTGGAAGTGGTTTAGGCTGGATTATGGGAAATGCAAATGACAGTACTTACCTATTTTACAAGCAGATTATGATGATTAAGTATTAATTGCTTGCAGTGTAGGTGAATAGATTTTAAAACTCAGCAGAGGGCTTTACAGCTTTCCCGTGAAGCCTCCTCAATGGATAAATGTCAGACCCTATCTTAGCAGAACAATTGTCACCATCAAAATGTTGCCAAACGCTGGTGTGACAGCTGACATCACAGGCAGCATGCCTGGATCGGAGCTGGGGACTTGAACTGAAAGAGATGTAGCTGTAGGGTTATCCATGCTGAAACGTCTCTGCACTGGGGTGTGTCAGCAGAGGGATGAAACCTGCACCAGAGATGGAGCAGTAGGTAAGAAGGGGCTTATAGGCGCAACTCAGCATCCCACAGCAAGAGTTTAAGATAGACAAGACTGTAATACTTTATAGAAAATACTGTCATTATTTTATTTTTTGTACGTGCATATTCATAGCATTTGCTAAGTGCTACGGACTGAAAGGTACCTATGAAGCATACAGCCTGGGTTTTGAGAGAATGCAGAGAAATTTTTCTGAAGCCCAGAGCAGCTTTATGGATTGTTACAGAAATTCAGAGTGTATAGCTTAATTGGAGGAGTGTTTGTGCTTCACTGTGGGAGTCAAGGCTGCTCTTCTCTTTTGTTTTATCTTCCCTCCTTTCTTCACTTCACAGTCTAAATACCTGCAGTGGATTTCGAGTTAATTTGCATCCTGCAGAAGGTAAATGCCAGAAACTATTTCTTACATTACTGCATTAGAACTGACTGTAGGAAGTTTTGCAGGGAAATCTTGTCGCTCCTTATTCTATCAGGAGAGAGACATATTACTTTCAAATACGGTTATTACATATTACCTGTAAGGTAGCTTTTCTCTGATGGGCCTCATCTTCCACTCCCACCTGGATGACGTGGACATTTACACCTGTCAAAATGCACTTGGTTTATGCTATGACAAATAATCGGTTGTACAAAGGAGAAGAGGCTTGTTGCTTCAGATTTGAAGGTGTGATAAATCATCCCACGAGCCTTTTTCCGTGCGTGAGTGTTTGTGGGATTGGGCCCTGTATTTGGAAAACAACTGATACTCTTTTTTAAACACCTATGATTTCAGAACAATGAAGGTTGCTGAAATGTAAGCACATATGAAAACAGTAATTTGTTTACATGTCTAAGAAATAAAAGGAACTAGCAGCTTTTGATGGTCAGGGCAACAATTCCTGTGTGCTCTTGAAATTTCTGGAACATATATGCATACTCTATTTTGTTTTGCTTATGGTTTCCCACACACACACACGTGGCATCACTGGTAATATGTGTTAGGAGAACTACTGCCCTGGGTAGATTTTGAAAGGGTGGGTCCAACATTAATATAAACTCAATTAACTCTAGCATATTTTGATTTGCAGATGATTAATATAATATAAATTAATATTTGGACATATGTAAGGTCCAAACCACCTTCTTCTTCCCTATACAGATTATCACATTTACTTCAATTAATTTTTCAAATGAATAATGAAATATCAGGACATGACCCAGAAACATTTTACAGTTAGCTATGAATACAATTCAATCAAACGCTTTGCTCAGTATTGCAGACTGTCAGTAGAACTGAAATTTTCTTGCAATATATCCACAGATAATTTGACACAAACTAAGCATCTTTGCTGGCTTGTGAAGCAAGATGTTTCCACATATCATGCGTTTTGGGCCACTGCCCTCTTTTTAACAGGATTAAGAAATCAATAGTCGTGCTGTCAAGAGAGTGTAAATATTTCAAAAGACACTGTGGGATATTTCTGGCCAATACTTCATTCAGAAATGCTGACCGTATTTCAGGTTCATGATGACTTGGAACCATTTCACATATCTAAATTTCAGGGAAGAACTGTTTAAAATACAGGCCATACATGACTAATTAGAAAAAAGATAAAAACCCGTAACATGAGTTAAGCCCATTTGAAATCCCTAAAGTATAAACATTTACCGATACAAATCCAGGGATATATAGCTACAGTTTTACTCTGACACTGTAAGTTTACGTTGTTCATCAAATTAATACAGTGCTAAAAATTCCCAGTGCAGATACGTTTAGGAGTGCTTGGGCTAAACATGCCATATTACTGAGCTGACAGACTTCAGCTTTGTTGAACATGCACAAGCCAAACCTATTTTCTCGCATCTGTCTTGAATGCCAGAAATCTGTGTTTTTAGAGTATTCCCATAAGAACCTGTTCCACTTCTCTGTTCATCCTACCACTGACTAGATTGTTTTATGCTCAGCTTCTTTTTGGTAGACAACTGACTGATTAGCTCATCAGAGAGAGAGTTACAGAGGTGACTTCTTGGAACTACAGGCATTTCTAGAACAGCATATTTTGTCCTTTTCATACTTCTCCCTAATATTCCAGTTTAAAATTGGTTAACCTGATGCACATTCTCACATACCCACTTCATCCCACTTAAAAATAGCCATGCTGTTACTGTGATCTCATAACAAGACAGATTTGAAGTTTTCTGTATCAAGTACAGTGAAAGCTCTGTCAGTAATAAACATGTTGTTCAAGAAGGCACATGGACCAGGCTAGAGAAAGTGGAACCACAAAGGAAAGAGGAGGATGTCAAGGTAGTGTTTATGAAGGTTATAAAGAAATATAGAGAACAGATGCAGTGCAGGGAAATGCAGACAAACAGGAAAGGCAGGACGTGTTTTCAGACAAATACAGAGAAGGCTATTTTAAGTGGCCATGCACACTGACAAAAGAACGAGTGCCTAATGGAAGGGGCCTGCTGGTTGTGTGGAGAACTGTACTCTGAGCATTTACAACTGTCTCTTAAGGCAGAAGCATGACTAGCAGAGTTGTTTTATACAACTTTTATATGTGTATCCTGCTCTGCATGCGCTTGTGTGCAGCCTTTGCAGAAAATGGTCATTATGTAATCCAAAATCCCTTTCAGTGCTTAGAAGTGTAGACCCTATGCCAGGTGCAGTGAAATACACTTTAAACATTCACTGCGCGGGCTGTTTCTACTGTCTTCATCTTGGATCAAAGTTAAAGACATAATACAAATCTGCAAAAGGCAAACTATTCCCTAATCAGCAATTCAGTTTTTAAAATTCTGGCCTCGAAAGCAGGAAAATATAAAGGAGGTCTTGTGAAAAATAGAGAGGAAATTGCGGAAAAGCAGCAGTAGACAGATAGATTTGGGAAAAGGGGACTGTTGTCCCTCCTTTACCCGTCAGTCAAGCTTCACTGGGGCTGCATCTTCATCTGCTGCGTGAAGAAACATCAGGAGAAACTCAAGGCAAAACCCATCTGCAGAATGATTACCCTTTTTTTTTTTCTTCATTTCATCCATTTTCAGTGAAGCTTACAGACCCAGCACCAACAGTTTACAAGTAAGGGGCTTACCCTTATCTCCATTCCTTCTGAGAACTGGAAGACAACTGCTGAACTGTAATCATGTTCAGCCACCTAAGGGGAATATAACTTCCTACTGCCAGAACACACCACCACAGGTACCGGTAAATAAGTCAGCGAGTATAACCCACTTGTAAACCTTAGAGCCAGTTCTCAGTCCCTGTGTTCACGTAGGAAATTACCAGGTCTCACATCTGAGAATGTAATGCAATACAAAAGAGTCTAGTGCTAATAGCACATTTCCCACTGAATAGATGAACATTCAAGATACATTTCTCACTACCACTGTCTTCTCAAGTACTTCTTCAGACATCTTGCCATAGCAGCTGAGCCCATCATAATCAACTATAAGAACTGTCCTGATGAAAGGACCCTTTTTACCTGCATGATCAGCTCCTTATAATCCAACCAAGCCAATACAGTTTCTCATATTTTATGGGAAAAGGGAGACACCTCCGTAATAAGTCAAAAGCCAAGGGCCATGCCACTGAGGCAGTAGTCGCAAATCACTGCCTTCTTGAGCAGATTTGTCCTGACAGCCCTTTACAAAAATCAAGAGAAGTAAAACCGTGACTTTGCACACTACACAGCTGCCACATTACAAGTGGTGATGGCAGGGGAGAAAACCCACAAAAAAAACAAAGAGAAAGAAAGGAGAGAAATCAAGATTGCAAGGGAACCTTTCAGAGCTGAGTTGGAAAAATAAAACTACAAAATTTTAGCACCCCAAAACTTCCCAGGTAGTTCTGGAAAATCTTAGAATGATGAAACAGCAGCTGCCTTGGTCTGGAGGGGTACCGATGAGCTGAAGCCATGGGTGTATCGTCTTTGGTTTTGCCATGCTTATGGTAGATAGGCATCAGCTATTCTTATTTTTGTCCATTTTAAAAACAAGTATTTCCTTCACGAAGAGAAGAATTAATTGGAATTCTACACATAAAAATGTCAACAGTCTGATTTATCCAGTGGCCTGCTATGCAAATAATTTTTTCCTCAGCGGAGCTGGATGTATGTTGCCTGTGTGAACTTTAATTCCCTTGTAGCTCTTCCAGTTTCATCTAAACTTGTATCAGATTCTTTGTGATATGTTCTCCAAACATTCAAGCAGGTGTTTACAAAGGAATCCAGCATTTCTAATAACTAGTTTGAAAAGCTGCATATACTTAGCCATGTGTTTTGCCCATAGCATCATTTATATGTATTTTCTTTATCACTGCTTCCTCAGAAAGCTAGTCTCTTCTTATCAAGGTTATTTTTCAGCATATATATATATTGAGATGCTCTCCCATGCATTTGTGTATGTATAGCTTCTGTGTATATTCACAGAGTATCCAAAATAAAAAGTCATTAAAAAAATGTGAACTTCGTAATGATCTCAGTTTTTGTAGTGTTGCAAAGTCACAATAGTCTTATTAGCAGTATTGCTGATACCAGAGTCTGGGCTCATGTGTTCAAGAAGGGGAGCAGAGCTGAGTCCCAAAAGCACTAGAGGGTCAACTCATATATACATTAGTGCATCCAGTAAAGATGTTAAGATTACTCCAGATTTATACTACAAGAAATAAAAGCAAAATTTTCAGTTCTGTGGCCTTTGTCTACTGTTCTTTGTGCTCATCTGTACGCTGCTAGCGTTCCTTAAAGCAGTCTCTGTGTCAGTTTGAGAAATGCGTTTCCAGAGTGAGCTGAGATGGCAGGCAGCTAGCTACAGGAAGGATTTTAACAGTTGTTCAAAAAAAAAGGGATAATGGAAGCAGTCTCTTTGGGAACTAGCTTTACATATTTCATAGCACCTGGCTCAATAGCAGTGATGCCCAATCTATGTTAGCAGTCCCTAGACACAACAGAAACACAAATAGGGAGCAGCTGCTTTGTGGAGACCACAAACACATCATCAAAAATTAAAAGACGGTTCAAGGATTGTGTAATGGAGATCTACAGAAGTACAGCAATATTTGGGCAGTTTTTGCTAATATTCGTGCAGTCAGGCTCCTGAGATATGCTGCTGCTTCTCCTAATTTCATTCCAATAACTTCTTTTAAGACAAAGCAAAAGAACACGTAGAAGTTTCAGCATGATATTCTGGGAGGGTTCTCACCTGGAAACAACCCGAACATATCCTGGGAAGGCTGAATAAAATCTAAGGTCACATTGTCTCTTTTGGATTCATGGGTAAAAGAGAGAAATAGACGAAAAAAAGCCATCCCAAACTGTTTTCACGTAATTTTTCCCAATTCCCTCTTGCAAGTAATGAACACAGGGCCTGTCCTTGAATCTCTTTTGAACCTGAAACTTTATGAATGATTGGGTTTTTTGATAGGAAGAACCTTTTGAGATACTCATCTTGGATCTGTCTCAAAAATTCCTAAACTGGGGTAATCTGCCTTCTTACGAGGGTTAAAATGGACTCAAATATTTCTCAGCTCTGCCTGCTCCTTCTGTTTCATCCTGCATCTTTGAAGCAAATTAGTTGAGATAACAAAACTGAAAAACAGCAAGCACTATAGCTTCTCAAGATGAAGCAGCATTGTTTCCAGGTTGCACCTGCTCCACTGAGTTGTAAAATACAAGCATCAAAGCAATAATACAGTTTATTGCCCTGAAGAGCGTTGATGCCTGATGCCAGTGCTTTTCTGAGGGGCGAATGGGAAAGGGAGAAGATGCATCAGCAGGAGCGCGCGCAGGCTGGGAGGGGAGCCCTGCCTGGGGCTTCAGCTTGATCAGCTGACATCCTCAAACCTGGCCATAAAGTTTTACAGTGGAGAATAACTGCAGTGTTGAGAAGATTCAGTAGGAAATAAACTGCTGATGAAGCACACAGGTTAGGAGTTCAGAAAGTGGAGTGACAGTATTTTGTCTGGATGAATCTGAAGACTTTTCTCTTTCAGGCTTCTACCATGAGTTAGAAATCAGCCCCAGACCAAATCATCCAAATCAAACAGGCCAAAGTCTAAATACGTTAAAATCAAACTCTGTCTAGCTTTAATAAGCAAAAAGTGTAGCTCATCTCCACTGACATTTTCCTTTGCTTTTAGTTTAACAAGAACTGGATTTTTATGGGATTTTTTCTAACTTAGTTGTCTTACTTGCTTTTTAGTCTGGCTGAAAAAGAATGCTTGAAACATGCACTAGAACCGTATTAAACTTTAATGAATAAAGTGCTAGAGTACCACAGATTTAGTGTTAGGCTAAAAATGTTAGGTCTGAAAAGAGGAGACCAGATTTCCATTTTGATTTACTAATATAAACACTAGCGTTAATAATTAATCTGGGATTCTATTAAGGAATACTTTGTTGTTCAAGGAAAGGATAAAAGTGGGAGCGGCGTGTAAAGGGTCAGTGAGACAAATGTGACACGGTGTAAACGTGCTTAGTCACCAGAGAAACCAGCTGGTGTAAATTTATTCCTGATAATGCAGAACTTCAGAAAAACTTAATAGTTTGCAAAAGAATCTTTACAGCTCTTTGTTCATTTTTAATGCCTGACTTCTATACCTTGCCAGCAGAATGAATAATTACTACCTTTCTGCTTTTGTTTGTATTTCCTTATAGTCCAACATATTCTACACCATCAAGATGAGATTCAAACAGCAGTAATAAATTAAACTAGCTGCCATAGCACCTGTATTGTTTCTATGGATTGCATCTGTTGACAGTAAATGGATGGTACAAGATAAAGAAAAATGCCCACATTAAAAGCCATGAGGGGGGATTTAAAACTTTCTGAGTACCTGAGTTTGATTCAAATGCCAATTCAGGTTTAAGTCAAATTAGATGTTACTTGTCTGCTCTGAACCATCCCAATAGCTCCAAGTACTGCTGCTCAGTGGCATTGTTTCTACGATATCCACCTACAGCTCTGAAAAGGGGAACCAGAGTCCAATTTAGCCCTAGATGAGTATTATAACAAAAAATTCATGCTACCCATGGGCAGAGTTATAGAGGCAAGATAACAGATCCTGTGACTATCAGTATATCCTTACACAGAGGAGCAATATGTAACAGGTTATCTTGCCTCAGGTAACAATCCCAGGGCATTGAAACATCTTTTCTTTTCCAGTAGGTAACTTGAGTATGTCCTTAGGGAATTTTGCAGGTTGTTAATTATAGAAACGCAGTAAAATTGTAAAAGGAAAGACCAAGACTTTGATCCTGGATTACACTGCTGGGCCATAAGTACCATATAACTCGGGTTATGGGAAGAAATTAATAGAAAATTTAAGCTGAATATCAGGAAAAACTTTTCCAACAGTGAGAGCTATGAGACTATTAAGGAGTCTCCCATGTGAAACAGTAGATGCTCTTCTTACTTGAGAGTCTCAAAACTGAGCTGGACAAAGTGTTCTGTGAGGAACCATCCCGAAGAAACCTTGTGAATGGATCTTTTTTCCAAATGTACCCAAAGCACGTGGAGAGAATATGAAAGTCACTGGGGCCTTGACAGGAAGCCCCTGTTCCTTTGATTTCCTTGTCATTGGTGTTCCTTAACTTTGTTACTACACGAGGTTAAAAAGATTCAGTTAAAACATTTAGTTGCTCTCTCACTGTACCAATCAATTGTTGCTGCAAGAGGAGAAGTCTTCATAAACACGCTGGTGCATGTCAGTGTCCGTTACACACAACAGAATGCATTTATTTTTCACCAGAAATTTCTCTCAACCCTACTTTATTCATTCTTCCTAGTAACATAGGTCTTGTAACATTCATCTTGAATGTTTTAATCTAAAATATTTAAGTGGGCTCTATAGCATTTTTCAGAGCAAATTTTGGTTTTATTAATGACATTCCAAAACCAGTTTATTACCATCTATGTGCATTATTTCAAGTCTGGTTTTTGCAGCTCTAGCCTACATAGCACAGGACGTGACAGTTTCTATCTGGTTTTATTTTTATTGCTGAATACAAATGTAGAGTTTGTCTGTGAATATTACTGCTGCCCTGCAGCTCTGGTAGTTTTTTATGCTCTGTCTTTTTAATGATTACGTGTAGTTTTTCTTCTAAATGCCTTTTCTGCTGTTTACTGGAGTTGTGAAGTATTCACCGACTTCATGAGATGTGACCAATACATAAGGAGGAAAGGGGATTTCATTATTGAAATTGCATGGAAAGATATGCAGACTGTCAAAACAAAGAAAAGCGCAGGACTGTATTCTCACTTACACTCATACAAATCAGGAGTAACTGTGTTGAAACTAGTGGACTGATATCACTGCAAACCCAATTTAAATATCAGTAAAATCAGGTCTCCCAGTTCAATATACAAGAATACCGTAGTTTTAAAGATCACGTTTTATTGTGAAAACTGTTTACCTTTTACTTGCCCTGCTGTCAGCAATGCTAAAAGTAATTAACACTGGCAAAATATTTTCTGAATCCTGGTTACTTTTTTTCATTTAACAACACTTCTTCCAGTCAGTTTCTCTCATTTTATGTGGATTTTTTTTGCAGTAGTGATAGCATTTTACTATTATTGCTTTTATTATTCATTATTGTGAATATAAAACTGCACAAATTGGCAAGGATCTCAGAAAATGTTTTCATATCAAAACTAGTTTTAAGCTTTTCTTATTAAGCTCTATATTTCAAGTTGATTGAAGCGTGCTAAGGTTTGGATTGGTTTGGGTCACGCAGCATAAATTGAGCAATGCAGTTCAAAGTACTCTAGATTTATACTAGTGCAACTGAGTTAATGATCTGATTCCTAAAGTGGGATTCATCTCCTGTAACTGTAACCATCGAGTTGCACTTAGGCTACATCAATGCAGAGAGATGGGTGTTTAAAGAAGTAATTCATCCTACTCTAACATAGCCATCAAAGATAGGTGAGTGAATTGTACTCAGTAGGAACCCCTCGCTTTCCCCTAAGGCCAGTGGTAGACAAGACTGTTAGTTTAAAACAAGATAATTAGGTATTAAATAGCAAAAATGAGATGACTCTGGGCCCTAACATCTGAATAAACTGAAATAAACAAATGAGACAAACCGTTTTCTCAGAAAAAAACATCTTTTTGCCTTCATTTGGCTGATATTGATGTAACTGCAGAAGCATCTAGACTGCATGCGAGAGAGTTGCAACTGGTTATCTGTGCTGTGCCACCTTCCGGCCTTTGGCTCTGAGCAGTTACAAACCCAACAGTGCTGGGCAGCGCGGCACCAGTGCAGCCCGGGATACGGTGATTTTAGCTGAAATGACTCCCTGAGCTGCACACGTGTGCTGGTAGGTGCTGGTGTTACCATGCAGCCTGGTTTTAAATCCTGACATAGAAAAAACTCTGTAATATTATGTAACTGGGAGAACGGACCTATGTTGATTTAGTTTGTTTTTTAAAATGATCCAGGTTTTATTAATAATTTTGTATCCTTGCTGATGTACAGTGCAGCTCATAAGAAGACAACCTATGTTTTCTTATAGTTATCTCAAATAAAGGAAAGATAGCATTGAGGCTCATCTGATTATATTATACTTCTGTAGTTTAAAAGATTTTCCAATTTTATCTATTTATAAAATTACTTGAAGCTGAGGATTAAAGAGAAAGGTTTAAAGCAGAAAAGCTGATTTAAGACTGAAGATCTTTCTTAGCAGCATCCATTTAAAGTTAATCTTTGATCATCTGTGAAGCTGATTACCTAACATATAAAACCTATAAAAATTATCCTCTCTTTTATTATGCAATACAAATATTGTATTCTTTCAAATTCAGTGATCATGAATAATATTCAGAAAATCTGTTAACAAAACAGTAGTCATAAATGTTACTGAGAAATACAAGCAGACCACGATGGAAGGAGGCAGGATAGCAGAAAGCTTTGTCATTGTCACTCACAGCAGTGAAATAGAATCGTAGGATCACAGAGAGGGCTTGTAAGGCAGAGATATAGTTCTCCCAAGATAGTGAAGGGTTTAATATTTAAACATACTTAATAGAGAACATACAAGAGGTCCACGATATACACTTACAATCTTATCTATTGATTTCACATGCTCTTCTGCCTGGATATTAAATAATCCAGATACTCCTCCATGCATCATTACAAAAGTAAAAATAAAAAAATATGTTAAGCTTGCCAGCTTTTCTTTTGGGGCGTCCTGAATATTTGCTCCTTGTATTCATCTCAGTAACTGTGTGATGCCAGCTAACTCAGTTTCTCTAGTCCAACTATCAACAATAGTACCAACAATACCAACATCCGCCAAAGGCAAAGACCATCCGTATAATCTCTTAATAGCAGAGCTCCTAAAACTGCTCTACTTCAGAGTCTCTGCTGACCATTTCCACCTCTTGGAAATTCACTTAATCTGAGGAGACTTACACAGCAAGTAGGAAAAGTTTTCCAAAGTTTTCACATCCTCAGACTTACTATAAATGGAGGGGGTTTCATATAATCTTTTGCCTTATTTCCACAAGCCAAAAGGGGAGGTAGGGGAGAAGATGCAATCAAGGACAACACTACTGATTATCAGAATCCAGGCAAAAATTAGGCAACTTAAGAGTCATTTCTCATTTTATAAATCACTCTGTGTCCATCTCTCCACTTTTATTTTACACATTTGTTTTTAAATGATGTACGAACTTTAAAGTCTTCTCCACTCCCATCCTATTTGTATTCCAAGGGTTCAGTTAACAATACACAACACCAAATACATGTCAGTCCAGAACAGCCTGGAACAGTTTGGAAGGCTGCTGGGGCATCTTTTTTTCTATACCTTCAGAGTGCTTGTCTGTTGTTTTCATATACAAAAATGAAACAGTGTGCATGAAACTGAGGCTTATTGTTACTTTAGCTAGAAAACAAAATCTTGCTTGCCATAGATCAAGATTTCACATTATCTAGATACGAAACCTTTCAATTTTATTTCTGTATTAAACTGTGATAAGGTGTTTGTTATGCCTTCTGTCACACAAACCCATCACACATGGGATTTGTGTTTCGTGTCTATTATGTGGCCCCTAGCTTGAAATTAAGGGCAGGCTCAGTTAGTTTTATATTTGGAAAAGCTCTGGATACCCATTTTGAGAAAAAAAAAAATCTATATTCAACATCTAATTTGGAGAAAAAAGACTAAGTGGAGGATATCTCTGGGTGAAATGTGTCCCTGGCAGGTCAGTAATGCCATTTGCAAAGTGTTTTCATGTTGTCTGAAGTTGCAGATGTTGAGATGATTCTAGATAAAACCACTTTGTTCATTAAATGTGGCTTCACTGGCACAAAAATCTGTCCTGTGGCGTGCATTTTCTGAACTCAGATAAAATTAAAGAGGTTGCACTGGTGCAAAGATCCAGCCAAGGGAATCTAACTGCAGTACTTGGTGGTAGTGTGTTGCTTACAGTACTTAATCCACTCAAGACATAGAGGAGGGGTGGTTCCCAGGCAGTACTTACTGTTTGAAGAACTGAACTTTTCATATGAGTAGGTCACTTTTGCCATTTGTTCATGCTTGATCTTTATTTCTTTATGATTTTAGGAGGCTTGGTATCGATGAGCATTAAATTCAATTTTATGGAGTTTGTAAGACTTTTCTCTGAGAAGTGCTACTCAGTCTGTGAAGTTATTGGCACATCAACAACAATGATGTACTTTTGTTGAAAATATATATCTGTTTTCTAAATGACTTGGACTGTTTAAGGAGTTCATGTTTTAAATAGCTTAAATAATACCATTTGCTTGCTTAAGAGTAATAAAATCTAAATTATAGTAATTATAGCACATTAACCTGATTAAAAATTATCTCCATCGTCCTATATTTAATACCTAGCAGCTTTGTTGCCGAGACAGTATTGGTTTACGCTGAGAAGGGATTGCTCTGTCAAACAGGCATGTTCAGCAGCAAATAAAGTAGGGGGAATTGGAGAGGCTGAAAATGAAAAAGGAGTTGGTAATTTTAGAAGTGGTTATTTAGTTTCCTGTGTGTTTATCTGGCCAGCAATAACAGTTTCATGGGAGGAAAGGAGGAATATCCTTTAGAAATTACTTGAAGTACTGGGGGGGGTTTCCTCTGAGATGACAACACCTTGACTTTTGAGCATGAAATGTAATTGGAACAAACTACTAGTGGCTCAGAAAGCACCATCCTGTCCTGGTACAGCTGTTTCACAGTGATGCATAAGAGCAACGCATTTGGCTCTGACTTCCATACCTGCACTGGTGCCCAGTACAAAATAAAAGTAAACTGGAGTAGTGACAAGATTTTCAAAGTGGGTTAACCTCTGAACTCTAGAAGAAATTTAAACGTGTTAAAATTGGTTGTTGCTGGTTTAGCACGTTATTTTTGTAAGTGGAACAAACAAGTGGAAAATGTAAAATATGGCCCTAGAATATAACTACTTTAGATATCAACAGTACTACAGGATCTTTCTGGAAGAAAGCATATATAAACCTGTGAGTTACTACCATGTGCTAAGTATGGGGCATATGTTATGACCTATTATCACAAAAAGTTTTATGATCATTTTAGAAAGAGAAGAGGTATTAATCTTTTTATTTCAATAAGGGAAAAAAACTTTAAACATTTTAGAGTCCCATTCTAGCCTTCTCTGTTCCTTTTGGAATTTAGAAGTTAGGCATTTTTCTGATGAACACTAATAGGAGTTGCTGGAGCTGAATCACTGCTACACCACTGCGGTGTTGCATTGCATGCAACCCCATATTATTCATTCTAGCAGACCAGATTCTATGGATTACAGCCTTGCAGTAACCTTACAAAATCAGAGGCATTACAAATATCTGAGTTGAATTCAATCTACTATCCAATTAAGTTGTTAAAAAATATTCTTGGGGGAGAAACAGCAAATAGGTTGAAGCAATAGGTTGAAGCAATACATATACAAATCTTCTTGGGGGAGAAACAGCAATAGGTTGAAGATGTTTTTGCCATCTACAGTTATCTACTAACTGTAACTCATGGTTCATGTTTCAAAGGAATGTAAATTATGCATTTTGAGTGAATTAGGAGTTCATTAGTTAAGAAACAATCTGCCATTTCCCAGAGTCATAGATCCTACATAATACAGAATGTATAAGGAAATATATAACCTTATAGGTACCTGTTTTTTCTAGATTTCAGTTTGCAGTGAATAAAAAAGAAAGTACAGTGTACCCTTATACCTTATAAACTTCAGGTATATTAAATATTCTAATGCATCATATGCTACTTTTTAAAGGGAAAATATGCATTAAAAAGATTTGTTCAATCTTAGGTCTGCCTTCTAGCATCAGAGATCAATGTGCAGTCTGATTAAGTTGTGCTCTATAGATTTCTGCAGTCAAGTTCATCAAAGAACCCATTTCTCTTCCTCTAATGATGCTTGAACCTAAAGTTCTCCTCTGAAGTACTTTAATTTTCACTTGGCCATTACAAGACGACAGTGACTTAATGAACTGCAAATAGGAGAAGAAAGTAACATAAATCATTTTTGCATCTTTTTTTGTGGTATTAGCATAACTCTTCTTTCATCATTTTAATGCCTCCAGTGATTTCTCCACATATGATGGTAAAAATTAAATTATACTGCATTTTTTGCAATCCAGTGCACCAATAAAAATATAAAATCATTAGAATAATCAAGATAAATTAATGTCAGCCAACTGTAATATTATTTTACATTGTGCCACAATAACTGTTACAGTGAGTTTCCCACTGAGATAAAAGTCGCTAAACATTTATCATAAATAATCAGTAAAATATTTGGAAACTATTCTTCTGTGAAGACCTTCTACAAGACACTTACTTAAAAAATATAAGCCAATGGTTTCTTGCCTTAGTGCTTCTGACTAAAGGTAATATTCAGGACTCAAAAGTGAGATAGTGATTTAAGATGTTTTCTTTCTGGCTTCATGCTTCCGGCTTCTCACTGTCTGTAGTTTTGTATAACCTTAAAAATAATGTTGCCATTATAGTTTTCCAAAATAGAAGACTAAATCAGTACTAAAAAAGAGTATACCTGAAGATGTAAAAACAAAATAAAAGCATGAATCACATCAAAAGGTAGTAAAAAGCAGACTGAAATGACAGAAATAATTGCTAGTGTAATTTTTCTCAGTTTAGTGCACTTATGCTGATCTTGAATATGTTCCACTGTACATGCAGTTTGGAGCCACCAGAAAGTGAGGATACTGGAGGATTTGCCTGACAGTAGTCTGATGTACTTATCAAAACAAGTCATAAGCAGTAAAAACCACAAACAGGTACTTAGCTATTTTTGGTAAGCCCATCAGCCCTAGCTGCATGTACCTCCCAGGTATTTTTGAGAAAGCAGCTTTGTTTCAAAGTCATTAAAATATTTCTAAGAATTTTACTCTTCAATTTCATGTGAAAATCTGCAGTACTGTCAGTGCAGAAGAGGAAATGCCCACATTGTAGGAGAGCGCTGCAAAAGTTTTAATACTGTTCAAAAATAATTATAAGGAGTGTGAAGAAACCACCATTTGTGCAAAGGGAGATCTTCGCTAGTCTACCTTGTTAACTGCTACTTCCAGAGAGAGGAAGAAGGTATTAAAAGGTAATATAATTTTTGTATTTTCACCAAGTTTGGGCTTGTCCAGAGTTATAAAGTTTGTTCAGTGAATTGCTGAACTAGGCAGCACTTTTGATCCTCAGCTGCGTAGGTAGCAGTTACGTAGGAAACGGATGGACCTTCTCGGCTCAGACAGAGAAGCTTCGGCTAACTCATACTGGTGAAAGCAGCACAAAGTTTTAATGTACCAGCCACAGCACGGGCCATTTGAACATCTAGTGCTGACTGGAGGTTTCCCAGTAGTTTGGCACGTATATCAAGGGTAAAGAAAGGAATTGCTCCTGAGGTGCTCAACCATGGCTGGATCAAGCAGAGGGAAGTGCAGAGTAGTCCCGTCACACAGGCCAGGATTTTGTATTTAGTACAAAAAGTACTGCACATACTGAAGGAATCTAAAAAAAAATCTAAACCTCTGAAAAGTGGAAAGGAGACCGAAGTTTGAGACGCATACAGCAGCTATTTATAGCAAGTTAACAGCTTCAGCATATAAGTCCTGCCTGAACAACCTAGTGGTCTTCTATGATGGAGAGACTATATTGGTGGACAAGGGAAGAGCTATGGATGTCATCTATCTGGACTTCTGTAAGACCTTTGACACGGTCCCCCACAACATCCTTCTCTCTAAATTGGAAACATATGGATTTGATGGGTGGACTGTTCAGGGGATCAGGAACTGGTTGGATGGTCGCATCCAGAGGGAAGTGGTCAATGGCTCAATGTCCAGACGGAGATCGGTGACAAGTGGTATCCTTCAGGGGCCTGCATTGGGACTAGTACTGTTCAATATCTTCATCAATGACATGGACCGTGGGATCGAGCGCACCCTCAGCAAGCTTGCAGACAACACCAAGCTGAGTGGTGCTGTTGACATGCCTGAGGGATGAGATGCCACCCAGAGGGACCTGGACAGGCTCAAGAAGTCCAGAAGTGGGTCCAGAGGAGAGCCACAAAAACGATCAGAGTGAACACCTCTGCTGTGAGGACAGGCTGAGAGAGTTGGGGTTGTTCGGCCTGGAGAAGAGAAGGCTCCCAGGAGATGCTATTGTGGTGTTTCAGTACTTAAAGGGGGCCTACAGGAAGGATGGGGACAAACTTTTAGCAGTGCCTGTTGTGACAGGACAAGGGGTAATGGCTTTAAACCAAAAGAGGGAAGATTTAAACTAGATATAAGGAAGAAATTTTATACAGTAAGAGTGGTGAAACACTGGCCCAGGTTGCCCAGAGAGGTGGTAGATGCCCCATCCCTGGAAACATTCAAGGTCAGGCTGGACAGGGCTCTGAGCAACCTGGTCTAGTTGAAGACGTCCCTGCTCATTGCAGGGATGTTGGACTAGATGACCTCGAAAGGTCCCTTCCAACCCAAACTATTCTATGATTCTAATGGTATGGAGTGGCCACAGGCAGCACAGAGCAGTTATCGGGTGGCTGGAATTGCAACTCCATTCACCCTGCTTCCGCTCTTCCCTCAGTTCACTGTCTTCGTTCCCTTTGTGACTTATAAACTGAAGGTGACATTTTTTCTGCCCTTTTTACGATCTTTTTTGTTACACTAATTTTGCATCCGTATTTTTGTTTCTACAACCTGCCTTTCTATTAATGAAAAAAATGTTTTTAAAAGATTAAATTATTAGTACATTCTCAGTACCAGTGGAGTGCTTGTTTTTATTCTTGAGTGTTGATTATAGGTGATGAGGTCCTTGCACTTTCCATGTTCTGGAAAGGCTCTGACATATATGTATAAATGAAATTAATATTTACGGTCACTGGAGCCTATTAACCTTTGCTTGAATTAATTATAAATGAATGATTCAAAATTGTCATTTACACTCTTGCAATGTAATGGTTTGAAAATGGTAACTATTTTCAGCATAAGCACTCAGTGAAAACTGAAATCACTAGTTAAAAAGAGATTGTATGTAGCTTTTGGAAAATAAGAGTTTTCTGAACTTGGCACTGCTATACTTCAGTCTGTCTGAACAGCATGTGCTTCCAACCCTAAAGTTCCTTATAAAACCAGGATGGGGTAAAAATCACTGCACTAGCTGTGCAAATAGGTCCCCCAATGGCTTTAGGCATTCATTATTAAACACAAAGTAACACTTAAGGTACTGAGCAACTTCAAAATGAAGACATAAATCTTTAACTGCTTGGGTAATCACCTATACAGGTAATGCTCCAACAATAGAAACTGCTTAGCTTCATTTGCCTTAATGTTTTTTATGCATTTTTTCTTCATCTATTATAGAAAATCATCTTATTTCAATAGTAGCTCCAATGGGAGCTCTTGTACAGTATTAGGCAACAGGAGCAGCTTAGTCCTAGTAACACACCTTTAAATATCATGTGGTATTTTTGAACAAACATGAAGCTAGTAGAGATTTCATTGCAGCTTTATGAAACTCTGTAGTAAATACAGGATAAAGCAGTTCTTTATTAGACTTCTCAGTTACAAAGAGCCAAATGCTGTTACTGTTGCTACCACCTGGGATTTGCTCTAATAACAATCAGTGAAGGCGAAGATGATATTTTTCCTTTTAATTACACACAGTCCCAAATCACTGGCATTATCTAGCTGTATTTAAGACTGGAATTTAATCCTAAAATATAATCTCCATCATTAAAAAATTATCATTATTCTTTTGTGTATTTCCTGAAAGTGATGATTTTTCTTCAGCTTTAAAGTTTCATTTTCAGAAATATATGCACATGTCTAACTTTGTAATACAATTGCTATTATTTTATTCAGTGGTCATTGTTACCCTTAGAACCAAAAATTTAAGAAAACATAGTCCTCTCCGTTACGCTATACTTATCATAATGTGTTTCCACCTCTGAAATGCAATTTTAAGTTTAGTCCAGATTTAAGTGTATCTTACTGGTCTGTATCAACTTTAATTACAACATGAATGATTTTGTTTTCCTGAACAGCCCTTCTGGAGAGCTGGCCAGGCCTGTGACTGTCAAACCGGCGCCCCAACTTCTTCTCTGTTACAACGATGCATAAACACTGCTGTGTGCACTTGATTCCTCTGCCACCTTACACTGAGGAAGACTAATATTTTTTGGCAGTAATTAAAAATATAGTCTAAGGAAAATATGCTTGCTTACGTGTAATTGAAGACATAGCTTGTCCGGTCATATCTGTAGCATTTGTAGTCACATGGAAGAGAAAAAATGCAGTTAGGGTCCTGGATCCCGTTCAATATTCTTGGCTCATTAAAATATTTTTTCTGACACACTGAGATGACAGCAGTGAAAGGCGAAATGGTAGAGTCCCAAAATGTCGCATGTACTTGCTGTGCTATGCTATCTGTGTTGTAAAAACCTAAAATTGATTAAATAACGCCACTTTTATTGTCATACTTCAATATAGCCTTACTTTCAAACCCTCTCAAGTCATCCTGAATAGTACTGAAAGACCTGTTTAGAAAATTCCTAGCCTGGATCTACAAGGAAGGGAACAGATTTCTCCTCATTCTTTTATGTCTCTCTTGCACCCTCATCAGGCAAGCTAACAGAATTTTTGAGCAAATGCAAGCCTTTGCCTTATTTTCTGTTCATCCTCCCTGAGAAAATATCCCAACCTCTTCTTTCTGGGGAATAGAGTTTGCATTAATTGCTGCTTCAAACAGCATATACTTAAACATGGAAATTCAGTCTGAGATGAGATGGTAATGGAAATCTTGCCCCAAAAAAGGCAACAACTTTTCTCATAAGGATTCCAGTGCAAAAGAAAAGAGACAGAGAAAATATGCTACAGGGCACATAAAGAATCGATTCCAAACAAAATGTGTTTCAGAGATTTCCCACAAGGCATCAGCAGCTTCTTAATGCAGTTCATTCACAGACTCCTTCAGGGAGCTCAGTAAATAAAGGCAGCTGATTCCAGATTCATGTTAAAGAGTACATTAAAATGTACTCGAGGATTCAGAGAGGTGCTTAGAGATTCCAGAGCAGCTGGTATGCAGTTGACCACTCATTGGCCTTGGTCCTAATAATTTAGGCTGAGTTAGGTCAAAAGTCCCTAGTGGAGCTGGGTACCATTTTCTAGTTGCAATTCAATGGCAACTGAATAGCTTGCTCCCTTGAATGTCCAAATCTTGACTCAGTGATGGCTAAATGAAGAGAAACAATTCTCATGGCACGGTACTCTATTTGTAGCTCTGCAGCCACCTATCACTCTAGTGTCTAAACTCATCTAAATTCAGTGATAGTTGCAGAAATCCTAATGGATTTCAAGAACTCTCGAGCAGCACCTCATGTTTTTGGCAGCTAGGCTGTAATCAGGAACTTCAGACTTGGACAAGATTTTTTTTTTTTTAATGCTTGTAAATTCTGGTCTAAATAGGTCTAAAGAGAAACTGTAGGCAAAAGACTGATTGAAAAGGGGAAGGACCAGAGAATCTGACTACATTAAACGTGAAATTCGTCCTACAATAAATGGCTATTTCTGTTGCAAACTATGGAGCAGAAAATACGTGATTTTGAAAGATCACCCAGAAGAATTTATCAAACAAAACGTAATGTAAAGAAAAAATTACTTTTGATAAACTTCCTAACATGACAGCTCAAGACATCTTTCCAAATCCTGTTTTCAGAGAGTTTACCAAAAAATACAAAACCTGTCCTAATTTAATTAAAAGAGAACACTACAATGTGAAACAGCTTGTGAATTTAAGAGGCAGCTACAAGTAATCCATACAAATTCAAAACACAGTCATTCCGGACTCTTGCATTAGTAGCTCGATCACCCACACACATTTCCTTAAATCTCTCTTAAGGTCTTGGGGTACAAACTATTGAAACTATTTTTATTCCTCATAGTATTCTGTGTAGGGGAATCACAAGGTGAACGTTCTGGCAAATAGTATCAATGTATGCACGAATATCCTGAATATACTTTTTGTTGCAGAACAATAGGACAGCGTTCTTAATGCCAAGGAAAGATGACAAGGGAAAGAAAACTAATAAACATCTGTAAATGACTGGAAAGTTCTAGTGTTATTTGCTGCACGCAGGTAAGGGTGGGTTTTTTCTCATGCGAGGAAGGGTAATATATCAGTAAGAAAGAAAGGTTTGTGAATTAGATGTCAAGTAGTCCAAAAGGAGGAAATACTGCAGGAGAAATGATGATGTTGGAAATATTCTTTATAGTTTGTAGAACATCCACTGAAGCTATCAGGTCTATCCTGATGCTTCATAATTTGATGCTTCTAGCATATCATAAAATTCTATTTTTAGGATAAAAGAGATGCCTCCATTGCTCAAGACTTTTGAGTCACAAACATTCATGTTTTAGCTAGACTTTTTTTAAAATTGGGTGTCAAATACTTCCTGAAGTTCAATGATGTCTAACTTCCTCAGGGTCATCTGGAAAAGTTCTAATATCTGTAAAACTGGTTAATGGTTCTAATACCATAAAGAGCTAAAAGCAGTAGAAGACTTACCGACTTCATTAGGTTAACACTAACCACTTCTCATCCTTAAAAAAATAATGAACAATCACTTACTGATTATAGAAATACTCAACATAAAGCCTGCTATAATCTCCTACCATGTTCACAGAGGACATCCTTTCTTTTATGCCTCAGTTGTGAGAAGTTGTGCTTACCTTTACTATTCTTTAAGTAATAGAAACTGGTGGTTCCTGAGAGAAGCTTTGCAGCACACACATGCTATGCTGATCAGCAGAAGGAGCTGCCACTGCACTGGGGCTCCAGACACAAAACAGCCATGACTACAGACTGGGAATGCACATCAACCTGAAAAAGTCCTTTTCTAAACAGGAAATTTCTCTGCATTGGCACGCTGCAGCCTGATTCTGTGTGATACCAGCTCTGACTTGATGAAATTCACGGGCCAAAGTAGCAGGCAGATGCTGGATATTCTAGTAGCATCCGACTGCCAAAAACCATTCTGTGTTGCTTCTAGACCTGGGCAACCAGCTGTGAGACATGGATTCAAATGACCTGGAAAGAAAATTTGGCTTCACTGAAATCGATGGCAGAAGTCTCTTTATCTTCAGTGAAGCCAGGATTTCATTCCTGGCAGTTACAAAGCTTCTGTTTGTACGGAATTGTTTTCCTACTGTCAAGTGTTGTTAGATTTGGCGGGGGGAGGGAGCGGAGCTGTTTCTCCTGGAATTATTTCTGTAGCTGAGCCAAGATCTAGAGAATTTATCTCAAGCAAACCACGTCTACTTTTAATTTTCAAAGGAAAATTTGAAACTTTTCTTGCCTAGTGCCAAGGAAATGCAACTTCGTTTTTAGCAGAAAAAAATAAACTTGGATACAATTTTATAAGTCAAAATAAGACGTTAGTAATGAGGACTTCAGAAGTGGGAAAATTTATAAAGTTGTATGCTGAGCCATAGGCAGGTCCTATGGAAAGGGTTTGCATCTAAAGCTCAGAGAAGTCAGTGTTCAGTTACGTCATATTCTCATTAACCCAAATACTACTTACTGATGGAGGTATTGATGCGACATTAGCATTTGAGAGCGCATAGTACCGCTTTATGTGTTGGTCATTAAACAGCTTCACTGTTGCTGGAGGCTACTGTGCGTGTGGTCTTAAACCTCCTGGTTTGTGCTCAGCTCAGCTGCTGCTGTATATTTACATGCACTGAGATGAGTGTCTTGGTTGCACAAGTGAAATTCTGATTGTCTCTGTCCCTCCTCCAGCCAGTCTGCGAGGCAAAGACCTCAAACACGAAGAGGCAGGTAGGTATATTTTGCAGCTACATAGAAAACAGCTAAATATTAAGAATAAAATCCTGTTTTCTGTGCTAGTGAAAAAAGAACGCAAAAGAGCTTATTGTCCCCACCCCCCCCGCCCAGTAGCAGATGGCAGTCTTGCACCTGGCTCCCTAGGCACTGGGAGCAGCTGCAGCTCCAGCCAGATTACAGCAGAGATGTTCCAAAGCCATAAGGAGGAATCACATTCCTAAGGACCTTTTGAAATAATTTGGCATTGAATACATTTTTTCCCTGCTGGAAAAGCCCCTTTTACATGTCAAAGTGGAACTGGCATGCAGACTTGGTGACCAAGACCTGCTTTTGTACCACCAGTGTAAACTACCACAGTTGGTAATTTGTCCATAATCATCTTTCATGTCCCTTGCTCAGTGGTATGAAGGGGGTTTCTGTCATGACAAAGTAGTTGCATAGTTGTCATGCGAGTATAAACTCTGAGTGATTTTCTGTAATTCCATCTCTTAGTTGTTTCCATTGGGCACAGAGTAATCCCTATGCTATTGGAAGAGGTTAAAAGAGTAATAAATGTTTTGATACCTGTTTTTTAATTCTTCACAGTGATGTGGTATAGATGGACTCCATCAAAGAAATACCTGATGTACAGGAACATCACAGACAAAATTCTGGTGTAAATCCTATAGCACAGGAGACATCTTTGTACCAGCAAGTTTTAGAAACACATTCCATATTTTGAAAAACATATTACAGTTGTTTTGGTACTACCAGTGCAGCTAGGTGTAATCTACGAAATCAAGTGCTGAAACTAGAGTTATGATTCTTTACCTGGAGGATATACACAAGCTCTAATCGCTCCTACAGTTGAAAGAAACATTAAAGGTCAACGTATATAAAGCAGAATTGCATGGATTTCCCATCCCAGAATGCACAAAGCAGACTCACTTTTGCATGTCTGTATTAAACATATTGTTCAGTAGTAAATGACACCTTTTCACCAAAGTTTGGCACGTGTTTTGTGTTTAAAATACAGGCTGGATGATGCACGTTAGATCCAAGTAGTAACCCAAACACAAGATATTTGGAGGCATCAGAAGAATTGATCTTCCCAGATCAGTTTTCGTGTATTGATTTAGTCCTTGTATCCCAGTAGGTAGTGACTGAAACAACTGTTCACCATTAGAAAGCATTTTGTCTGCTTAACTCATAACTAATTTTTAATACCCCGTGGGAACAAAGCCTGCATCCCTGTGCAGCGGAGATTTTTGGATACCCTGAGGCGGAGGAGGGTGTGTGACAAGGAACCAAAGTTAATATGTACTTTACGCTGCCTTAGTGAATATTAGGTTTTCTCCAGTACTGAAGACAGAAACTCATAATTATAGAATGCAGCAGGCTGAAACGAACAGTTTCTTGAACAATGAACAAATATTGCTTAAAAAAAGATTTCTTTTCATTTTCTAGACTGTCATTTTATTGCAAATAGGCTACTTTTCCATACTTGGGTTTTAATCTGGCAAATATAAAGGCTATTTAGATAAACAGGAATTTTCCTTCTTTAGGTTCCTACTTTGTCATTCATATGCAGTTTCTTGTCCATTCGTAACAATTCACAAGAAGGACACTGATATGAATACTCATTATTCCAACAAACGGGGTATTTTTTCCTGGATAGAGTTGCACAGACCTAGTAAACGATGTATCAGAGCAAATCACTGGGGTTGACTTCACTTTTATTAGCATATTAACCTCTGAGCTTTCCATATAGCGTGTCATTCTTGCTGACAATAGAAAGGTTAAGTTTCAGCCTTTATCTTTATTTAGTTGCACCTACAGTGTATTTTACAAGAATGTATTTGCTACTGAATGCAGTAACAAATCTTCAAATTTACTGAACAACTTTGGGCACCAACCACTCTGTGAGGAAAATAACCCCCTATGGAAAAATAAAGCACAAGTTTAGAACACATGAGTAAACCAGTTGATTGCAGTGCTCCAATACTTTAGTTGTCATTGGAATAGTAATTATAATTCTAACAGAACTGACAAACCACTTTAGGGGTATTTGAAAATTATTTTTAAAGCCTTTAAAAATTATTAAACTGGTGGAGCATACTCTACCTGTGACTTACATGGTCATATTGTTTTGACATACTATACGAGCAGAGTATAGCAATGTTCACTTTGGTTGGCCGTTATTTCCCTTACTCATGTGGATATTTGCATAAAGGTTGAGACTATCTGCAGTGCTGCTCATTTGGAACTGAAATTTATTGTTCACTTGACTCCTAAAAAATAATCTAATTTTTCAAGCCAATAGAAAATTGTGTGAATTATTCACCTTGGTTCATTATTATAAGATATTTTATGGTGAAACTGCATAAGTCATTATTTATAACATATGGGATCATCTTTTACCAAACATTTTCTCCTTTATCTTCTTGTAAATGTCTTGAAACTATGAAGTAAATCTTGAATCATCCAGTCAAAAGTGCCCAACAATGATAAATAGTCGCATTATGCGCACAGGATTGCAACTGTAATGTTTCTCCCAAAACTGCATATTAGCTTTTACTTCTGAGAAACAAGACCTTTGATATGAATTTTTCCTTAAGTGCTTCACTTTATCATAATACTGAATCTCTACCCTGCAGTTTAGATGCAGATGGAACAAAAATTAGGGTTAGGGAGACTGTAGACTTCTGGTTTTCAAAGAGTGTGAACTAAAATTAAAACACTGAGTTAAGCGTGAAGGAAAACCTATTACTTGCCAGAAATAAGCCAGCTGGAGTAGCGTGTGTGTGAGAGAGACTCTGGGTGTGTTGGCGGGGGGGGGGATAAATTGTGGGAGCGAGTTTAACTGCAGCAGTCAGACTTTGGCAGATTAATTTAACAGAGAGAAGGTGACTTTTAAAATGCCAAACCGGAATTTTTCTTCTGGAATTATGGCTACAGCACAACCAAGGATACTGTGACACTGAGTTGGAAAGCTCATTTTCTTTAAAGAGAAAGCGTTCACCCGATATGTTACTAGATCTGGTCAAACCAAAAGAAAGATGGTTAAAGCTTGGCGAAATCTTCTCGTTTAATTGTGTTTGTAATCCAAATTCAGATAAAATCAGAAGTAACTTCCCTCATTTCTGCAAAATATATTTTCAATGAAATACCTTCTTAGAAGCATCATTACGTGGTGTTTCAGAAACGCCACATTCCTCACAACGTTAGAGGCTTTGTCTGAAACCTGACCTGCCAGTCACATCAAGCTGTTTCTAACTTTTAGGTAGTTCAGCACCTGGTCCCATTCTTTCATTGCCTTCACAATGAAACGTAACTACAACAGGTTTCTGGTTCAAGTCTTGAAAAAGATGCACTGGCCAAAATTAAGCCCTTTTTCATGTTACACTTTATCATCACATCTTCTTCCTAGCTTTAAAATCCCAGAATGAAATCAATAGGGATTTTGTATTTGTTCCGAGACTAGGATTCCATTCTTTGAACTTTCTGCCTTTACACATGTCCTTAGACACAGAGAAAACCAGAATGCCACTGTTTAAATCAACGTTGCTGGTCTGTTACTGAGAGCAGGACTGGGTACAGCAAGAATGTTCCTGTTGTATGTGTATAAAATTTTCTGAAAACAAAACCATCAGGGCATAAATAGGAGCAGAATTTAGTTAATACCAGACAAAATATTATTGTTGCAGTAAATTTTGAGGTGATGTGTTGCTGATTTAAGTCTCTGAGGAGCACCAGAATTGTAACATTAGGTACTATATTGACAGGTTCATGTAAAATTCAGTACAGCCTGCTACCCCTTGGCAGCCATCCTCTGCAAGAATGGATGTGTCAGCCCTCATCAGCAGCGGTGGTGGCCAGCGCAAGACGTGCCTCAGTGCTCCTGGAATTTCCTCTCTAACAGGCTGCTGTGTGGGTGCCATAACATCCTTGTCAAACAGACAGGCGGCTGGTCAGGGTGGAAAGGCCTTCCCACCGGTACTAACGCTGGCAGATGTTTTCGGTGTTCCTTGCAAAGTAGTGACAGTTTAACTGAAAAGAAAAGACGGCGCGATGAACAGCAAAATGCGCTCCTCCACACCTCTGTAGGTGACCTGCTGGGCCTGTGGAGCAACCTTCCATCAAGACAATATTGGAAGGGTGGGGCAGGATGTAAAGTCACTATTCCTGATGGATCATAAAGAAAACTCCAAAGCACAGACCAGCCCATTTTTACAGCTATTAACTATGTAGCCCTACTTACTGATAGACTCTAGAGTGTGAGTAGAGCGTGCAGCAAACAAGACATTTAAATGTTGTCTAGATTTTCCCCATGAGCACCAAAAAAAGCTTTGCTTATAAACTATTTTTTTAAGATGGACTAAAAATACCTGCCTCTTCCAGTTACCTTCCAGAAATCAATAGGCAGGAAAGCAAATTACTGTTCCTTCTCTTATGTCTCCGCTATTATGGTCTCGGTGGAATGAAATTACTCTACAGTTAATTAGATTTTTAAAAAATACAGCATGGTTTCTGTATAATTCCCTTGGGTGTTTCTGTACCTCCCCAGCTTTTAAAATCCATTTCCGGGAGATGAGGCATTGATTTGGAGGAGATTTAATAACCCATTGGTAACTGTATAATCACCTGTAGCTGCCATGCTAGTGTTGGCCAGACTTTCTAATAGCTATAAGCAGCAGGTCAATACTTTGAGCAAAAATATGTATCTGTTTTCACAGGCCAGTCTTACAAAAATAATCTGGAGTTTTTAAAATATGCACCTACTTCAGAGTTTCAGTTCAGCTCAGGAATGTGCTTTCAAAGTAAATCTTCTCCTCACCTCTACTCACTGAGATTTAGTTCGCATCTGGGGAACCACTTAACATGATACCAGAAATAAAAAAATCTGACATCCCTGTGTGTGTATGGGCAGTCAGCATGGATGAGGATGGGGGGGGGTATGCAGGGATTTCAAAGACATCCAAAACCACACTTGTCACAGTAAGCTCCTGTCTCCAGCAATCCACAACTCCTGGTACACGTGACAGTACATCTTCTCACCCAAGGTCTTGCAGATAGGAGAAGGTATTCTATAGCTAGAGATAACTTTCAGAGACATTCTGAGGAATAGAGCAGAATAATTTTATAAGTATTTGGATTTCTCATTTTTAGCCATCATAAATCTATTACTGGCATTTTATCTGCTTGGTGCCTTGCCTTGGATTTTAACTTTATCCTATGGATAAAATATAAACCAAAACAAAATTGAAAAATAACCCCCATATGGAGATCCTTACTACTGTGGCTGGACAGTTTTCTCTAGACATCTTCAGTGATGTCTGAGCACAACGCTGTAGCTTGTAGTACAGACGTGCCCTCAGTTTCAATCTCCTGTTATTTCAACCACTTCCCTTTTGAGCTTTAGGTAAGTTCTTCCAGTAGGCAGCGTGCAGCAGCGCAAAGGAGTGGTATGCAGTTAGCACGCCTATTGGAAGCATTCCTCCAAATACTATTATTATACTTAGGTGTTGTGCGATTTGAAACAAATAGGTGGAAAACTGTGGCTTTCCAGGGTGAGAGACCACCCTGGGAAGTGCCTTAAAAATACCTGTGATCTTGCACAATTTAGTGAATTTCATGGCAAAATATTTGTTCTTCGGAAATCCCTTCATAGGTAGCAGAGAAAAGTCTTTAGCTGCTTAGCAGAGTAGCATCTGGAGCATCAGGAACTCCATCAGCGTTGGAGAAATCATCCTAATCCTTCCTTTTGTTTGCACTGACATTTTTATAGGGACTTTCCTTTTAGCACATCATTGATTGAGCTTGAAATAGCATAATCAACTCAGTGGGAATTACCAGTAATAGACTACAGCCAAATTCTACTTTTGGTTATGGCTGTCTGAGTCCACATAATTTTGCTGCAGTTACTATGTATTTACCTTAGGGTAACAGGGATCAGAATCCATGAATCTGCATTTCCAAGACAGCATGATATTTATAAACCTTGGATAGTAACTACTAATTGAACTTCATTGTTTAACTGTAGGTTGTTTTCCTCCTGAAGAGAGCTACCCATTATCATTAATTAACACTGTTTAATCAAGATTTTATTTTCCTTCTGATTTTTTTAAAGACATTCACATTTACACTGAATACTTTCAAAACAAAATTTTGTTTCCTTCTGTTTGGCTTTAAATATATGTTATAGTTTATTACTACTTTTTCCTTCAGTCTTTATGTTAATTTCTTTTCTCATGTGTAGTTAATTTAGTTTTGCTGAGCTTGGTTCTTCTTCCATATATTTCTTAAGCCGCTCTCACTATTTCAGTGTGTTTCTTGGGAGTTTTGAATACTGGAGTGGCCAAAAAAATGAATAGAATCAGTGATAGCTAATAAATGTTTCTTATTTTTCCTTAAGTTAACGTGTAGGTGAGTCCTTTGAATTTTTGAGGGCTTATTGTCTTTAGCAGTCATAACTTAACAGACAATAACAGATATTTTGGATTAATTTCTCTTTTATCAGCTTTTCAAAGTAGCTCAGTTCCCAGTTAACAAATACAGGGACCATCACTCTTTTGAACCTCTTTTTATAGCTTCTGTTGTTCTCAGTTTGAGTTCCTGGGTTCAAAACACTTCTGAAAATACAGCCCTCGTTGGATATCTCTTAAAACTGATCAGAGTACAGGTAATGTCCACATTCTGGAAGAGACATGAACATTAACTGGAACCTGCTATGCTGTCAGCTGAACAGAGAGGTGGGCGAGAGGTGGTTCCAGCATCCAAACTCGATCATGTGAAGGAGTTTGAGCTTTATATCTCAAATCTACTCACTTTTCCCAACTTCTTGAAGAGTTACAGGCTGCCACTGGTTGCAATAAATAACAAAGTACATGCAAAAACTGACCACGTCTGTCAGGTTTGTGACTTGAAGGATGTCTGGGTCTGAGCTTATTCAGAAGCAGATGGAAGCCCAGCAGGTAGATAAATGCAAACCTCACCTTGAACAAGCACTTGACAAAGATAGGTCAGAAATGAGACAGTGAGAAGAGAAGACACAAATAACACAGCACGAGTGCCTAGTGACACTAGGGAGGAGGAAACTGTCTTTTCTCCACAGATACACTGTTTCTGTATAATAATTTAGCTATCAACGTCTATTCAGTTTTTAAACTACTTTAATACTGACTGACATTTTCTTTAAATTGTAACTCGAGCAATGTAATGATAACCTTTAATTTTCTTCTACCCTTATAATGCAATGGGAAGCAACAAAAATAGTAAGAACTAAATTGCAGACATAGAAATACTTTTTATCAGAACAATGTAAAATGCATCTGTGCGCTATAATGCATGAGAATTTTAATGCATGATGGCTTTCAACATTTTGTTTTCCTACAATAACAGCTCTTTGGCGCTAGTTTGTGTGTGATTAATATTTTTATTACTGTATGGAGTAAGATCTCTTCCACCTGAGATTGATGACCTAGTTTTTAGAAACTTTAAAGAATTTTCATGTCCCACCGACTAGTGGGAATTAAAGTTTCTGACCTTTCTTTTAGAAGACCAAACTGTTTATGAGTAGCCTATTTACCCATTTTATCTATCTGCACACAAAAAAAATGCTTCTCTATGTAGTAGTTTCCTACGGCACGGCAAAGAAGTTTGGATCATTTCAATATGTTTGATGACCTGAGGCTTTGGGGTCCCTTTGTTTAATAGTATAGTGCAGAAAATATTCTGCAGAACTGATTAAATATCTACATGAAATACTAGTGTAAATTATACTAGTATAATGAGCTTTAGAGCCCATTTCTTTTAAACTATTTGCATGTTTGAAAAACAAATCATTCTTTAATGTGGGGACCCAGTACTCGCCATACTTTTCTTTTTTCCCCCGGTCCAATTTTTATGTGCAGTTTGAGTGTGACAGCTGTGATATCAGAGCGACTCAGGAACGTGTGACTTTGGAAATAATTTCAAGCACTAACTGACAAAGACTAAATACTGTTGCTTTGCAATTTACACTGCTAGTCCTGTCTCCCATTCTAAGTTACATCTCATGAAAGGCCTGCAAGTAGGCAGGAGCTGGTGGTCAAGATGCAATTATAAAAAGTTACCCATCAGTTTTAGCTTGCACTTCTACATTACCTTCCACAAGCAGGGAGGTTCACTGTGATGAAGGTTTCGCTTTTTTAGGTCTAATGCTGAGGTTTGGCAGAGTGAACTTTCTCTCTCTCAAAGGAGATAATTTTTACCATGTGTGCATTGCCAAGGCTAATACCAGCCCATTTATGTATTTGAGCTTGTTTTATTTTGTGCAGTCAAGTCATACCTCAACTTTCTCAAATATTACTTACTGAAGAAATGTTGTTCAGGAAGCGTCAGAAGGCATTTTTGTAACTGGCAACAGAAACACTATGATTTCTTACAGTGAGTGAAATTCCACTGAGCAGAATTTGGTAAAACGACATACGAAGGCACAAAAGTATATAACTTTCCGATCCCCCCGCCCCTGAAAGTTATGAAGTTTCTTGGTTTTATTAAAGTTACGTTGATCACAAGTCAGCCCAGGCTGAAATTTTAACAATTCAAATGCAAAGTTCTTAAGACCTTGTTCACAGATGATGTTAGCTACAGAGCTGTCCTGTTCTCAGTGCTGGGAGTACAGTGATGCTGATGTGCAGATTTAGGTCAACTGATGTCTACCTGATTACGCTGATGTGTTCACTGCTCTCACAGCATACCAAGCTCACATGTACAGTTCCATCCCTTTAGCTAAACTGCTGAATTAAGAAGTCTGTATACGTAAGTAGCAGTATGATTCAACTTGGTTCACAGAATCAATCAGTTAACGTAAGTTCATCTTTCACTTCCTAGACTGTTGATGAACACGTATGTCTGTGGACACAAGTGCATTTGGGGCTGACTTAGAGGTTAGAAAATCAGCCAGGGATACAAAGATACTTCATATGAGTTGATCTGTTTTTCTTCAGTCCTAAATATTTTTCCTTTATCAAGAACTTTAATGCCATCTGAACACCTACATGGCCTTTTACTATAGTCTACAGGATGCAACATACTTAAGGGTCCAACATATTTAGCAGATTCTACCCTCTCATGGGTACCCTCCTCCCAGTTACTGGGCCATCATCTCCTATGGAACCGAGATCCTCGACTCTGGCTATAACAGTACGCATGAGGCCTCACTTCATCGTGAGTCGTCTCTGCGTGTCCTCACGGCATGCCTAATTGAAAAGTGGGTAGATCAGTGGCCCAGAGCGAACTGAAGACAGAATTGGTACTTTGTTCATTCATCTATATTAAAAAATAAGGCAAATTCAACCTGAAACAAAGCAGGCAAGGCGCCTACTTCCCAGTCTCCATGCACGCCCACCCACGCGCAGTCCCTCTCCCCTCACCCACATCTCGCATGTGTAACAGTATTGCGCAAACACATATTTCTAGTCTGCTGTAATGTTATTGCTTGGTTTATTTTCTTGTGCACACAAGCCTAATTAACAGCTATCATTCAATTTATTCTTGATTTAAAAATAATTAACAATATGCTTAAGTAATGATTTTGCTTATGTCTACTAACTGAAGCCAAACTTGTCAAACTATTGCTCCATTAATTTAATTCTTCCTCTTGATTTACGGAAATTCAATTACTCTAATGCGGTTATTTTTATAGTAAATGTTTTCAGTTCTCTTCTGTTGCTTAGACACTTCCAGAGTATTTTCTAGATTATTTTAATTTGTTGCCTAGGGAGTGCATAAGCAAAAAATGATATCTTTATAAATTGTCAGATGTACCTGACTATCCAAGTTCTCTATCATAAAAGGCATTAGCTTCCTTTCAATTTTAAATAATCTACCAATTGTCTTTTTTTCTACAATATTATTTTACAATTGGGGAAGAAAGAGATCCAAATAATTGTCATGATTCACGGTCTTATCTGTCACTGTCAGGCCAGCATACGTTAGCAGGATGTTCTACAGAAACTGGAGATGGGCAGGAAGGGAAGCATTCCTCCAGAAACACCTCTTTCCTCTGCAGAGGGCTGGGTACTGGACTTCAATAACTGAGGCTCCAGTGGACCTGTGCCCCAAAAGCTACATGCTGGCGCACAGGTTGATCTTACAGGCTTCATCTCTGCATTGTGTGAAAAAGCAGTGTGTTTTCTTAAAATCCTTTGGTTCTGCCCCACACCATTGCTATTTCATGCATTCCTACTTGGCTGTTTTAAACATATGTTTATTTAAGTTTTTAGCCATATGAACCTTGTTAAAATCGTGGAATTGCAACTGCTCAGATCATTAGTGAATTCTTCCCCCACATTAGCTGGAGGGGGGTCTTTCAAATGTGGAGCATGTCACCTTAACTTACTAATATGCTTGAAGATCCAACAGCTTGTTACGTAGTCTGGTTACTGACATATGAATGTTTAGGAACAGAGGTAGTATCCTTAAGGTCACTGGGAATGCATACTGGGCTACACTGGATTACTAATGCCATTCACTTTCTAGTAAAATTCTGCTTTGACTTTTGTTTTTAGCTGTATTCCTCTGTTCAGCTGCCTGGAACAAGGCAAGACAGAGATGCTGTTATGATGTCTCTCAGGACTTGAAAAGATATCCCAGTAGCACTATCTCTATTGATGTAGAGATAGCTGTCTTGTGAATATTGCTGGCATTTAAGTCCCTAGCAGTCCAGAATATACCCTGAATAAGAGAATGGGTAGGAAAGGACCGCGTGGGAATCTAAACGCAAATGTTCTGCCTTAGAGAGCAGCGTCTTGTTAGCTACCAGCTTTTGAAAGGTTTGTGGTCATTTGGGGGGAATCTTCAGCCATCTATACTATGGCACTTGCGGAGCTCAGTGAAGGCTCATTTTATTCAGTACAGCTGAGGACAAGGGCCTGCATTTTCTGAGTGATCAGGCCTCTTAAAATCTCCCTTGATAAATAAAATAAATGATATGTGCCTCTGCTGTCATCACTTGAGTGAAAAAGACCTGGCTTGAAGCTGGCTTCCCCAGCTCCTACTGATGCTAGCAGAACTCCAAATCCAAGGGTCCTGTCTGTACTGCAGTTTGTACCAGTTTATTTAACAGTAAATCAGTTTCACTACACAGATACAGCCCCTCTTAAACCGCAATTTATCTGCCTTGCATTTAGTTTCCCTATTTAGTTTCCAAATAAAAACTTGAAGCAATTTAATTAAATTGAGCTAAGAGTAACCAAGTCTATCATATACATATATACACATACACACATATATTTGTACGTTATAGATTAGTAATACAGAAATGGTGGTGGGAGCCCACAACAAAAAACACAGGAAGAGGAAAGCGTTTTTAAGAGCTCTAAATTTGGCGGGGTGCAGAAGGCAGAGGAGTATTAGGCAAAGGGAAATCAAACTGTGAACAAGATTGCTGTGCCAAGAGTTTTGATTAAGTGATGCCTGACTGAGTTGTTTCCTGTGAATACCTCACCTAACCTGGCACACCCTGCCCACTCGTTACAGCTTTCTCCCAACATGAAGCTAACTTAACCATATAGTGCTGTGCATACATACGGTTATGTAAAATCACACATTTTAAGCTATGAACAATAGCTGCGTTACATCTTAACTTGCATATAAATTTATTCATATGTGTAGTACTTTCTGAAACTCTAAACATACAGGTCTAGCATTTGAACATAGTTCACATCAGGACCCCATCAACCGGCTTACAAATCAAGGCCTATCATCCTCCTCGACACTCACCAAGGGGTACGTTCAGGACATTACGTTGTGTATTGTGTGATGTCCTACACAGAGCACTTTATGCGGACCTTTGCTGATGTTCATATTGCCCACAAATCGGATGGCACAAAAAGAGTCACTGTTAGTTGCTGTATGTGGCCTTTTATTGCTGAGATGACATGATGTCATTTCAGCCTGACTGAAGTGTCTTTCTGTCAAAACCAAAGAAGATCTTAAGCTTTGCTTGGAGCCAAAAACTTCACAAGCAGTTGGGGTAGGCTGCTGTCTCTCTCCCCAGTAGGAATAGCCTGATTCCAGCTGATCTTGCTGTGGTTTTGAGTTCACAACCTGGATTTTTTTTACAGTTTAACCTGCATGTTAATTAGCTTGTAAAGTCTTAAACATTGCATAGATCTGCAAAACTCCATATTTGCCAATAATCCTCAGATCTGCCAGGATCACTTTTGTCACTTCATCTAAAAGAAATCACCAAGGAATTTTTAATCTTAAAGAAAAACAAAATATTTGGACACAATGAAGTATTTTATTTCAAATAAAATTCTGTGTATGTGGACCAAATTGCCATGTGACTTCCATATTTTTTAGGTAAATGCATTTGCTTAAATTCATATCTTGTGTGCGCATATGCTAAGGTGGGGTGAGTAGCCACTTGACTTGTACAAGTAAATGTACCTACCATTTTTCAGCCATGTTAGTTAAGGCAAGTTGAAAGTTTACCCTAAACCTGATTTAATATCTCATAAGCTTGATTTATATGCACTCTGCTATAAATGATCATTGACTGAGTATTCAAAGCAGAAAAACAAGTGAACTATACATAAAGAATGACTACTTACCTTCGTAAGGCATCCTTCCCTGTGCATATTGAATACTTTATCTTTTCAAAAGTCACTTACAAATTCTCTGCTATAAACTCTAGATCTGATTCTCCTCTCACAACAGTGTAAATCAGAAGTAACTGTACTGAAGCCAGTGGATTTATACTACAGTAAATCCAACATGAGAGAAGAATCACTCAGTTTCACATTGACAGTGATAAAAAAGAACACCAGGCTCCATATAAATAAACGGCAAGAAGCTTCCTTGAGTCCATTCCAGTTGGCAAAAGCTATTTGATAAATACATTTTAATGAGGCCCTTTTAAGCTGTGTTATATTTCACCTGATGTTTATATGGTAATTCTTAGAAACTGGTTTACTGCATGAAATATAAGATACTTTGATGCAGTCATCTATATGTATATGTGAGAACAGGAGGTTGGGTGTGCCACATATGGAGAAAATGTACAATTTAGGGTTCCCAAATGGCATCTTTACGTGATTCTTAGAAGACTTAGAGGAGCTGAATAGCTGGGGTATAAAAAAAAAAAAAAGAGAATCATAAAGCTAATGATAAATAAATATTTGTGCACACATGCCACACAATAATTACTAATAAAATGTCAGAAGACAAAGAGGAACAGCTGCTAGCTGTATTTTCCATAATAAAAAAGTTCGTAGGAATTTAAATGTGGTACTGATACCAGATTTTAATCCCTTCCTGTATTTTGCAGGTATTGCTAAATATTCCCTGAAGTTATCCTTTCCCATATTTTTTTAGTAGTAAGCAAAAGCTTTTCTTTTTAAAAGTATGTGGATTCTGTGAAATGACAGGTTTTTCTGTAAATAGGATTTTGCTTTAAAACTATAAAGCGGAAGTTCACTAGTTATCAATCCAACATATTGCACAGATTGCAAATACCTTATATATTGGGGCTCTCAGCAAAAATAACATAATTTGACAGTAGTTTGAAAACAGACCTCCTGCATGTCGGAGACAGTATGAATCCATGGCTGCACAGGTTTCAGCAAAGACAGTTTTTAAACAACTTCCTGGTATTAGCTTGCTAGGGCCAATTACCTGCCAGCGGGACCAGATTGTTTCTGGCTCTGGGGCTGCCTCTGTCAGCAGCACCTCCAAGTTCCCTGTTTGAGAACGTCGGGCAGCGTGGACACGCTCACCATTGATCTCATTTTGTTTCACTGAAATGCTGCTGTTTAAATGGAAGCAGAGTAAGTCTGGTACTGACACCTCGTGAAAACCCAGCCCGAAGGCTTCAGCGATGAGGTTCAGAGCTGGAGCTGCTGGTCTGCAGATATTAGTGACGGGGAGTTAAGCAGAGGGAACAGAGAATGAAGGCCTCGTGGGATCTGATGAATCTGTCAGTGTGGATGCAAAAAAGTGTCCTGTTTTATCCCCCAAACACTGCGACAGAGAAGTTAGAATAGAAGAAATTTTCAGCTCTGCTAAACCAGCCCATAGCAATATGGAAATGTGGTAACCTGCAGCTGAAAATGGAAATTTAAGCAACTCCTGAGATGTATGCAAGAGGGGGTAGGCTCCTCCTGTGAATTTGTCCTGGAAAAGGGAATGTACTAAATACCACAGAGCTGAGCATGACAGCTGTATGGAATTACTCATATATTAAAATTTTGTAGGAAATGAATGCTTTGATTTTGTCTCAATTCATGTTGAATCATGTTGCATCTCATAATAATAACAGTAATTTTCAGACATCATTAACATTTTTAGAAGCAACTATTTAATATTCAGGGCTTCTTTTTGTCTAATTTATCAATCTCACGAGTTAAGGGGGGCTTCAAGGGGATGTTGTTTGTTTGTGCTAGAATACACACCATCAGTAAAAATCTTTCTGCTTGACAAGTCAGCTTTTCCCTGCTCATTTCTAGAGTTTTCATTTGAAACCAAACTGTCTAATCTTTTTCAAAAAATTGTTTACTGCTCTTTTATCACCACTTGCTTTCATAAATGCTGTCAGTGCATATGATACTTCATACAGTGCACATTGCTACTTCAGAACCTGCTCATACCCCAATATCCACAAAGGTGGTAAAACACATTTGATTTTCACTGAAACAAGCTTGAGGGCCCTGTTTATAGGATATCTCATACAGTCATGCAGTATTCATTCCATTTGTGTGCAAGTTAACCTGTGAATTCCAAACAAAACAATAATCAATCTGCCTCACTGGGGTGAAGGTTGAATTTTAGAGTATAATCAAGTTCCAGAAAATGGAAACACCCCATGTCATAAATGAGAAACTGTCTGTATAGTAAATACCATAATTAATTAAAAATCATTAATGTTAACAAGAATTAATTAATATCAATCCGAATTAATTCTTCTCAGCTGCCTACTCTTAACCTGTAAGTGGAGCACATACAGTTTAAAACTCTCATTGAGCACTGCAATGCTTGAGTGAAACTTTCTAAGATGTAATGTTTTTCATGTCAGTGTCTAACCTCTTGTTGTATGGTATGTCTATACTGTAGGTTGCTAAACCATCCCATAGCTGTCATGCTCGCAAAACCAAGCCCAGGATTAATTTTGCTTAACTTTGGAAAATGGAAGAGATTGATGAGAGAAGAGCTCGTATCTCCCCGTTGTTTCATTAGTCAGTTCATGCGTCTGACCACTTCCCTTTCCTTTAGAGCTGGGGCTATTTCAGAGCTCTGCTGCTCCCGCTGAAAGGTGCTTTATCTATTCCCCGTTGTATTCCGGCAGTGGTGCAGCATTCCACTTCTGCCCACCACCGAAGGACTGCTTGCTCACAGTAGCGTGAGCCCTGAAAGCTGAGCTTCTAGTCTGCAGCTCTCCCACTGATCCCTGCAATAGATCTGAAAGCGTGGAACTACAAACTAAACCCCAAGCCACCAAGCTACAGCTCTTCCTAAAGCATAATGATAATCCTTTGTAGTGTTTGTGGTTTGAACTAGCACTAACAGCTGCATCAGTAGCACGGACCCTGAAGATAGGCTGGTCACAGATCAGAAGGATATCAGGAAACATGAAGAAGCTCCTTAATTAATTTCTAATCCTTTTTCATCCTTAATCTTCTTTTTCATAGTAAAATCTGGCATTACACATTTTCTGCACACATGCTTTCTAGATGATGTAGATTAAGTCTTAGGTCTCCGATTTGCTAGAAACAGCGTGTCGGTAGGTTAGCTATTACTGCAGCCTCGTACTGGAGTACCGCAGGATTATTCTGTCTGGGCTGATAAATTCAGCTAAAATATTCATTAAAAGTATGTGAAGTTGGTCCAGTCGTCCAGGATTTTAATCCATGCTTTGGTCTACGCTTCATGAGGGTTTGTTCAACCTCTTTGCCATAGCTAGTGCTGGTTTATTTGTGCATTTATTCCAGAATTAGAATTTGCATATAGCTGCGGTGGGGACAGGAGGACTTCTGAATACCTCGTGGCTAGGTAAGGGGGCACATTTCAGGTACAAGAACAAAAATACTGCAGATAGATATTTTCAGTACATACTATTTATCCAATAGATATTTTCAGTACATACTATTTATCCAATTATAATCAAAAGGTGGGTTTTTTCTTTACTAGTTAATGGTATAGTGTCTCCTAATTTATGATGTGAATACAGAAAATAAATGGATAGGCCTCTTCTACTAACAAAACAGATGCAAGAAAGACAGTCAGCAGTGCATGCTGAATGGTGAAGCCCTATAGACTTAACAAGACAAATACTAACCTTTTCTACTGAACTGTTAAACACCCTTCACAGATATGCTGTAGCAGAATCTGAAGTCTCCCAATTTGGGACATTTGAAATGTGTATTTAGGGAATTCTGTCCCTATAAAATTCTGTAGCAAAATAGTTTCAGGATCCTATAGAACGGTCATAATGGACTTTTTTCAGTGCTTTCTAGAGAAGCTTCTCAATTTCCCTACAGTTAAATAGGAATCTTCCATAAAGATAAGGAGGGTTTTTTTAATAAGGAGTTAGTCAAATTTACAACTATCTGGATAACTATCACCTGAACTTGCTTCTGCTGATTCCAATAGGAGAATGTCAATGACTACAGTAGTGATAGAGAACCGTATGTTCATCCTTTCAAGCTCAGAAATGAAGGTAGGTCAGTGCTGACAATGTGTTTTGAATTGTTCCTGTGTCATATGCTGTTACAGCACTACCAGATGCACGTTCAGGTAAGAATTTATAATCTGTCCCACAGCCTTGATCAGGACAAAAATGTATTCACTAGCTTGGATGAAGCACTGCCCTATGGAAAGGAAAGGCTGAACATTTACTGAGCATTTTTAGTTTGGCAGAACACACACATTCCTGTGCTACATGCTTTTGTCAGGATTTCTTTCAGACAGCAAACTGCAGAAAGCATTCAGAAATTTTTCTGCAAACATCACAAAGAACAGAGACACAGAACTGATGATGATTTTACCCAGAAGAGAATACCCTAGGGACCTTCCCACGTGTATCTAACTTGCTGCAGAGGTACATAGGAACAGGTGCTACAGGAAAAGCAGACTTACAATTCTAACTGTGCTGACTACTCATGTATATAGGACAGTAAAAAAGAGACCAAACCAACCAAATCACTGAAAGATGAAGGGAAAAAAAAAATCACTTTGCACAGTTACAGAGAGAAATGTTAGGGTTAACATTTTCCTAATAGCCTAAGGATTTTTAGATTTTCATTTTAAATTTAGGAGTTTCCTAGGATTATTAAAAGCAGCCCTCTCCATTGAAATGTTACGACTTAGACAATTCTGTTTACTGAGCACTTCTGAGAATGAGGTCATGTCTGCTAAGGTGCCTAGATGTAGAAAAACTTGACCTACATCAGTATTTATCAGACTTCCAGCATGTGTGGGCCGCTTCTGGTTCATCAGTCTTCATGTACCTGCAGGTCCCTACAATGGACTCCACTGCCTTGAAGGGACTCTACTCAGCTAGAGTAGGTAGTTGGCAGTCCCGCGCCAAGGGGGAATGAAATTACTGACATTTGTCACTTCGTGCCTCCTCATTTCAGTGTGATGGCATCAGGGCCCAGAATTTGAGGAACATTATTTGGCCTAGAGTGTCATATTTTTATCTTAGAAGCTGTTGGTTTGATTTTGTTTTATTTCTGTGTGACAGGACATACAAGGAATGAAAGGCAGGGATTTAGAAGTATTATTATTTTTTTTAATATACAGAAGAAAAAGACAACAAACAACAGTATTTAAGCCAGAAATCTTAAATCCCTTAAAGGTGATTTGGCCATAACATTTTTATTCACGTTTTTACTCAATACCTATTGCTATGTTGTCAATTGTCAGCTTGTATATATCACATTTTGTTCAGTAATCCCTTGGTGGTTCTGTTATGCTTTATCCTCTATAAATTTATGTTGCAAGTCTTTTTTTGTGATCGGAAAGAATAAGCTGGTAGAAAAAAGAATAAAAAAGAAGGCTTTTTTAAAAGAGCTGGCGTTACACCCTGAATACATATCCCTGGCAAGACATGCAAATAGGCAGCTGTTTATTTGGATAATTATGTATATGCTTTTAGTCCCAGAATGGACCTGCATATATACAAACCCACAGTTTTTAACGTGAGCTACACCCACTCCTGAGGTAGAACATAAAATCCATTTTTCTATTTCAAACTGAAACATTTTAGGACGTTTACCCTTACATGTATTTCATTATAGTCTAATGTGTGCAGGAATTTTGTATTGTTTCCATATTATTTGCTTTCTTTAGTAACAGATACGCTATCGTCATATAAACCATTTAACCAAAGCGTAATCTGAAAATTCATTCAGGTATGTAAGCCTTTTTCAGTAGGCAGACTGAACAGACAGTGTTTGAAGACACCATGATATTCCTTAACATGTGCAAAGGTTTCATACATTCAGACAAATGTAAAATAAATTCCAAAAGTGGTGAAAAATATTTACGCAATTACAGGCAACTTTTAAATATTACATGTTGACCTAGTCACTGCATTTCCATGACCTTTCCTCTCTGAGTAATGTGATTAACCATGTTATCTTGAAGTGTTGTGTGTGCCATATCTCTCTAGCAAAACGACCTAGACTAGAAGTAAGAATGTGTCTGCCTGTTAAATGGTGACAGTGCTTAAGTTATTCTTCTATACATGAAGAAATCAGTTCTTGGAAACAATTTGCAATTAAGAAAACTAACATCCTTCTTCCCTCACCGCGGTGGGTCATCTGGAATTTATGAAAGAAAACATTGCCTTTCTCAACCCTTGCTATCTTACGTTACCTCCAGAAACTCCTACGCGTTCACTGCTCACACTAACCAAAGCTCCCGTTAAACAGCTTCAGCCCTTCGCTCAGTGACAGGCCCATACTTAGAGATGAAAGTCATCATTAAGGCTGTATGCATAGTTCAATTTGGTGACTGAAATCACTTCTGAAAAGAGGAAATTGCCACAGAAACTTTTCGGTAGCCATGCCTGTCTGTTTTTTTTTATGCAGCAGATTTGGCCCAGTGTCCTTACTGCAAATGAATGTCAGCAATAGAAGGATAATGGATTAGAGTTCTAGCAAAAACTTCCTTTATAAATTCAGCCATTTGCCAAGTCAGTTGATGCCCTACTTTCAAGGCTGTCATAGCAAGCAATTCTGAACAGTCTCTGCTTATTAAAAATGGAGTACTAAAATCAATATAGCAATAGCTTGTTGGAGAAAATTCAATTTATCAACAGGTTTGTCATTTTAAAGATGATTAAAGGGCTTGTTTATTAGGCATCATCTAGACTTTAGAAATAGTTGGTATGAAAATAATAAGACATAAGCCACAATAGACTTACAAATCTTTCAATTACATCAGAGGGTGGATATTTTTCTGCAAGTGAAGGCCTGGAAGAATTTCCTATCTTTACTTTAGACTATTATCAGTCACCAATTACATATTAAAAACTGGTACTGCTCACAGATTTCGGTAGCTCAGGGGCAGACCCATTATACAGAATCTGTGCATTTAAAATTTTTGAAAATACCAAGTGTGCTGACATTTTCATTAACATCTTGTAAGAAATACTTATTCTGATCTGCAAGAGTTAATTTTTTAAAGCTCCAGTTCAACTTCTGCCTAAGTCCTCTCCAGTTAGTAAGAACATAAGCACATTTAAAGTATTTTCCTCTGCGAGAGGAAAGAAGAGAGGCGAGAACAACAAATCTGAGTGTGAGAATGAACTCTAAAACTCCATCTTCATCTAGGATAAAGAGAGCAAGGCTGTCTTTACACTTCAATAAGATGTTCAGTACCTTTCAACTTCTTCATTATAATTCATCACAGGTAGGAATGTGAACCAACACACAAGTGCCTGTGCAAACACCCAGAGTTGGGTAAGATACCTCTTCCCAGGCATTTGGGAGCATTCAGCCTCCAGTTTGTGAAGGAAAAAGGTATAAAAAACAGGAGGAGAAGCAGTTGCTAATGAATGGGAAATACTGATCCATACTTGAATATGAAGTACTACTTTAAAAGATTCTTCCTGGGAAGATAATAAAGATGAACTTGTCAACATCATTGTTTCAACAGATTAAACATTCTTGAAACTCCATAAAATATGTATGGTAAAACACTTCTCAAAAACGAACTTGTCTTTTATGTCTGGAATGCTAAGATCCTATCTAGGCTAAATTGTATCCCTAATGGAAAAGCATTTAGTCATATGCTGATTCCTAGCTAAGTTTATCCCATAACCCCTTTGTCTTTTCCTTATGGAGTTATGGGCTTCCCTTATGGACTGGCAAAGCCAGTTAAATCTGTATTTTGGTAAGCACAGTGACCAAGAAAAACAGAGGGGGACTCATGGTAAATTGGCATGATACAAAAATTGTTTTTCTAATAGCCTTTTTCAGCATAGTTTCTCACCATTTCTTTATGATTTGAGCTAGCGGAAAAGTGTCTTTCACTCTGCATGGAATAAAACATGCTTGGGAATGATGCAAGAGGAAAAAATTGCTTCTTGGTATTCAGAGCTTTGTGTCATTTTGATTACTTGTAAAAATACTAATTTGCACAACTCCGGTATACGTGGAGCTGTACAGAAGATCAGAATACCAAAGAAAGAAACAGCTCTTCCCCTGTAGCCATGCAATCTGTAAACACAGCAGGTAATGTGGAATGGGGGGAACAAACAACCAAACAAAAAGTAACCCAACAGAATAAACACAAAATCACTTGACCAAGTTTTAGCAGAAGAGTGCTCGTAAGTGTAGTCTTAGGAAACTTTCTGATTGAAAGGGGTTTGTATGTACGTGCGCTGGAATGGGGATGTACACACCTAACACCAAGTCTGGAAACATCGGAGGAGACGAGGTCTGCCTCTGTGCTGTCCTTTAGCCCGGAGCTCAAATTCATGCTGTAGCCCAAATTTCCCAGTCTTCCATCCAACTTACACATTGACTCTCAGACATATTTGAATTAGAGGCATATTGGAACACAAGATTCTTCTAGTTAAGCTAGAATTGATAATTCTTTAAGGAGCTGTATTTCAAAAAATGTGGGTTTGTGCTTTTTTTAAAGTGCATTGTCAGGAAAAAAATGAAGAGTTTTGGAATAGAGTGAAATGTCAGGAAAAGCAAAGACAGGTTCAGGATAGGATTTGTTTGTTTGGTTTTCCTTTATTTCTACCTCTACTGAAGTTCCACTGTTTTCTCAACATAAAAAGGTACACAAATGCTTTTGAGGCAGATAAAATGAGAAAAGTAAAACAGTCCTCTGCTAAACAGGAACAGTAATATTTGTAACTGGAAAGGCTAATTTATTCACCTCTTTAAAGAAATACAAAAAAGCAGGCCAGGACAAAACAGCTCTCTTCTGCTGCTCAAAAAAAAACAGTGAAATATGCTACTAGGCAGAATAGCTCATGATTTTTGCATGCCACAAAGGATTTGCCTTGACACATAATGAATTTTATTGAGGTCAAATTTCAAGTTATCTAAATACTAGTTTACCTCCAGAGATACAGGGCTCAGGAAATTATTTTGCTATAACTATGCATTTTTTCATTGGCAGTGATTTGGAAAGCAGCTTGATACTGTGAAATACACTGCTTTCAAAAACTTGTTACAGTTCTGCTAAAAAAGCTGATAAAACTTTTGTCCCTTTCATGGCTAAAAAGCTGAGTTTTATAGATTCTTCTTTTCATTTCCACTAACTTATACTTTCAGTAAAGCATTACCATGCTTCGCTGGCTACACCATGACTCAGACACAGCAATTTCCCTTAAACAGGGTTCAGTACATGGCACGTTCTTGGGACTTCATGGCTAGAGTGGTCAGAGGAAAGCAGCAGTGGTCACTTCATTATTTTAGAGGGTTTACAAAGACTTAATAGGCACAGAAATTTAGAACTTCCTGGCAGAAAAAAAAAAAAAATAGAGAAATAAAGAACTACAACAAATGGTGTTTTCTGGCTCTTGTAAAATTGTATCATTAACCTTAATAATGGTATGTTTTGACTGCGGTGTAAAAAAGATGAGCTTTGAATGCACATCCTTTACTCTGCTCAGAAAGCTGTATGCTTCTCAGTCATTCATGCAGCCATCTAATCCTCTGGATGCAAACAGCAAAGAGGTTTTGCCAACTTACTAATCTAGGCTTGTGTGTGAGGACAGACATTTTTTCTTCCTCTTCTTATTCACAGAAGTTAGTAAAAAGAAAGGTTTTATTTCTGTATATGTATATAGATATATACATATATAGAGATGTACATATATACGTATATAGACGCAGGTAAATAAAGTGATGAGTGTATTAATAATCTACACAACACTACAGTGTTGTTTGACCACTTAAGATACTTCCCAGATTAATTTAGCACAGCCTTTTCGTTCATGCTATATACAAAGATACACCAACGGTTTAAAAGATAATTTAAATCAATCAACTAAGCTATATCTCATTTGTTCAGCAGGGAAATTTCTTTTAAAAGTTGTGTTAGGAACAAAATTACAAGCAAAATAAAGACATTAGAAAGTCTGAATACACTTATTAATATGCAGTTGATGAAATGAGATACTAAGCATCTAATGTCTAAAGTCTGCCTCACTATGTGGAAAACAGAAGGGAAGTGAAACACATCAATTTCAATATACATCCTGTGAACTTCTGTCTGATTTGGATTCCATTGGAAAACCTGTGGCATTTCATCCAAAGAGCTCTCTAAAATCCAGGCATCTACCAAAGGTCAGTGCATCTCAATATCACTCACTAAAGAAGGACTCAATTAGATCCTCAGGATTTTAACATATTCAATTTTACATTTTAAACCCACATAAAAAATGGAAACAGGAATTTTTCATTTATCTGGATTTCTCACAAGTTTGTAGGCTTCTGTACCATTTACAACCTTTTGAAAATTTATGTAAGCCTTCAGATTTTAAAAAGGCAGCTCTTTTGACATCCCTTTATCAGAGACAAAAATCATCCTTAGCACAGTTTTTAATGCAGATTCTTCAAACTAAAATCTCATTACAGATTGCTAGACTAAATTAGGGTAATGAGTTCTCCAAGCCCCAGTTATTCTCTCAATTACTTATTGACTTAGCCTAATTCTAAACTAAGGTTAATGAACTAAAAGGAACACGCAAATGTAATTTTTCCCTCTTTCATATAGTGCTTTTAACTGTGTCACAGCACAGGATGAGACTTGTCATCAGTGGTGAGAAGGTGGCTGTAGAAACACAGGATTGTGAATTGCCGAGTCTTGTTCTGCAATCGTACAGTATTAAGTCTAGCTCTGAATGCCCCAAAACATCCTTTTTAAACAGTACAGCATGACACAGGCACACAACACTTCAAAACGAACTTGAGTTCTCTTATAATAAACCAATGTCACTCCAGAATCTACTGCAGTAAAGACATCTGTGCCTGCTGTTGAAACACTAATAGTATGTATTTTAAAAAAAAACTGGCAGTGGTCTCAGCATGGACACTGTGCCCCATTCTTCATATGATCACAAAAAACTTGGAATTTGACATAAGCCTACACCATTTTACCTGGCTGAAGATACCTGTGATTATTGTTGCCTTATCTGCTGGCTAACTGCATGCTGCATGCAAAGAAGTCTCTTAAGGTCGCATTGCACACATTCCTCTTCCATGGCTTCAATTTGCCTGCAAATATTCAGGCTGGAGGTTTCAAGATACTATACAACAGAAGATGGTGACCACTGAGATCCAGTCTGCTTTCCAACAGAAAAACATTCTTCATTACTTCTTTCTTCACTCCAAACAGCATGTAATCTATCCCTTCATGCAGGAAGCTCTCAGCATCAAGATACATTGCACACTGAAAATCCTTACTGAGCCCTCAGGCCTTCAGCCAGCGTTGGTGGAAGCAGATCCCTTGTCCAGTCACAGAAGCCAGTTTTTCAATAACTTCATTTTAATTTTAAAAAATCCAATGAAAGATCCAGGGTGAAATTCACCTACTACGTATGGTTTAAATGTAGCTGGAATATTTTAGATTAAGGGGAGCACAATTCAGCTAGCGTCAACACGCACAGCAATTCTTAATGCTAGACACCATAAATTTGGCTGCATCTGCTTTAGGCTTTAGTTACTAACAAGCAAAAATCATTGCATTAATGGAATAGTGGAAATACAATAAAGCACTTTATTATCCCTAAAAGGCAGCATGTGGCAAATAGACTCTATGGGGTATTACCAATGCCCTAGGAGCAGTTTCATTCATTCACATCCTGTGGCATATAATTATCTCAGACTAACCATGACCCTGCGGGTCCTCTATTAAAATTATATTTTTGTTACAGAATAGTGTATACATTATTGAAGCACATTATTTTGATCGCTGAATATTGACATATTGTGCTCATTAGCCAGTAAGCCTGAATATTTAATTTATGAGGTTTGCTCCAAGATTTTTACAGATCAGTCACTGAAGGGAAGTAAACAGGCAAAACTGCAGAACAGTGAATGGGAAAGATTCTTACCGAAAATGGTGCTTTAAAAAGCAAAAAAAAAGTATGTCATGCCGTATGCTCATACATGACACATTACATTAGGCAGGTAAATGGGTTAGTTGGACTCACCAACATCATTTCCTTTTTAAAATTTTTCAGCTAAGAAGATGAAAAGATTATTTTAATCTTTACACTTCTCTCCTACATTTTACATTTTTCACACAGGCCTTTTTTAATCAAATATTGATGATGATGCCTGTTGTTCTTCAAAGCTGAGCAATTATATTGCAGCTCCCTCCCAGTAAGTGGCACCATATCAAAACTCTGGTATTTCCTTACCTTTAATTCCCCCCCTCCACTTTTTTTTTATAAACACAGTATAAGATCTGTTGGATTCTTGCCAGAAAAGGCACTGGATATTTTGCTTATCTGATGGCCTTCAAGCAACCTGCTGAGACAGCGTTCTCCAAACACTCGGTTCTAGACTAGAAACCTACTTGACTGATGCCCCACAATTCTGTCCCCCAGCTGAAACCACCACTTCTGAAACGAAAACCACGGATTACAGTCGTGTCACACAAAAAAAGATCAGTTTTAATTTTCTTCCTGGCTGTGGAAGTCCCCGTGGTATATAGGCGACAGCTATATGGGATGGGTCAACAGTGCTCTCTGCTGGCAGCAAGGAAAGCTTGCAGGAAACGTAGCTGGAATTTGCCTTAAAATTGCTTTCAAATATAAAGTATGAAATATTTTGAATATGTATCTATGTCCAAGGTATTTATAAGAAAATCTATAGAAGATCATTATTTACAAGGTCAATAAGCATGCTGTTAATTGCAGACGTGGTTTTGAAAATGATGTTGTACTAGCAGCATTTCTACCATTTCTTTACATATCATTGCATACAATGATTAAGCATAAAGATGAAGTCCGGGAAAAAGTATTATGAAAAATAACTATTCAAACGTATAAATATTCATCAAATGCACTGAAGTAAAACTGAATGGTCTGAAGAAAACAATTGTTTAAAAAACAATAAAAAATTCGTATGTGTCTGTGTATGTATGTATGTACACATACAGAGAATACTGTAGGACAAGGGTAGAACGCTGAGAAGTTTGTAAAATCTATAGAACAATTGTCTCCTATTTGATTATATCAATCTCCTCTTTAAAAGAAGACTTTAAAAACCAAGAATACCCTTTTTAAACGACTTAAATAACTTCAAAGAATAACTCTGTAAAATCGTTTTATTTTCCAGCTTGGGTCCTGTCTAACAACAGCTAGAGAATCAAGACGGCAGCATAAAACTACTTCTAAAACTAACTGGATGCCATAAACACAATATTAAGAAAATAAATGTTCTTGTATAGCCATTGCTTTGAAATAAGGGAGTGTAATTCTGCTGCAGAGAACTAAGCAGTGTGCCTTAGTAGGTTACATTTGAAATGCCAGTTTGGTGCAATGATTCGTCACTGTCCCAAAAGTCAGATTTCAAATCACAGACTTGCCCTGAAGCCTGTGTACACTCTGCTTTCAAACCCTGAAGCAGTCTTGGCTTTGCACAAGAGAGATATAAGGTACTTGCTACAGTACAATCAATTTAAATCAATGAGGACAGTATGTTGTATTACAGAATATGGTCTGGTCAAAATACTGTGAACAACAATCAAAAAACATTAAAACGAAGGAACTTGCTTGAGAGACTCAGAACAACATGGTTCAGTTTATCACTGTGCTTAAAAACTCAAGTTCAGGTGACCCGAGCTACAGGGAGAAATTTTGCAAAGGATGATCCCGTCTAAGTATCAGGAAGAGGACCAACCTGGCATTAACGTTAACTTACCCCAGTGAGACAAAAGACAATTGCATTTTTTTAAGCTCTTTGAGATGCCTAGATGGCAAATGCTAGGAACAGTTTAATATTAGCATTAATGTTTTCATGTTTCCATGGAGCACTTCGGCCTGCATGAACCTGCTAGGGAGAGGAGTTGAGCAGAAGACCAACGGCCCATTACAGGTCCCACAGGACCTATGCTGCACTCACTAGGCCACCCACTGCTGTCACTACATGGATACCGAATGGCAGAAACTGAAGGTAATGGCAAATTAGGTGGCATTAATAGTCAAGTGCTGCTAACGGGAGGAGAGAGCCCACCACTCCCTGAGCTTGCAGAGCTGCTTTCCTGTTCCACTGGAATATAGGAGTCCAAAAGGAATATATGGAAGCCAGGTGGCAGATGATAGAAACTTGATTATTGCAGGATATAAAACTGGGGCACCACGACACCTTCAAAACACTCTTCAGTTCTTGGTGATTTGCTTCCCTACAGAGTACTAGGCCTTCTTTGGACTGTATCTATTTTCATCCTAAAGAAAGGAACATCTAATATTGCAGATAAGATCCAAGGACACCACAGCAGGCAGCCATACACAATTGATTTTCTTGCTTCCTTACATTCAGTGCTGCTCCACTGGCAGGTACTGATACAAGTTTAAAAATGTTCTTGGAACTAATCTTCAGACCTCTTTTACCTGAATAAATCCAAAATGCACTATTTCGCTGTTTTGTAAAGGCCCCTAGGAAGCAGAGGGCCTGTGCTACCCTTGAAGAAAGGTGGCAGTGAACTGCTAACATAGCACGGGATTGAAAGGCAAAGAATCCATCTCAGCTCCTTCTCCTTTCCTCTTGCATTCCCTGCTTACATTTCTAGCATGTCTTCACCCTGAAACAGGTTTCTTTTTCTGTCATTTCTCCTGCTCAGGGTTTTGAAGACTATTTTAACACTGACTAATGTAAAGATGTAGGCCACAAAGGAAGTTCTGAAAAATACTTAGTTCAGGACTGGTTGTGGAAGAAAAGACAAACTGAACAAGACATACAGTTAACTAGGACACAACAGAATTGCTTCCACAAATGCAGGGTTAAAGAACATCATTAGGAAAAAATATTTCAGGGTTGGTTTTGATTTTTTTTTCCCCAATGGTCATAAAGGTCTGTAGAGTTTCAAGATAAACATGAATCAAAGAGTTCGTGTTTATTAGGTACACGTTTTTATTGACTTTGCTCATGTTCCACCTTTCAAAGAGCAGAACTGGGACAGTTGTGATCACAGCACCAGCAAGTTATACACGGATACCACATGAGTATTCAGATCTTACTTAGAAACGTAGTATAGAATATATTAGCAGCGTATGCCTGTGTGGCTGTCTTGCATGAAGATAAAGAGAGAGAATAATGCTGCTGGGGAATTACGTGCACAAAGCTCTGTGAAGCAGGAATTAAAATGAATGATATTAAATAGAAAATAACTACATCAGGAATATGTTAATAATTTAATTAAAGTCTACCAAAGTTGAACTATTCCGCAATTAAAGTTGAAGCCCATCAACATGCTGTCTTCTGTTGGGGATTTTTGCCACAGGTAAAATTACCTGCTTGGAAACATTTCTTAATGTATGAGGAAATAAAAGGGCGGTATGATCATTTGACAATGTCGGACTTAGCTGTTTTCTCAGACAGGCTTTTACTGACATTTCAATATATGTTTTCTTTACTGCAGTCTCATTTCTAGTGCATAAGATAAATGTGAATATTGATCCTTTTGAAAAACAGGAGGGCAAGATTTAGTGCTCTTTTTTTCCCCGAGCTTGTTTGCTATGTTTTCATCTTTATATAACATTCAAGTCAAACAGAAACACAGAACAAAAGGGTTACTTAATAGCTGAGCAAGAAGCAACACAAAGGCCATCACTATGAAGGGCTTAGCACCAAATAGTCTGACACATTAAGGAAATAGTTGTATAGATCTTAACAGATTTTTATATTATCCTTTTAAACTACCCTATAACATTTTATCCAATCCACTAAATGGTATAAAAAATAAATACTCTGCTTTCTAAAGTAGCAGTTATTGTTGACTGTACCAGGCAGAGTCAACATCTTTCCCATAACGAGCCCCTGTTTTCATACTGTTTATCTTGTAGGAGAACGTACAAGATAAAGAAAATACCTCCGCGTTAACTCCCGTGCCTGCAGCCTTTTACAAGACCAAATGCAACTTTTCTTTCCGCAAAACCAACTCAGTTTGATGTTCTAAAATGAGATTGCACCATCACTTTAAAGGCTCACTAGCATAAAACATGGAAAATCCTTTTATCAGTAGGTTCAAATAGTGAATAAAATCAGAACCCTCTTTTTCTCCAGCAGCAGTTAAAACTACACATAGTGAAAAGACAATGCATTGTTTTCTGCTGAAAACAATGGGAGACAACTTTTTTTCTTGCGTTGTTTTTTGCATGACACCATCCTAGTGAGTATAATTCACTCTTAAAGGTGATAGCATATTGGGTTTGTATATAAAACAGACAATATCCTGAACCGCAATAAAGAATTTCATACAGCGTTATGGTGGTACTTCCCATAATCAAGCACAGCCTACTATACAATCCTGGCAAGTAGGAAAGTCTCCAGAAATTAAAAAAAAAAGTTCCTAAATATTTCAATCATTTAATTCAGATGTAATCTGAGTAGATGACAAATACAAGACATTTCTATTCTTCTTGTTGCCAGTACCGGTGGCATATGTTCACACACTAACAAAAAGAAACGGGCATGGGCACATCAGGTGCAATCTGGTCCTGAATCATGACTGGTGTATGTGGCTGCTCTTCCCACGCACAAGAAAACCAGTGCTTCACTTAAACCTAAGAAGGCAGATAAAAGGGCAAGACCTTGCATTCTTTATATTGAAGATCTTGGATTTTGTCCTTGCTGGTGACAAGTCTGTGTGCCCATGCAGGAGACTTTTATAGTGTCGCTGTAATAGTGTTCCTCCCTCCCTGCAGGTCAGAAATGAGGCATGTCAGATACTTCACTGCATGACCAATATTTGTTATCTGCAGTTACATAGGGAAATTCTGTTTTAAAATAGTCAATACAACCTCATTACAGGCGCTACATTTTTATGAGGGAAGAAACGAGAAAGACCAATGTTACTCCTGTTCATGAATTTGCCTCTTATTGTTTCCCCTGTCTGTTCTACAGAGAGTTATGAGATTCATATTAGGGGTTATTTGGGTCACTTTTACGTTGAGAGAGAAAATAATGGTAATCTAATTTGAGATTTGTACCAATTTAAGTAAGAAAATGGATTCTGAATATTTTGCATAGTTTCTAAATTTAACTGAGCGATCAGTGAAGCATGAGTTTCCAAATGTAAATAAGAGGCTTTAAACCATTTTCCCCTATTTGTTTTTAAATTACAGTTGTTACTTACGATTAGCAATTTTGTGTCATTCATACGCAGTGTACTGAAACTGAATTCAATAAACTGACCTTCTTCCACCTATTAAACTAAACTTGGTATTTAATTATTATACATGCAAAGTCAAGCAGAAAAACTAAGGAGCATTTATAAATAAGATCATCGAGTTTTATTTGCAATGAATAGGAGTATTTGTGTTTATTACTTTTCACAGGAAATTTATTACTACTTATTTTGAACTGGAATAAACAAAAAATAGAACATCTGTATCAAAGTTTAAAAAACACAACAATCAAAAGCAGTTTAATCTCATCCATTTAGTTCCATTGCACAGTCTGTTCAGTGTAACTTTTTACAACATACTGTGCAAGAAAACAGGTCATTTAAACTCTGTAATTAGTATTACAGATAAAATGACACTGCAGCAATGTTAATTACTATAGTACTGATGTAGTATAAGATATAATACATAATAGTCATGTCTTTAATTTTAAATTGAAGTGCAACAAAGCATATTATTGCTACACTTCCTATTCTTAAAGTAAATGAATGTTATTCAAGTGTACCGTTTGTATCCATGCAGAATGCTTTTAAATAAATCACAATTCTACTTTAACTCGAACTGGCATATTTCACTTTCCAATGGCGTAAATTAAGGAACCTCTTGCTATAGGAACTTTTCCTATGACAGCGGAAATTATGACAGAATTATATTCCACATGAAAAATTTCCACAATAACTTTCTTTTTCATTACAGCAGCTGTAAATCAGTTTGCAAATGAAGCACAACATTCAGTCTTTTAAAAATAAAGATGAATCTTGAAGAGCATTACAGCTATTTGAGGTGTACTATGAACTACAGATATATGATCAAATTGTAATTAATTCTGTATTGCTATGGCTAAAATATCTGGCAATTGTAAACATAAAATATTCATAACAAAACAAAGAGACTTGCAGAGGAGGACAATGAAAGTTTTTACCTGCAGCTCCAGTAGGAGTAGGGCTCCCTATTTAAGAATAATTATATCTCTGCTTTTTGTAGCACCTTTACTTTTGGATAACTTTGTTATAAATATTAAAAGAAGGAAAAAATGAGTTAAATGTCAGATTTGTTCAAGTGTACTTAAATAATTTATGTCAGCTGAAATGTTCCCATTTTCAGTGCAGAAATTTTGTAATGAAGCCATTATTCAGGCCTTGCATAAAAAATATTCTAAAAGCCTACTTATTTAGAAATATAATAATCCTATTCACTCTGTTAACCATGTGCCCCTGGCTAAAATACGTACATATGGATTTAGCAAAATATTTCAATAGACAGTATAAGAGTCAAAGGAGAAGTTGAAGTATAACCTCAGGTTGTGTATTTCATCTCACAACAATAAAATGTGTTGCTACATTTAAATGAAGGTGTGTAAAGAGCAAAATCTTGGAGTACATATAACTAGTTTCTAGGATTAACAAATAATTTTGAAAAAATGCTTTTCCCCCCCATTTTGTTTAGGTCAGTGGGACGATGTATAATACAGGCAGACACGTATCTCTACGATTAGACAAAGAGCATTTGGTCAACATCTCTGGAGGACCGATGACATACAGTCACCGCTTAGAGGAAATACGGTTACACTTTGGAAGCGAAGACAGCCAGGGATCAGAGCACCTACTCAATGGACAGGCTTTCTCTGGGGAGGTATGTCAATGTATTTGGAGTTACAAATGAACCAGCATGAATTACTCACTTTCCATTTCTGCCTTAAAGTATTTGCAAACTATTTGTACTCATAATTTTTTTTCCCCTTTATCCATTCTGAAAATCAGGGAATTGCTTTTTTTTTGCCCATGCACTGCAAATTCTGTGACTCATATCTAAAAATGAAACTGTTATATTTATTGTATGCATAGACACCCTGTATTTTCATATGCGCTACTTACAAAGTAATCAAGTATCTTTTGATGAGTCCTTTATATCCCTAGTAAACGCAAATACAAGAAAGTGCTTCGTGTTCTTATAAAATTGCTGCTTTTCCTGCTCACTGGTGTGTAACACTTTACATTGAGTATCATTCTGGCCTTTGATTCATGTAAAAATAAGGTGATACTTAATTTTAGAGATGGTTCTACAAAAGGCTGTTGGTCTGCTCAAGAAATAAAGTTAACTCCACAAGTAAACACTGGCAGAATTGGTATTTGCTTTATATTTTAAATACATGTCTGTAAGTGTCACAGAAAAGACCATAATCTAATGATCCTGATAGCTATTGCAGGTTAGCCCATTACTCTTGCTGGATAAATATTTTAGTCTTGTATATGGAGTACTTTTTCAAGATGTAAAGTTTGCAGACTTTCTGGTAGACAAAGCAGAATCTTTCCATTCTTCTTATAAAGGAGCATTTTTACGTAGAATGTATGGGTTTTGTAGTACCCTATCCTTCATTAGCTTGTACCATACCTGTGAACTATCTAGCATAAAACTCTACTCCGCAGATCTTAACAAATAAAATAATGCTTCAGAATAACTCTATATTACTGTAGGGATTATTTCTTAAGATACTCAAGGTATCATTCTACATTCTTTCAGAAGACCAAAATGAATAGTTTTTCATAATAAAGCGCTTATTTTCTTGGAGAGGCACAATCAAATTACCATCTGTACTCTCTATCAGAGGCTCTGGCGATGAGTCATGTAATGCATGGCATTATCTTTGGCACTGTGCAACAGCAGTTATTTAAGAGTAGGAAATTAATTGCAGAGTTGTCAAATGATGGTATTATAATTGATGGTAATAATTTACTTTGTTTTATAAGCTACATAGATGTATAATATAGCCAGTGGCAGCTTTTTCATGAAATTATTCATGTCTTGCACAACTGACTTATGGTTGCCTTCATTAAATTCTATGAGAAGCGAACATACAACGTATTTTTCCTTTAAGAGCTGAAAGTTAAGTATGGTGTAGTAAATAAGGTCTTTGCTTTGCTAGTCAGATTTACAGAAGAGCAATATTCAAGTGAAAGCAGGTTGTCTGAACAAGAAAACAAAAATCTGGTTGAAAGATACCATTGCACTTGATACAATGTATCAGCATAATTTCAGAGATTTAGAAGAGTTTTTAAGTTATAAATTCATCAGTCAGACTATAACAAAAGGTAGAAATGTAGAGTGTTGTTTTGCAATACTTAATACTTAACTAGGCTCCTCTGATTTTGAAAGTAGGAGTTTTGAAATACTACTAACATGTGATATTATTTGCTAACAGAGACCTCAAGTTTTTCTTAATAAAAGCAGAAAACCTAGCTAAGTGGAAACCGCTGTCAGTCAGTCAGTCATGCACAGCTGGATCCACAGTGTATGCAGGATTCATCTAGTTATCTGAATTCCTCCTGCAGTGAGGAGAAAAAGATCGGCATCTTCAGAGGATGATCGTTCCTGATAGCCAGAGACGCATCTCTTAGGACAGGACAAATCACTCTGGAGATGCATCTCCCTTGACAACAGAGCAGAGACAAACAACAGGCCAAGTAGCTTAGACTAGACACCTCCATTTCACATGGTGAGATGAACTCTGTCCTTTGAGGATGTGTTTTTCAAAGTTTCAGATAGCCATTTTAGGCAGCTGAACAGGAAAGGTTCCAATAAGGTCAAGTATTAATTACTAATTTGAACCTGCATCTCCACAGTTAAGTCTTATTTATAGAACACATACTGTTTCCAAAGTACTAGCACAGATTCAAATCAATCATGCTGAATAGCATGGCTGCAGATTTTCAATGATGGACAGCAGTTGACGGTGTTCTCAGAATATACATCCACCCATACAAGTGCTGTCTGTATAAATAAGTGATTTTCAATAAGCTCTCAGGACTGGAAGATGTAATGTCTACAGCTCCCAGCAACTACAGTAAGAAAACTGTAGACAAGCTAGCTGATTTTATGATAGAGTACACGTCTTTATAATGTAACATATGCTTTCAAGACTGTTGCTGCTAATTGCTATCACTTCTGCATTGGATAATGCTGTCAGAGGAGATGGTATAACGAAAAATAACTGCATAAGTGCATTGGTTTCATTTAGCTAGTGCAGGTAAGAATAGCAATGAATATTTGCTGGCTTAGGCTTTAGCAGGTGTAGGCAACCAGAGAAAAATCATTGCAGGATTACACTGACTGCTAATTGCACTCCCATGACACTGCCTCGTTACTGTTGTTCTTGTTTGTGTTGGGCAAACCCACTATGGGTTTTATCGAAACCTCTGTTTTGCTGTGGAAACAATTCCCAAGGATGAAGTTACCCAGGAAGCGTGATCCATTCCAGTAGATCACAATCAGCTCATTCCTGCTCCTCCTTCCCTCCACTCCCATCTGTGTCTGTCCCCTCATTTTCACTGAGGTCTCCAATGCGCATTCAAGTCAGCACGTTGCAGAGAGAAGGGGAAGCTGGGGGGAGGTCAGGGGAGGGAGCAGTACCTCGCGCTCACAGTACTGCCAAACTATTAGATTGGCTTAAACAGACCTAAATTAAATTCAAGCACAGACAAGGCAGAAGCTTTTAAACAGCCCCAATATATCTTGAATCAGCTGCAATGTTCTTTACACAGCTAGAAATCCCACCTAACATACATACTAAGCAAGAAGTTTGTTCTTAGGGACTTTTTTTGCCTAGTGAAGATGTTCTGCAAGTAGGCAGGCACTCAGAGTAAGCTAGAGAGCACTGGAGCGGTACCACGGCATGAAAAACAATCTAGAAATAGAAAATTGCTTCAAAATATACTGTGGTCTGAATGATACTGAGAGGCTTGTAATTTCCCGGTTTTAACATTTAACTAGGAGTTAAAGCCTGCCAAGAGACATCTCTACAATAATCTGGTTACCTTTTAGCCACTAATTATCACTTTAGTAGGCAGAATAACTGAACTAATGCTCAAATAGTTTGACTGTAAGGGCTTTAAAACTGTGTATCAGATTATCATCAATATGTTTGGTGTTGCTAACATGGAAAGAAAGGCAGGCTTTGGAATGCTTAAATAATATTAAATTGAGCATGTACTTGTCCCTGTGACACATACCTAAGTGTCTTTAATTCCCTACTCTTTGCATAAGCTTCCTACTGTATTATAATGATTAAAAGAAAATCTTGGCTCAAGCAAAGTCCCCAGCTAAGATACCAATCATTTGTATCTGCTGCCTAGCGTCTCTATGCAAAACAAGTTTTTAATGCTTAAGAGTCCATATAATTTAATGAGAAAGACCATCTTCCTTTCAGACAGCAGCAGTACAAAATACAGTAGAATTTACCAGAGGGCTGTTGTTTAGGCAGTGTCTACCTTGTTAAAATAAAAAGGTAGCAAGCTCCAAATGGTTCATGGTGAAAATGGGACCCTTCAACTTTACCATGCAGCAAAGTCATGAAAACCCATACAAATTTTTTTCCTAAGCAGAAAAATGAAAAATGTGCTGCAGGAGACCTCCAACCACTTTATGGCTGTACATTGTAGTAGTCTTATCAATATAAAAACAGAAAGTCAAGGGGCTTAATTATCTGGGGTTATGCACTTTTCACAAACTCAGTAGCTGGAGACTTTCAAACAAGAGACCATAGTCCACAACACATGAAAAAATTTGATTTCTTCTTCTCTGCCCACAAAGTCACCCTTTTAAACCCATTGATAGAGATTATAAACACACAGTGATTTCATCCGCTACATAAGAAGTAAAATGAAAGCCAGAATATTATCTAGATAAATGGATACATATTGCAAGCTATACACACAGTTTGGAACTGAGATTCACTTTTGCTGCTGCTAAAAGCCACCAAGAAAACCAAATAAAATACAAGAAAATGGGACTCAAAGGAGGAGGCTGGAAATTCTGAAATACCAGCCTTCTCCTACTACTGCAATTTCTTTAGCTGAAGGCATATTCTATGTGAGTGTGGAACTTCCAGGGATAGTAAAGGATTACTTATCAGAGAGATCAATGCTGCAAATCCAACTTCTGGTATTTTTAGATGGAGGACTGTCAGATAGACAGCCTATGAGAAGCATCTGACCAGCTGGAATAATTTAATCCAGCCTGTTGCAGAGTTAGAGTAGTCTGAATTGTTAAATCAGAAACAGTGGCTCTGTCACTGAGACCTTCTGTAACACCTTCAACTTGCCTGTGTGGTTCCAAATAGCCTCCCCCAAAATCCTAATGTTGGTATTGTTTATAGCAACTCCCCCTCCTCCAAAAAACACCCCACAACCTTTACTGGAATAAAGTACTTTATATGTACTGTGACTTTAGTTATGTTGGCAAAACAGAGCAAGTCATGGCCAATTAGCATATTAGAAGAAACAGCAAGTACAGGCCAACTCTGTATTGCATTGCTTGTTACATGCCATTTACGTGACATTTGGCTCAGGACTCGGCCTCCTTTTCTAACCTATGGGTGAGTTACGCACAAAAGCCCCTGTTTTCTCCACACAGTTCCCTACACTTAACCAATATTTAGACTCCTCTCCCCGGTCTGTTTTTCTGTTTTGTTCTCGATAGGAAGCCTCACTGATGTGAGGCTTTGTGAGTCTAGCATGGCTCTTCATCAAATTGTGCTAGCACATAGTCTTTCCTCTTCCTCAGGAAAGGAGCATTAAATGAGGTAGCGATATCCCTGAGCAGAGCCGACAGGAATGTCCTGCTTCTTCGTAACTGCATTCCTACAGGTGGTTACACCACCGAAGCAGAGCTAGCTGTACGCCTGCCCCTACCACGCTTCGAAAGGCTGCCAACTCCTGCCAACAGCTTGCAGAAGGAAGTTTGAAATTCAGATCTGTCAGTTGCCACAGGCCATCTGTATTACATTTTGGAGACTTTATTGGAAATGATGCAGGTCATTTTTAGGTATTTCAGCCAGAAGATAAGTTTACTGTACTCCAGTGCTTATTAATGTTGAAAAATAAGCCTCTGAGGAAAGTACCAGATGAGGGAACACATGTCTAATGGAAGGGTGGTTTAGTAAAATCTCAATAACCTTCAGATTAATGTTCAGCTTCAGAGGAGAAAGTCAATAGGATAATGAATTAAATTGCTATAGGAACAGAATATAAATCAGGAAGAGGTGGTGGGATTGTCATCACTGCAGTATAAGGAGACTGTTCACATGAGTAATTCAAAATCAGTGGGAGATGAGCACGTGCATTAGTTGCAAGAATGCACCTCTGCCCACCCTAAAGATTACAGGTGGTTTCACCCAAAATTTTACAAAATAGTCGTATCTGTAAAAAGCAGAGTTGAAGTGCAAAGGACACTTATTCATCAACACATGCTTATTGTGCTTTTCTAAACCAAAATCAATTTTGTATTTTAAGTTAAATGGGGTTTTATTGCTCGTTAATATAAAAGAAAATAGGTTTGAACAATATATTAGCACAAATTGAGGCATATTCACAACTGACTGTGGTCTGCTAATTTAAGAGCTCTGAATCACCCAATGGAAATTCCTTTCCACCCTCTACTGACTTTATAAGGAAATTAGGCTCTTTAACAGAGACGTGTTTTAGTAGCAGGCTGCCTGGTCTGTCTCCTCTCTAAAACTACATGGAGATGAAATGGCTCCCTCTCCCTCTGGACAGCAGAGCCCTTTGGATTTAAAAGCACGGTCCATAGGAAAAAAAAATAAAGAGTCTGGTCCAAGGAAGAACACTGCCGAGATCATCTTGAGAGCAAAGCTTGCAGGGAGGCATACCGGAAACCTATCTTACTTTATAAAGTGAAACTGATCAAAAACAGTTTTAAATGTTCCAAAAATACTTCCCAAAGAAAAATGAGATGATAAATCAAGATGCTAAGCAAAAGTTTTGTTGATGACAGAGTCATTAAGGTGCTAAGGCTAATGCACTTACTGTACCTGAAACCAGCAATAAAATAGGTGGTGACCATAGAACAGTATAAATGGAATGCGAAGGTAAAAGTTAATGCTTTAATTTACTGTGTATTTTTCTGTCAGATATGGATCATATTGTTCCAGAACCATTGCATGAAGTAATACACAATAACTAACTATAGTCTGTTTGTACAAACATGTAATTTAGATTAGGTAACCTGTTAAACTGTCAGACTGCGTCCTCGTCGCCAGGACTGTAGCCGAGAGCGAGCAGAAACTAGACGGGCAGATCAAAACACTCTGAGGCTCCTGGGCAAAGCAGAAAACCCCAACATCCCTTACGTTCCCCGTAAAACTGCAACGTTTCACAAACCTTCTACACATCTGTGAGCACGTCCTATGTAGCTGCTATCTGCTCTCACAGGAAGAGGGGCCACAACGCCTCTCAGCTCTGTGGAGCCCACCTATCTTGCAACGCAGCCAGGCTCCTGCAGGTCAGCTCAGCACCAGCCTTCTGCCTGAACCTGAATAGTTTCAGTGAAAGTGAAAGACAGAAAAGTTTGGGGCACGTAGCAGTTGAACAAGTAAACTTAGCCCTCAGTGGCTACATAGGAATATATAAAGTGACAAGCTACAAGATATAAAATATCTACAGGTTTCATGAGATACTGCAAATAATTTCCAAAAATCTAATACTGAAATCTGAATGCTAGGTTTTATTTCCCAGATTTTTTATGCTTTTTTGTTCTGAATGTTTTGTATTTACATTTCTTGAAGAATTCAGAGCATCTGAGATACATACGTTTAACTGTTACTTTGTTGATGGCTCTGCAGGCAGAAATGCAAACCAATCGCTATACCCAATTCCATTTACTTGATTTTGGGTTCCATTAGGGTTTTTTTTTTGTAGGAGATTTTCAGCATTATATACACTTAAATGAATTAAGGACAGAATTGTGGGGAGAGAAGATGACAGAGAGTGATTCTTGAGACCAAAAGCTAAAAATGGGTGGAAAGCCAGGCAGTGACTAAACATCCAGGGCTACAGGGCAGTAATAATAATTTTATAGTACCAGTCAGAATAACGTGTTGACATCCAGATATTTTGTAAGCAGCAAATGGGCAATATTTAAAATGCAGTTGGCGTTTCTTATCAAGGAAGCTTCTCCTTTTGAACTACTCTGTTGGAAACCACAAGAAAGATGACTTTCCAGGAATATGGAACAGAAATTTTTGTGGTGTATTTTACACCAAAATGCAGTAAACTTCCTACACTATGTACTAAAAATGCATCTTAATCCTTAGTGACCTTCAAAAGCAGTTTCATCTTTAACACTTTTGAAGTGGAATAGTTGACTTTTAACTTATGTTCCTTCCTTTATTTTTTTGGCTAGACAGTCATCTTCAAGTCACGGGTAATATCGCCTGTTAAATAACAAATCCCAAAGCTCAATAGCGAGGAGAAGTTATAGAATCAAGTGAAGGTGTAGCAACCATAAATCATTGACCAGAAATACATAAATAGAAAACATAACACAGCACGTAAAACTCAATTTTGTATGAATGGCTGCAGTGCTAGCCAGTGCCAGTATACTTCTGTAGTCACGGTCTTACACTTAGTGCTGTTGTAGTCATAGTGCCATTTTTAAAGAAAATGAGATTTGAGAAATTGCTTGTTTTATCCTTCCCTTCGGAAAAACCCTTAATTACACAAATCAAATTATATAATGTCCAAACTTTATATCAGCAATAAAGGATTTTACTTCATGTATAATCAGCTTCTCATATCATAAATACCATTGACGCTATTTTTTCACCTTTCTAAAACTTGATTAGCAGTGAAAACACAAATGAGGTTTTAGACTTCTTTTTTTGCAAGGGGAAGGATTTACAGTTCATACTATAGGTCTAAGCGTGCATTTTATGACAGCACATAAAAAATTGGAAAATTTTAATGGTTTTATTTGAAGCAAATTGTAATAGGATGTTTCTCTTGGTGTATAAACCACAGAAGTTTAGTTATTGCATGAACAGGGAATCGGGATTGGACCTAGATACAACTATGGCTCTTGTAGAATACAAACTAAAAAAAAGATGGGGGAAGAATTACATATTTACTTCTTCTAGAAGAAAGACTAACAATAACATATAATTGAAAGGAACAGTAATTTAATTTTATAATCCCAAACAATCATTAGATACCATCTGGAGTTGAATGATGCTTTAGAACAAGTGTTTAACCACTTATAAAATGAGAGACTAAATATTTCAGGTATCTAAGCATGATTTTGATCTTTGGTTTAGGCTTGCACTTCTTGATTTTATCAGATTACTGAGGTATTTGAGTAGTCACTGCAGGTGAAAAATTACAGTTCACTGTCACATCAAATAAAGGACCTTTTCAGAAGTATTTTAGTATGTTGCCATTTTGATTATTTAGACCTGGTAAAATTGCCCAAAACAAATTGCATTAAATCATTCTGGAATAACTGAATACATTAACATTTCACACAACAAAGGATGCAGAGATCACCTGATTTCTGTAGGTTATTAATTGATTTCTAGGAAGCATTGTTAAATGTTTTAATATTTGAAAATTTTGTATGTCATGGTCAAGGGAGTTATTCTTAAAGCAATGAATGAAACGTTGTTGAAGTTGGGGTATCAGCTGCTACACGGCACTGAAGTTCTCTTCACTATTTCCACTGACTTGCAATAGGACTTCTACTCTCAAGTCAGGTACAGCAAGAATCAGAAACATTTCTGCAGAGGTTTGCTTGTCTATCACCCAGGTCTGAAAGCATCCAAGTTCCATAAATTCCTCAATGTTTTACTGAAGCACATTATTCTGCCTGAATTCTGTGTAGGAAATTCTAGGCACTTGATAAACGTAGCTCCATTTCTGGGGCCCAATATTTCTTGCTTCTGCATATTTGCCTTCTGGAGATCTTGTGATACGAGCTCCACAGATAGTCTGCTATATACCGAAATTTAAGAAACTGTACAGGCAGATTTTTAGAGTTTGTTTGCCTTTTTTTTTTTCTTCTTTTTCATTATCTACACATACGTGGGTGTTCCTTGCCAGAAAACTTTCCTTCTTTGGACACTACTTTTCTGAATCTCATGGACTATCCATCCACTAGCAGCATGGTAGGAGCCGTCCAAACAAATTGCAAGCTCTTTGACAATTTCGGCTTACACTAATGTAGCACGCAACACAGCGAAATATCTGCTGCATGGAATAATAAATATTGAATTTCTTAGATACTGAGTGAAACATATCCCTTTAGTAATAAATATATTTTTGCACATGTTTACTTTTCAGTTACCAACTGTTCTCTTTGGGGGGGGAGGGGGGGGGGAGAAGTGGAAGAGAGTGTCAGTGTACTGAGAGCACAGTCTGTCACAGAGTAGAATCTAAATCCCTTTGGTGCCTCAATTTTAAAATCCAGCATCATAAAGCAATAAGGTGGAGTTTTTCTGCTTAGAGTAGCAGCTGTAGGATTTGTTCTTTTAAACCACTGGGACATTAAAACATTCAGCACTCTAAACCTCCAGTGTCACTTATGAAGTATTCATTTTGCCTCATTCCAAATGATTATCATTTGCTTGAGGTGACTTTACTTGCCATGGGATGATTCTTCTTTAATTAAAGACTAATTTACCTCTGCAGCCAAAAAAACTACACCCATTTTGAAATGATTTTTATGTTACTTGTTATGTTTTTTCCACTAGACTTCTTGTAAATTTTAACCTTTTCCTGAAAAATATTTAACTTAATATTCCAGAGAAAGGAGAAATCAGACTAACTTCTTATACAAAAGCTCTTGCAGCTATTGTGGACAACCACAGTAGATCTAAAAAGCAAGCATATGTGAATTTTTATTATATTTGCAATTTACCAAAACAATAAAAAAATCCACCAAACAGTGAGCAATTACTGTAAACATTACCCTGGACAAAACTCTCATGAAGGCAATAGGCTTTTGTCTGAGGTAAATCTGTATGATTTGTTATTTATATACTAACCATGGGCATCAGACTGTAAAAAAACATAACACCCTTTTATCCCAGTCTCCTCTAACTGGTACTGCCTGCGCACTGGAGGATGAATGCTGGCAATCAGATCATAAACAGGAGAATCCAGAGTTAATGACAGATGAGACGCAACACTTTCGAGATGCTGATCCATCACCATCAAACACATGAAGTTCCTCAGGCACTTGCATGTTTGGTGCTGAGCGCTCACATAGCCACGTCTTGATTGCAACAACTTGTTTAATGCCTAAGTGGGGTCCAAAACCACTAGTTCTGTGAGCGAGCATGGCCCGTATAGCCCAGAGCGTGGGGATTCACTTTGGAAGCTGTCTTCTTCAGTAATTTTTATGTTACTCTGTACAAATGGAAGAGCGTCAGACAGCGAATGTGACCCTGATTTTGAACAGTCTGAACTTGTTGATAAGGCCCTCTTGTGGGAGGCAGGAGTTCCTGGCTCATACCCAGGTCCCAGTCGGCAGAGGCGGCAGCCAAGATGGAATGAAAGGTCTTCCACATCCTACGGGGATGCTCTGGTTGCGGTGACTTGGGACCTGAATGGTGGGGGGGACCACGTCCTCCTAAGACTGAATTAGCCCAGCAGGAGCTCCAGCCCAGAAGTCTCTCTCCTCCCTGGTAATAATTACTGTTTTCTAATATACAGTGGCAGCTGTGAACCCTTACCATTAGTTCTCTAACCTTCAGTTTATTTCTGTAGCTCCAGCTACTCCTTTGTTAGGCCTTTGTCCCTTACCTTATGTTTAATAGTTTCTTATGAGGCATTGTAGTGTCTTAGTAAAAAGCCAACTAAATCATGTCAGTTCTAGCTGCCTGTTTATTACATTTTTGGGGGACACTGTGAGGTTGCAGAGTTACAGTTTTCATTTGGCATGCTGACTTGACCTTCCACATCGCTGTAGACCTTTCCTTAATTAAAAGCACATGGGCATACACTGCCTCCTGGAAAGTCAAAATACTTTATATTTGAGGTATTTTATTTTAACCATCTAGGTAATTGACTTCCAATAAAGACTGAGAAGGAAATACTTCTAAGTTGCATTTTCTTTAGACAAAATTGTGATAGATAATGGATTCGGGTATTTTACAAACAAGAAAGGGAAGCAAACCCAAGTTTTCATTATCACTTCAGAAGCACATCTTTCTAAAACTATTACGATTAGATCTGTTTCTCAGGCATACCTGCCTTTAAAATAGCATGTGAGAGATAGGAGGCACAATAGCATAAATGTTAACACTGTGGAGAATTAGAATTGACAAGGTTAAACCCCATTTATTCAAAGTCCATTTTCTTTCTATTTATCTTTTAATATCTCACCTTTACCTGTCTGCACTCTTTTCTCTATATAAACTAACTGGACATTACTGCACACACCTGCCAAGATTTGCTGGATTAAAACTCAGTAAAAATTAATTCGTTCTGTTCGGTTACTTTGCAGTAGCTTGTTTGGGTTTTTTAATCTAACTGCCATGAAAACATTTTCTAACTGATGATTTGCCATAGGCATGTTAGAAAAGCACCATATACAAGTTATTACTCTGCAAGTTCTATCAAAGGCAAAGAGAGATCTGGATTTCAGCTAGAAAGGGCAAGTCCATTACTACCCATCTCTTCCCATCATCTCAAATGTATTTACCCTTTCTTATCAAAAGATGAACATGCTACTGCCATCTAGTCCCTAGAAATTCTGCTAATAACAGAATCAGGTGGTAACACAGTCTTAACCTGCTTAATTGTCAGTATAGGACTGGTCAGAAACAGCTGTCACATTCTCTCAAATGCATAATAGTCAATGTGAATGGTATACATTTGGCATATTTTGTTGTGTGAATTTTTGCTCTTTTCACCTTCAGCAATTTCTTTCCCATTTCCTCGGACAATCTAAACACAAAGTGATCAAGGCCTGATGTATCAATCCCATAAAGTTAATTCCAGCCCAGCCTGGTATTGTGAAGTCTACGTCCAATGCACAGAATGTAGGTATGGTCCCGAGAGGCCCATCATTTTTCATGCTTATACAGGACTTAATCTTACAGCATCCATAGCTGCAGGAGCTCAGCCACCCAATTCTCATTAATTGCTGCTCTTTTCCTTCATACCATATAAGTTTGAAATACCCTGGTGAGGTTGTGCAGACAGAAGTTTCTTCCTCCTGCTCCAGTCCACCGAACTATCATTGCAGTACCTTTCACTGCACTAAAATTCATTACATGAAGCAGTAGAGGACCATGGCTTTCAAATTATGGTTCTGCTAAGATTCTCCAGAAGAAACGAGAAACAAACTTTTATTGTTTTTTTTCTTTTTTTCATGAGAACAAAAAAGACTTATGGTGATATGCATAAATGATGAATTAGCATACTTGTCTGAAATAAGGAATTCTGATTCAGAAAAAGATAAAAGACTTCTTAGTACTAAGTGTACTACTATCAAGTGCTTTGATAGAAGACAGGTTAGTATTCATTACTTGCTCTCTTCACATAAAAAATAGGGAAGGGTCAATAAAATATCATAAAAATATGCTACCAATAAAAGCAGAATTAAAAATACATAAAGTATTTGCAGAACAATCCATCATGGGTGAAAACTAAAGCCCTCTTTACCACACATTCCTTTAGCAGGACATCTCTGTACTTCTCAGGCAGAAACTAATAAACAAAGAGACAGTCAGAGCTCTGGTCCCCATTCTGCATATTGTAAAATTACTTTGTGGCTTTGAGGTTTGTGGGTTCTTTCTAAAGAGCATTGTGTCATTGACCTGTAGAGCCAGTTTTACTCAAAATACACATTACTACACCAAGATTGCTCCAGTTCAGCTACATTTTGGCACATTTCGTTCCATTTTTACCTTCCGATCAGTGGTCACAGTGAGATGTTTCCAGTGAGGTGTCTAATAGACAAGCTCAGGAGAATGGTGCTGCTGTGGGTTTGAAGCAGTATGAGCCATCCCTGACCATTCCTGCGTTAGGCATGATGAGTGCCATAAAAGAAACATCAGACAGGAATATCTCCATACACATCCAAGGCTGCGAATTACAGCCTAACCTTAGGACTTGTGGTTTAAGGCAGAGTTCTCTATAGGAGTCTTAAAGCTCTTGTGTTCCAGGTACCCAGATTGTCCCTTTGAAAATCTGCCTGTACGCACAGACAAAACTTTATACGCGCTTACACAGCCCTGCTGAGGGGAGGGATATGACGGGAAAACCAACAAATTACTGTAAGGTAAGCTAGAGTGAAGACATCAGGTCTCCAGGCTCTTGGCTAAATCACAAGACAAAACTGGCAGGAAATCAGGGAAACTTCTGGTAGCCTCTGCTTGTATTTCAGCAAAATTTCTTTGAAATCAAGCTCCCTACACAAGGTACTTTGGTTTTGACACGTAAGCATTTTCCAGCAAAACCCCGTTTCAGCAAAAAAAAAAAAAAAAAAAAATCCCAACTAGTTCTGCTTATGATTAGTGTAAGGCCTTATTCTGTGTGAAGCCCAAGGGTATCTTCAGTTAAGAGGATTTTCACTGTTTGATTTGTAGCTTAGAGCCTCCCAATCTACTGTTCCTAAGTCACAAAAGGCACAACAGAGGAACCGTTCTTCCTCCTAACTGGTAGAGCTATTCCCTGTGGCAGTTTATTAGGAAAAAAAAATCACCCTTATTCTTCCAGATTCTAATGAATGTCTGTCTGTTTCATTCTCATAGGATTTGCTTTTAGAAATCCAGGAAAATGATGAAAGGAGAAATAGCAGGGTAAAAAAAAAAATAAAAAAATCGGTATCTGAAGTTCCAAAAGCCTTTTTCCTGTGGCCTATTTGAAAATATGTACCTACTTTTTAGATATACTCAGTACTGGAAATGAATACTTCAAAGAAAGTTGGCAATCTTTTGTTCGAATTCTGAGCTTTCATGCAGCATGTTTGGGGTCTGTCCCCATAAATCTTCATATACATTAACAGCCCCACTGAAATAAGGGAAACCATGGGCATTGCCAACAAATGTAAAGTAAGGTAGGATGTGTGCTTGCAATGCAGTTGTTACTGTTGGGAGAACAATACAGTGGGTCACAATACAATGAAAGCAGGATGCAATCCCTAGGATTCTAAATATTTAAATCCATCTAAAGTTAAGATGTTTTGGCTCCACTCTGATCTTATATATGATCTTCACATTCATTTTTTCTTATTTAGTGTACATAAGGTATTACCAAATAATAAAGTATCTAGAAATTGCTAATACTGTAGAAATTACTAAATAATTACAGTGAAAACAGGATTTTCAAAAAGACACAGACGACTTTACTAGCACAGAAGAAAACATCAGCTTTGTGACGCCATCCGTCTTTCAGATGCTCATGTAAACTCATCGATACTTTGGTTGTGATCATCAGTCTTTGGACAGCTTGAAGTAGATTGATTTTACCTGTTTACTGCTAGATGGTACTCCTTATTTTGTGCTCTGAAAGTGGCAGCTTATAACTCGAACTAAATGACCATTATTAAATCTAAAGACATACATTGTTTAAAATAAAAAAATATTGGGAATTCTAGAAAACCAACAGAATTACTGACCTGTATCATCTTACATCAGCTGAAAAATCTGTTCTTTAATGTTTGTGAAGAGGAAAATAAAAGTGCAATGAAGAGCTGGAAGAGACCATCTGTCTCCTTTTAGTTTGTTGTTTTGTTTAGAGTTGGGCCTGAACCAAAAACCTAATTCAGACATGTCCAGTGTTTGGAAGCGGTCACATCGTGGTCCCCTTGGATATTCAGAACTGCTGATAACTGCTCACAACAGACACTAATGATAGCCCTCGTAATGCTTTTTGTCAAATGCTTTATGGTCATTAACATGTTCCCCATTAACTATCAATTACCTTGCAGTGTAATTATTTTGCCGATTTTACAAATGGGTAGACTGAGACGGAGAGGCTGAGTCAACTGCAGTCATGACAACAGACCATGGCGCAGTGAAGACCAGAACATGAGATTTCATGGTGTTTTCAAAGTCCCGGAAATTTTGGCCACCTGATTTCTCAAGACGCATTCATGGTGATAGATGGATATCTTAAATAGGCAGGTCTTGTCATTGCTATTTTGGTAGTGAAATTTAATCACCCCAATACTCACTGCACTGTACAAACTACAACATCCAACTATATTAAAGGACAATCATGAATTTCCCATCGTATATGTGTAATATCCTGCCTCCCAGAAAATCTTTTATCATCTATACCTGAACCTGTCTCATACTAGCTACTTTTGAAACTTCTAAACTTGTAATGTAAATGTACCAGAAGAGGCAGATAAAAACAATGCCAAATAGAGAGGACTGTAGTATAATAAGTATGCCAAGCTAAGGAAATCTCAAAGTACTTTCTTCTGAATTGCAGTAGAGCTGTAAGCATTGACAATATTAAAAATCAATGAAGCAGTGAAAATAATCTACAAGATGTACCCTCTAAGTTCATGGAATCCTGATATGGTAAATATCTTAAAAAAATGTCTCAAATATATAGTAATTTTTCTTTGGATGTATGGTCTGAGATTTATTGAACCATTTAATTATTTTGACAATCTTCAAACTTTGAAATGTTGATTGATTCTAATCAGTAGATCTGTAACTGAATAACTGTTTATCAAATTGCTGTTAATGAAGAAAATAAAACAATTTATCCTTAACATGCACGCATTTCATTTGTGTACATTACTTGCACCATTCATCTGCGTGGAAAGTGGAGCCTTACCAGTTTCCACAAAACAAACTGCGCTATGGTAACGGCAGCAAAATGACAATAGGCTTCCCTTGTAATTTTAATTCATATTGGAAATGTAATTTACGGCAGTGTCATTATGTGTAGAAATAAAAAAATCCATGAAGGGCTGTGTGAACACCTCCAGCTGCAGTCAGTAAAACTAGTGCCAATACTTAAGGACGAACAGCATAGCCCTTGTAATCTGAAATCTATGACCTGCTGCAATGCATCCGCTCTCAAATTTTTAGGCCAGCTTTTCTAGAGTGGTCAGCCCAGGGAGAGCTACAAACTATGGAGATGTGTGTGTGTGTATACATAAGATAAAAATAGGAACAACTGGACGCTGAGCTGTTTTGAATGAATGATCCACTATTATAGTTGGCTAGGCGAAAATACTTTCCTTTGTTGCTTAAGAAGCCGTGTTTGGCATTTTGATTCATGAAAACTTTTCCTGCTCCTCCTATTCTGAAGCAATGCGAGCAGCTCCTGCTTTAGGTAGGTTGTACTGTGGAATTGCTAAAGTCTTTTTTGGTTTTATTGCTGCTAGTAGTTTTACCCTTCTCCCCATTTGTTATTAACAGTGGAGGAACCAGAAGGAAACGAGTGTCTGAGGAGCTGACAGAACCCCAGCTGCTGGTTGCTGCTGTCTCATCTGTTTGGCTCATTGACTGCTGATGAGTTTGTCATGACAGCAGCGTCCTCGTTCTTACTTTTGTTTGCTCTAAAGTTTTGTCTGTACTGAGATTAGAGCTTGTTTTTATAATATAGGTGGACCTGCGTAGTCAAATGTACTTCGCTGAAACAGAGTTCCTGGAAAATACAAGCAGATACTGCAGAAGTAATTGGCAATTGAGCAATTCGGTAGCGTCACTGACATAACGTTTTCTCATCTACTCTGCAACAGTGACCTGTAACTGAACCTCAGCCAAGGGGACCATAATGTTTTATGTGGATCTTTTTAAGTAGTAGGAATTACATTGTCAAAGTAGATCTGGTTTTATGCATTATGAAATTGTTTAGTCACCAGACTTTCAGTTGGCTGAGAACAGCACACGCATGATGAGTGAATAAAACTGCACAGAGCTGTGAGCAAGCTACTGCTGATCTTCTAGGCCTGCACAGTAACTCGTCCCTGCTCCACCCATGAAACTCCCCTCAATATCAGGAGGATTTGTGATGGTTGCCAAATGCCAGGCCCCAACTCCAAGATGTTCCACCACTCCTGAGTATTATATATACTTCACTTGTAAAGTACAGCAGGAACATGAAAGATGCAAACAAAAAAAAAAAAAAAAAAAAAAAGAGTTCTGCTCTGTTGTTCCTGCTCTGTTGTTCCTTACTAAAACCTTGGAAGGTCTAGCAAAGATAATAAAGACATCAAATCATTAATCAGAAGTACAAATACAGTACTTACACATCACTACTCAGAATACAAGCAGATTTAGCCTGTGTCTGTTCTCCCAGCTATGTTCTATGTTAAAGGCAGTTCTCGTGTTTTCTTTTTTTATAAAAACAACGTGTGTACTTTGTAGTGCTTCAGGTAACACAGAATAATAAACTTTGCTAAAAAATTACAGAATGTGAACGTTTAGTACTCCGAAGTTGGGAAACGGGAACAGGAAAGCTGGTTGTGCAGCCCATACAGTCTTTGTTGGCCTCCCTCTCCACTTCCTCATCTCTTCTGCCCCAAAGAGAGATCAAACAGGGGGAAATCAAACCAGTCAAAATAATTCAGAAGACTGGGGTTTTTCAGCTACAACATCAATCCTGCTGAATTGCAGCGTCACTCTGTACACTTAGGTTGTACGTTAATGTTGCCCTTCTTGTATGATAAAAAGCGATAGAATATATTTTTAAAACACAGTTAAGTTCATGCGACATTTGGGATCTTCTGCATTTCTAAAATTTAGTGGTTCTAATTATGCAACATCAAAGCTAAGAAACAGAATGCAAAGAGACGGTTTGGCAGTACAAAGAAAAGGTGTGATACTGTAACCGGCCAGACCATCTGAACTTATTTTTCTGTGCTTTCAGAAACACTTGCAAGAGCAACCGGTGACATCGTTAGAATGATGTAGACAGCAGAGCAGCAGTGCTGCCCTTTCCCACTGCGATAGCCCCTCGAAAATGCAGCAGTCTGGTTTCAGACATGTATTCACTAACCTCTGAACAGCACTGCAAAAGGAAACTAGGGTATATTTAAGGACCATTTTGCTTCTCTAGGAAATGCACAGTGAGGAATGCCACAGATAGCAGTGCTAACACTAGAAGAATGACAGATTTGAAGTGACAGAAAGGAACAGGACAGGAAAGGGCAGGGGAGAGGGTTGGCGTTCATAAAAGCAGGAGAATATATGGGTCTGAATACGGGCAAGGAAAACATCATGCGCAGGCACCATTAGAGGAAAGTCTGAAAGAGAGCATGGCTCAAAAAGAATCCAGTCCGTGCTGGACATATTCATCCACTAGCATGTTTTGTATGTCATCTTTTCATCTTACGGCAGTAACCAAAGTTGACTGGGGGTATTGGGGAGAAGTTTAAGTCTATTAAATGAAGGTGGGCATCCTCAGTTCTGCGTAGAAATACGGACTGACTTGATAAAACAGCTGAGTTTAGTTGAAATTACAGGGGGGAAAGTAGACAAATTGGAATTTGGACTGGAGCACAAAAGCCAACAGCAACTTTATACGATGTGTTTGAGAGATGTAATGCCCTGAAGTACTAACAAATGCAGTTTTACATCTCATCCTGGGACTCTTACAGATTTTTTTTCTGGAAATGTCCTAAAAATCTCAACCTTGATGTTCAAACTCACAATTATTTTGAGCAAACCTATTTCCCTGGTGAGTTGCCCTCTTTTCTTCTGCAGCAAATTTCTTCTACTTGACTCCCAGTTCTGCACAAAGTGATTTATTAGAGAGATTGCATTTTTTCCCCCTTCTGGAAAGTGTCAGTTTCTGAACAAGATCAAATAATCTCATGCGCTTCAGTATTGACTAATTTTAATTATTAAAACCTTTCTCCCAGGAAAAACTCTTCATGCTGTTTGCTAAGAAACCAGCAATTTTTAATAGAATTCAGGAACTTCTTTTCTTGAGGAGATCAGGGAACACTGGAGACAGAATTCTGACTTTAAACTGGGGCTCACAGTTCAATGACATTTTTTTGAAAAGCAGGAAGAACTAGCTTTTTCCTTTACCTTTTTTCTGTTTATGTGTCTCTCTTTAAATTTGCAATAACGGGCTTTGCAAAGGGTAGAGTAATAGTAGCACATTTTTTGTTATGCAGTAAAAAATAATCATATATATTTAAATGAATTATAAAGCTAAACACATACTTTGCATATATACTACACTTATTAAAATCAGAAATCAATCTTTTGTTAGATATCATTTTAGCGATATGCAATCCCCAGTGCCATAATTTTATGTGGGATCCTTTCCTCACAACAGCCTAGCAAATTGACATTGTTAAGTGTCAAGGAAAAAAACAACAGCTACATTTGTATTATAATTTCTCACATTTAAGTTTTCAGGTTTTGCATCATTGACAAATAATTAGATGTTTTAGCAAGGTAATAGGATAATTACAGCATTGCTCCATAACTCAAAAATCTAAAGACAGCACTACCCGCATTTAAAGTGTAATGCAGCTTTGCCTACAGACATTGCAAAGCAGCATATCTTACCACAACAACAAATTGTTTACTGCAGTATATCAAATATGTGCTTAATGATGTAGGCTTGACAAAGTAATAAAATAATATAGAGAGTCAACATTATATTCAATTAGGTGTGTACTTTGGTTGAAGAGTTCTTAACATTACAGTTCAAAGAGCTGGATTTTTATCTGCTGTAATTTTCAGCTCCGTTTCATCTGTGCACTAAGAAAAAGGTTCTCTTTCGCTGTGCAAGAGCCATACCCCAAGATAATGTGCATAACAGAAATTAAATAAAGGAGGAGGTGGCAGGCACAACATTAGGACTAACTGAAGAAACTACAGCTGGTCGAATTTGTGAATAGTAATTTCACGGAAGAAAAAGACGACAAAACCCACAGGAGACATTGCTTGTATTAAATGATCTTTTCTTGCACATCTAACAAAGAGTAATACCATTCCGGTCACTGTGCACCAACATTCATAAATATTTGCATGACTTTATGAGATTGGCAGGAATTCAAAGCTGACCACAGTATTTGCCACGGCCCAGCATTAGCGTCACACTGAGCGCACAGCTCCCTAACTACGTGGGGAAAGCAGGACCCACAATTCCCTCTTTAAAACAACCGTCCTCCCGAGGGTGTTCTGGCAGGATGAGGTGGCTGCTGTCGGGGACGGGAGAGGGGCAGGTGCCATACCTCTTTGCCTCCCCCCTCACTTGTGATCAGTAATACGGCTAAAGGGAATAGTGCTGCGATGAGGCAAGTTGAAAGCCGGTTGTTGTACCTTTCACAGTCCTTAATTCAAACGTTAATCCCCCGTGGAAGTGACACTATAGATCCTTATTTGGTTACTGTTTCAGGGATCTATAGCTCTTCCAGTAGGAACTGGAAGCAGCAAGAAATAAACAGTGTGTGGTATTTGCATGGCAGTCACAGAAGCATTTTGAAGGCCAGGCCCTTTGGCAGCGAGAAGGAGCTGCTTTCACAGCCTGACTGAGGCCAGGCTTTCTGCCAGCAGAAAATAGTTTACTACGTGGACAAAATGGATTTCAAACACTTTTAATTGGATCATCACCCAAATTCACCTTTTCTGATTGCAGAAAGTCCAACAGACTAAAGATTTCTTCAGGAGTTCAGCATTTTGGAGCGTGTCACGTTCCCTGGTTTTCTTTCATTAAGGGAAAATACCCATTTGGCATTTCAGGTATTTCCATGCCAGTATGTTCAACAGTTCAGCTATGTAAATTAGCCTGCAAATGAATACAGACTGTGTTTTCTAATGGGAAAAAAGCTTCAAGTTCTGTTGTCTGATGGAGAAAGCCTGCTGATACAAATTGCAAGTATGACTTTACTGCTGCCCCTTTCACCACCATCATGACCAAGAGGAATACTTTGAGTACTAAAGGGACTCTGGACTCATCTATGTTTTAAAGGCAGACATGTAAAACACTTGTGTTGCCGATCTGAACTGCTGTTGCTACACTCACCACCCTTTCCAGTGAAGAGCTGAATTACCATTTAAAAGATTCCAGATACATAACCAGCCAGATTATATCATGAACACTCACACACAGGATCCCCAAAGCACCCTGTGCTCAGGAACTTCCATTCCACAAACCTCAAATCCCGTTAGGCAGATCTGCTTTTAGGGTTAGAGATGATGCACTATGGCTTCACCCTCTGTTCATTTGGCCCTCAGTCTAATTCCTAACTGAAGCGCTATTCGCTCTTTTACAATGAGGCTGAGGGGTTTTTTCCCCTTTTGTCCATTTAATGGACAAAATTAATTCATATCTCCCTGCTCAAACAGCCCACAGAGACACGGCAGCTACCATATTTCTGTTGGAGTTGCAATTGGCTTTCATTATTTTTCACTGACCTTCACTTACTGACTTTAAAAAAGTGTAATTTTGGGGTATATTCACTAAGGTAACTCTCAGCTTTACTTCCTAAATGTTTAGATGGGATTTTCAGATGGTTTCTTGTTTCGTGTTACACAGACAAGACAAACTGTGAAGTAGAGGCCATTGGTGTTTAGCTGGTCTGAGCAACTGTTACCAGTGAGTTAGGAAAAGGTTGCTACCGTGCTGAAATATTTAATTAGAAAGTTTCTGAAAGAAATGGAAGAGGAGGGGTTCTTTTCTTGTCTATATGAAGTTGAGGCATTTATTTGTTGTGAATGTAGGGAAGCGGCTTTGAGGGATGATATAAAACAGGAAACTGCAGAAAATACCTCTAACAAAGAAAACCACTGTTAGATTGATTAGAACTTCAACCACAGTATAATTATGGCTACCGGAAAGGCTTCTGTGATCATCTTCCGTTTGTTTGTTTGTAAATAGCACTAATCTGCAGTTGCGTGGCTATGCTGAACTGCTCTTACCATGTGGCAATTTTCAGTGCCCTTTACAAGGTACCCAGAAGAATGTGTTCTTATGATAAACAAATGCTGCTCTGTGTAATTTCATGCCCCTTTAATTTATGCTGTACTGCATTTGTTGAGTAATGTTTGCCAATATCCTACTTTCTTTCACCAAATCTGCAGACAGAGCTAAAAGGCTTACTTTATAAAAGTTAACTAGCTTAGTTATGACTTCTGAGTGTCAGTTATCTTTCCTACTGTGTACAATGCCACTCACTTCATTTAAGAAACAAGATAATTTTATAGTTGTCTGCCTTAAGTTGTATTATTCTCATATTTGTAGATAATTCATGTCCTCATGTTTTGTCTGTGCTCATGATTTCTCAACTTCAAACTTCCCTTTTAAACATGAAACTGTCTCTTACGCAATTTACAGAAACAACAAATGGCAGTTGTACTTCCTTTAGCTTTAAAAGAAGCTTCCAGGATATTCTTAAAAAACAACAACACAACAAAACAAAACAAAAAAACACCTTATTTTCTGCCTGCAGGGTAGATCTGTGCCTTCTTTCCTCTTAATCTCTGAGACTCTGCGCCTTAAACAGAAAAACCTGGTGTGAAATTTCTTCAAATGATTTCTAAAAATTTGACTTTTTCTCATCATCTCATCTACTACAGCATTACTATCCTAAAGGACCTCCAATAATTCAATAAAACATCCATTCCAGAAATGCTTTTGGCTATTTTGAGTCAAGCTGGGCTTCCTCAAACTTTTCTATGTTTGAGCCCTCAACTTACATTCAAAGATCTAATGCTACGATCCCTAGGAATTTTACCCATTTCAAATTCTTTTCCTCTTTTATCATGCTTTAAATGTTTCCCTGTTATCAGTCTTTAAGGTGCTGGCAGTCCAAGTGTCCCACAGAAAGCTATTTGTATTCTTAGCTTCTTTTTGCACCTTTTACGGTTGATGTGTCACAAATCGTCACAGATCAGTAACACAAATTGAACTTCGTAACATGACATTCATTATCTAGATGCTTTCCACAACACCATTAATGTTATATCTGAGCATCTCACAACATTGTTACTGGAGAAGCGCAGCTGTTCCCATGTCAGAGATGGCAAGCCTAGCAGAAACGGTAGGAAGATTTGCTTAAGGGCAGAGAAGGATTTGAACGTAATTTTCTTAAGTCACAGGTGAGCAACCCAATCACTAAAGGGGAAGGAGACTCGAGAGAAAAGCATGTGTCAATAAATCATTCAGAAAGATGCCATGAGACCTTGTGTGTGTTTTCACATTTAACTTTCATTGGATATACTACTAATATTTTGCAATTCCATTGGTTTAAAACAGAACGTCTCATATCACCAAGTGCCTACGTCCAGGCTCCACATTTATGTGCCGCTTTCCCTTCCCCAAAGGGCAAGCAAACCATCTCCCTTTCTTGCCCTCCTCCCTGCAAGAGCAGCCAATTTCCACACATGCTGTGCTAAGTTCTTCTCCCATCCTACACCTGCCTACAGTGGGGAAGGAGAGCTCCCCAAGCCATGCAGCGTGGCAGGAGCTCTAATGACAGACTGGATGCCTGTGCTAGGCTGATCAGGCAACAAAAGAGAGCATTCGGGTAGGCAGGCAGGAGCTGCTGCCCAAGTGAGCTGGTCAGGGACTTCCACAAACCTCAGACGGACCGCACCGATAGCTTCTTGAAATACTTCCTCAATGCTACTCTGTGCTTTCCTCACATACGCACCTTATTGTAATTTTAAGAATATACAATCCCATGTGTCATTTTTGCCACAGAAAAATTATATTCTTAATTTAACAATATACTTCTATACTCAAGAGAGCAGGTAAAACTGATAATTGCCTTGTTTCTGCTTCTGGTTTGTAACCCTAACACTGACCTTTTCTTCGTTTGGTAGTTAACATTGGGTATATTAAGCTTGACCATTTTTTTTTCCTACCTAGATGATGAAATGAGGACGAAAGAGATAAGGCCTAGATCAACAACTAGATCTTCACTAGCCCAAATTCTATTAACTCTTTTTGCTCATTCTTTTATTCATCAGTCTGTGATGTTTCTCTCTCTGCTCTTGCCTCTCATGCCCACCCTTTGAACAGAAATGTAGCTACAGATGGTGCTTTGGCAAGGTACACTGAGAGCGGTAGTGGCATCACATGTTAGAGAAGGCTCGAACTGTTAATGCATCTCTGGCGCACCGTTTGGTGACCTTGCATGTGTCCTTTCGACTCAATGTCAAAACTGTAACACAGTGAACAACAAAAATAGCATCAATCGCTACTTCGCCACATTTTTTACTTGCATGAGCCATTTTCTGCTGCTTTCCGGACTAACTGCTAAAGAATTACAGAATTCTCCAGAAATTCAGAGCACCATTATATAACTGAATCTCCCAAATAGAGCATTTATACTGAATTCATCATCATGGTGTCTGAGCATCTGTTGTATTTAAAGTGAGAAAACAATTTAAATGTAGTGTTTAATCAGAAAATCCTGCACGAATCCAGAAATGATGATAGACTCATCTAATGGCCTTTTTTCCTACATTACCCCTATTCTCTCTTAAGATGTAACTTTTGTAGATGATGGATTGGGTCAGTGCCAAATTACAGCTTGCAATGAAATTTTGCATCAGCCAAGACATAATCAACATTAAACATTTGAGTCTAAGACTTCATTTTGATCCTCGCACAAAGTGAATTGCAGAACAGTGTCATTTATTTACGTTTACCCAGCTCCTGCTCATCTGCTAACAGTGAACGACAAGAGTGGTTGACTGGCAGGTCAGCCAAAAATACCCCGTGTTTAGAGTAATCGGCAGTGGAAGGCTTCAGCAATGACTGCCCTGTCAAAAATTCTCCTGAAGCCACACAGCAACCAGCATCACGGACACAACTCTGTACCTCTGGGGCTCAATTTGGATTTTTCCTTCATTGTGTTTCCTATTGTCTGGAAGAAAGTACAAACGATTGTGACACTGGCAACTGTTCTGGCAGCATTTGGATGGCAGGAATCCATCACCTTTCACATTTATTTCTTCAGCCTATCATTTACTTAATTTTTTGGTGTTAGCACAAAGGTGAAAAGTCCCAATACAAATTCTGAGACACGCACAGCCAATCTGACTTCTTAATTTAGTAATTTGTACTTTTTACTGTAGTCCTGTGGATGCTTAAAAGAAATGTCAAGTTTTAAATATTGTCTAAAATAGCCTTTTTGCCCACTTGCAAATGAATTAAAGAAAGACTTACAAAAGAAATAAGAACATGTAAAAATATTAAAGAGAAATACTTTTAAATCTTCTACACTTCATTCAGGTCATCTTTTTCATATTTTCTAGCTGCAATGGTTGCATACAAACAAGGAATAAATATGTTTTGCTCTGTTAGTAGCCTCATCAGCGTAGATACCAGCTCAGCAGCCAAAACGGCTGTCCTGCTTCAGATCTAATTCTCACCGATCTCTTTTCAAAGTACTGTTGGACACCCAGTTAGAGTATTTTACAACAGGTTCCCCAGAAAGCTCAAGACTCTCACTCACCTTTCATTTGTATGTCTGCATCTAGAGGTAACTACTTTAAACCTAAGGCAGACAATGATACTTTTTTTTCCAAGAGTCACACGCTGAAAATAACACATAGTGTTAACCACCTACCAGGGAATCCCGGATAACGCGCACTCTTGAACACCGTTTGTTGAACAGAGGTATTGCAAGTTAGTTCTTGTTACCAGCTGGTCTAATTAAGTGTTAGACACCATTTGCAGTTTAAGTGCTAATTCCTAGCATATCATTATTTTTAGTAAAGAAGATTTTGCAGCCAAGTATAGTTAACCCTCGACTGCATTTCCACTTCAGTGCATGATGCGTTATTGCCTTTCTCTGCACATGCTTTTATACAGCTGTCTGCTCAGCAGGAGGAAACCGAGTTCCTTCCTTGCATTCTTAGTCTTACTCTTTTAAGTAAAAAAAGAGTTGTAATCTTTTTTATTTGTCTACAATACAATTGCTGGCATATTGCTATAAATGTAGATGACAAGCCTTTCTATTGAACCAGTATTTTATAGGCATTCCTTTTAAATCACAAAATAACTGTCAAAAAGCAGTAAGGAAGAAAAAAAACACAAATGACATTTGTCAGGAACAGCCTAAAAAACCTTGGGTTTAATAGAAAGAATCTCTCAAATAGAGTCAGAGACATAAAATTATTTCAAACAAGTGTTTTTTACATTTCTCCTTTGTTATATTAAACTAAGTTAGCCTTTTAAAGTTATTTTAATCTTAAAACCACAGTAGTCTGCGAAAACGCTAAGTAAACTGCTGGAAGTATAGGTGGTCACGTAAAATTTATTTGACCAATTTACCAACAACATAAGAGTACCTCACTGCTATGGGCTTCTATGTAAAAAATAACAGACAGCTAGAGCTATGGATTAATTAATAAGTATGTGGGTAATACCACTTTGGCAGCTCCTAATAGTTCATGGTAGAGTACCCTGTGCATGAGAAAAAGATGGTTTTGTTTTTCAAAGACTATTACCATGAATCATAATTTCTATCTTCTTAACCAGCATTCTTGTGAGCCTGCTAACGGCCCAGTTCTCCAGCTGTTACTTTGAACAGGCTCACTGAAAGCAAAAAAGGGACTGAGAACTGGACCAGAGAGTTAGAGTTCTTACCTACTTGACTTGTAATGACGACTTGTGCCTTGAGCAGGCCAGGAGTATCCACCAAGGTGAGGTAAATACATACAATCTTAGTGCCTTCTCCTTGCATATGGGTGAGTGAGTGTGTGGACAAACAAGGTTTGATCATTATAAGAATTCAGGAAAAGACAGCATTAACATCCAGCTCCAAATCCTAACCAAGTATGAAAGAAGTGAAATTAACTTTTTTCTTCCTTGAATAGTCCATGTGATATTTAGGCCTATTATTAAGCAACACACCATAAAAATCCTTCATCGCTTGCCAAAGATAGGAAAATTTCCACTACATCACTGCCAGGTGTTGGACCAATGAAACAAGACAAACTGAGACCACAGGTTCTGAGGAGCCTGGTGCACGTTCTCACCGATGGTGCTACACCTTTCCATGAAGCAGGAGGTACATTTAATTTGTTTAAGACAAACCTAAAAATATTATTGTCAGCCACACAAACTACATGTCCTAGAACCAGGGGATATTTAAAAAAAATAATAATTTCTTTCACAAAGGTGAGGACCTCAGATCTCATACCTGTTCAGATCCACAAAAATTAATACCATAAATAACTCTTAGGTGATATGACATTACTGCTCTTTCCAAAGAGTTTTACAAGACCTGTAAGAGCAACTGTATTTTAACACTGGAATATCAACTGTTGTTATTAATAGGTTTTAACTTGTCAAAATTATTTTCCTCACTGGACACCTGCCATGCAGAAATTAAAATTCTTTTGCTGTTTTTATTAAACTTTGGATAAACAAAAACGTATAATTTTTTTCCTTAATAAGATCTTAGCCACTTTTTACAAGGACTCTGAATCAAAACAAACATTTAACTTGTCTTTTTGAGCAATTTCATTTGCTTTTGTTCCCTGCTGTGCTGAAAACATGCTTTGTGCTTGTTCTCAATCAGGTATCCCAACAGTTTATCAGGTAGCACAGCATAATACAAATATTATGGTTACAGATTAGCTGTTCCCTGCTGCCATTCACTTCGTGGTTTAGATCCCTTGTCATTTACAAATCAAAATGTTTATGCGCTCAATTATAACACTTCCATGTGAGAATAATGGGTATTCCATTACTCCCAAGAGGACTGTGGAAACATTTATGTGTAAAGTACTGCAATACTCTAAATCCCCTCAGTTTCATATTTCTCTGCATCTCACTGCAGCAGCACATCTCACAGTGCTCTAACATTTATAAAAGGGTTATGCATTCACAGTAGATGAGAGCTCTGTCACTCACAGAGGGTCTTTGTCCAAGTTAAAAAATTGCTAAAACATTGCCGAAAAGAGTCCCTGCAATTTTTGACACCCACAACCATCAACGCAGCAAACTGCCTCCTCTTGCTTAGCCAAAGAGCCTCAGTCAAATACCACACAGAAAATACCCTGCTACTAGCTCTGCCCAAAGATGCACATTTCACCTGGATGAAGGATCAAGAAAAACAACAAAACACACTGCAGAGGAAAACCAGTACAACCAATACTATGAGTACAGGGCTGAACTTCGAAGTACAAGCAAAGGACAGGTTAATAGCATTATAAACACACAGTCACATGTGTTGGGAAAGGGAATTAGATGTTTTCCCCACACTGGCCAGAACAGGAGCCATAACACGAGCCTATCTCTATCACTTGCCCCAAAGACACAGCCTACCAGGCTGAAGAGAGTGTGTTCTGAGAGCGCAGATGACCCTTAACCTACTATCGTACTATCGTCAGCTCCTGCTGACATTCCCAACGGCCCCAACCTCAGGTGTCTAAAAAGTGCTGTGCCTGCTCCTGGTCCAATGCACATTCTTGGGTGATGGAACAAGGGCACATTCTGGATTTTCATCAGCTAAAAGAGTAATTAATCTTAATTCTCCTCTTCTCCCTGAAAAATAGACCTTCTATAGCTTGAGGAAAACAAAAAGCTATCAGTTGTTCTGTGGCAAATTAATCTTAAAGTGGGAATCTTCCAAAGAAAATCAATAGCTTATAACAAGATTCTGTATTGTCTTTGAGCCCTGAAACTCAAACTAGAATCAAGGGGTACTTTTAGCATTGCAAGTTTGCTCTTGTTGTGCTTTTTTTTTTAATACAATATCATTTGAGAAAGTAATATTTTCACATCTTAGCAATTTTAGTTATGTGTGGCTTCACCTTCGTCGAAGACTCTAGTAATATTTAATACAGACTGTAAGACTACAGGTATTTCAGACAACTTTTAAAAAGTTATTCTCAGAAGAAGGAATTTAATAGGGAATTACATTTTTTTATCCTGCATGTAATATTCTATTATCCAAGACATCTTTATTCATTTGTACCTTTCTAAATTAGTCTGTTCCATATGAGAAACTGTAAATGATGTCTCCTTACATGGACAATCTTTTTTTTTAAAAAAAGAAAAACCTAATTAATTTAACCATAGTGCCATGGAAACAGCTTTAAAATTAAATTGGGTGCAGGGAGGAAGGATACAACTTTAACACAGAGAAAGTGACAGGTTTCAGAAGAATAAAAAAAAGTCTGTCTTCATTCAGCACTGGGATCTTTGGGAAACAATAACACATAGCAAGGCAAGGGGATCTCTTCAAACTATAGTGAAGCAAGATTTCTCAAGCACACTCTCCAAAATGGTTCATTACCAAACTGAGAGATGGTAAGGAGAGGTGGAGTGGGACAGGGGCATGCAAACATGCCGAAATGGGAAACCTGAAATGAAAACCACTGGAAGCGCTGGTAAAGAATGCCAAAGTTCTCAGACAAGTACTTTTATTGTAAAGACAGTGCACTATGAGGTGGAGAGATCATTTAGATCAGCAATAGAAATAATTATTCTAATTTCTAGTCAATTCAAGTCTGTTAACTCATTCCCACAAATACTTATTGACTGCCTGCAGTCTGGGCATGAATTTTGCACAGTGAATTGTGCCTCTTTCTGACACTGAGAGGTCTCCCACAGAGCTGGGACACTACTAGGTGCTGAGGCACATATCACTCATTGCACTATAACATGTTTTGCAAGACTAGAACTGCACTGGACAGTGAGTCTGGGAGAACTATCCTGTATGTGGTCATATATACTTCAGGAGTTTTATTTCCATAAGTCCCATCAGTAAAAATGAGAGTTTGACTCAGGGCTTTCATGGGTGGAAGGAGCATTTGGTCCTTACTTTTACCCATTCCTGCACTACACATTTTGGTGTGTTAGATCAGCTTAGTTTGTCTAATACATTGTTATTCTGGGATTTTGTACAGAAGGAATTCTAGTCTAAAGCAGATTTCATCACTTATTTCCTTGATAACTCACAAGTTAGTTTGGCTGCCAGAGTGAATAGTTGTACATGAAAAGAAAAATATGTTACTAAGCTTAAAAATTTCAGTGACTGTGCAGTCCCCAGAACCACGGTGTTATCAAAGTTCAGTAGTACCACAAAGTGATGAGTAATGAGCCTATAACCTCTATGTGCTGTAGAGTAAATGCTCTCATTAAGTCTTTACAAGACCTTTAGAAAACATACTGCGTTCATCCTGCTTCCTAGCTGTCAGAATTTAGTAGATGACTTCATTGGCTACTTTGACATTTTTACTTTTTTGTTCCAGTTTGGTTTGTTTGTTTGCCTTAAAAAATGCACACTGTGCGAACTGTAAAAAGGTCAACCCATAGTTCCCAATCCAGACAGGACAAAAGTAACTGAAATCAACACATCATAGCAGTAATTTTGACCCTTACATTATGTTTTCGGTCTGTGAATCGTTAACTGTAACTGGTAAAGCTACGTGCCGAAGATCTTCTAACCTTACTAATGCAAATATTCTCTTTCCTTCCAGAATTTCCACTGCCTCTTTTTACATCAATGTCCAAGGGCTAAAACAGCATTGCTAAGGGATTTGGGGGTTGGTGGGAGGACAACGCTCAGTGGATTTTTATATCAGGAAAGCTCATAAGATCTGATTCTGAGTAATTTACTTATAAAAACACATTTGTGCAGTCAGTGGAGAGCATAGGAAATGTCTGAACACTCACAGAGTTGGGACTCATCGTTTCTCAGCTTATCATAGACTGAGATAATAATGCTATAGGTTACACATAAATTGGCATGCGGTTATAATTCAGATCACTACTAGTACCCATGCTGGTGGACATACGTATCTAGACGACAAAGCAAGGCTTTGCCTTTGTAACTTGACTGTGCACTGCAGATCGTATAGGGAGGTCGTTCTTGCAGAGAAATCCTTGCCAATTGTATTTCACTGCTGAAGCACCAGACATTGCATTCATCCAAGAGACAATGTCACCAATGCGGGCACTAAACCCCATATTTCAGTGGGTTTTGGGGTGGGTGGTTTTTATTTCCTGATTATAAACATGTAAAGCACACTATGATGAAATTTCTTTACTGGCAGTATTAGTCTTTGGCCATTTGTACAGTTAAAAAGACTAGCAGACATAGATCAATTTAATACTGACCTTGTTCAGAGTGTGCAAGCCCAGAAATTTTAATGGACAGCCTTTAGATTTGCACCAGCACAGGGAAGACACACCTGATTTTTAAATACAAACGTCAGGCTGCTGCAGTTCTGAAAATGCCAGAACAATGACCTTACTTTTCTAATTGACATCTGAAAATTAAGAAAGATACCTTTAGGCTAAATAAACTTACAAATACTTAGAAGTACTTAACTGCCTCACAAGGTCATTAAAGTTGTTAATCTTTTAAAAAAGTGAGGCTACAAATTGCAATATAAATGGTAACAGCGTCCAGGGATCCAGACAAATCAAATATCATTGTTCTGGGTCAGACATTTACATATGCAGGGAGAAAGATGAACTGTGCCTTCATAATTTAAAAGTTCAAGCAAATCATAAACCTAAAAAGCAGAAGGAAAGCTGTAGGAGCTAAGGAGAACCTGGTTAACAATAATACAGTAAGTGCCTAACTGTAGGAGCTTTTGTAAACGAGTTTGTAAAATCTGAAACCAATGAATATTAGTATTTTGAATTCTGCGAGTGCTGGTTTAAACAGCTCCAAACCCATATCCCATATGTTTCTTCGAATATTTAAACCCCTGACTCCTCTGTGTTTGGCTGGAGGCTGAAAAGTACAGATTACTTGATGCCCATGGCCAAGTGCTGTAGCAACAGTGAAGTGATGTCAACCCCTGCAGTGCAATTCATAACTTGATATGGGTAAATTCACTTACTGGCAATTTAGGAGAAAACATGCTGGTGCTGTGCCAGTTGGAGCCAGATGGTGACTGAAATTATTAAAATCATGTGTGCTATGAATCTCTGAAAAATTCCACTGTTATAAAATATGCTAAGCATAGATGGGATCCCAATACAAACCAATTGGTGCATAGAGAGTATTTGCAAACAGTGTATGGTATGATTTACTACTGTTTAATTACAATCTTTCCCTTCCCTGTTTTCTAGGTTCAACTAATCCACTATAACCATGAGCTGTACACAAATGTCACAGAAGCTGCAAAGAGTCCTAATGGGTTGGTAGTAGTTTCCATATTTATGAAAGTAAGTATTCAGTATTATCAATACCTAATATATAGACAATGGACTTCTTTTCCCATGATCTGTACATCTAGGAATTAGACTCCTTGTTATACTATAGCAATACCTAGAGGCTCTAATCTGGAATCCAGAAACAGCATCATCCTAGGAACTGAACACACAATCTCTTTTCCAAAGCATTTACAATGCAATGTAAGGAAAATGAAAGGGAATAAGGGAAGGGGAAAATAAATCCTTATATCACAAACATCACTCATAAAACTTTAATGGCTATGACAAAAGTTACTGATTTAGAAGATTTAGTATTTCTTCATGAAATATTATTCATTCAATTAAAAGCAAGTATCTCCTAGTAGGTCGAGGCCCTGGGAAAGAGGGCATGTTTGCTCTTTGGAGACATGCAGATGTTTCAGTCAGCAAAATACGTTTTTCTCACAATGTTATTTAAAATGTCTTAAACTATCAAAACTGAAAGAACATTAAGAGTATAACTCTTAATATCTTCCATTTCGCAGAGCTAGAAAGACACTTGAATATTTTGTCATATTTCAGTCTCCCTCCTGTTGCATTCGAGGTGCATAGTTAGGTCTATTAATTACAGTGATCTAGCATTGAACTCAAGACATAGTAGTTTGCTCAAACCTCCCTAATTACATTGGAGAAACCTTTTCTCTCATTCTGTATGAGGAATGCATTTCCCCCTAAAATGATGTTCGTATTCTGCCATTATGTATATATGTTTCATCAGTTTAAAAAAGCATATATTTTTGAATAAGTGCTTCATGCTAAAATAAATAGCTTTTATCATCAGACCTTATGTATTGGATATCTATTAATTCTCTTTAGTACTCTCTAATCCCATTTCATAAGGTAAAGTTCCTGACAAAGCATTAACCTCAGAATTAAAATATGCATTTCATAGAGCATATTGAATAATTAGATATAAAAATTGGCCTTTTATACAGGTCTAATAATTAGGACATTTAGGTTACCTTTTTTCACCCAAAATGTGTATTGTATTACAACCAGCAATCTGATGAATTTACACAAAAGGATAAAATTGAAACAAGCCTTCAAAATGCCCAGCATACCAATTATGTTTAAGTAATGCATCACTCGTACTTGCCGAGTTGCACACCTCTTGTAATGAGCAGCAATATTTAGTGCTGCCTTACCCATAATTTTCTCTAGTCCTCTCTTACTGGCACGAAAAGATGTGTTCTATTTTAACTGTCCAAAGTAGTTAGAAAAACTTCAGATGGCTACTTCTCCACTAAGAACTTCCACAAAATAGAACCCAAACTGAATTTTCCTGAAGGCTACCTGTCAAACAGGGCTGGATTGCAGTTTGTCCAATAGCCCATTTATTTTCCTAAATCCTAATTAAACTTCTTGTGAAGTTTCCCATTTTCAAAATAAGTTGATTTTATTCTGGATAAATGCTAGATGTATAACGGCAGCATCCAGTGTCTGATAAAAAAAATAAATCACAGAATAATTGAAAGATAAGTAGGATATTAGAAGGCTGGCTACAGAGTTACTAAAATGTCTCCGTTTAAAAATGGGACACTGATTTTGTCGCTAATCAATAGCAACTTTGGCATTTACAGTGAAATAAAAATCCCTCGATAAATTATTGTTGATAATCAACAATTATATTATTGATAAAGGACATACACACCGCCGAAGAAAAAACACAACACAACAATGCCTCTATGCCCTCTATAATTTTTCCTCTAAATCCTCTTTGAGTAGGCTTATGTTAATGTAGACTGAACATTTTCTGTGTATGTATATACATTTGTGAGCGCATGTGGGTGAAATTTAGGCATTTCATACCTGTATGTAAACCAAAGGGAAGACAGATTTTATTTGCAATCTAAATAGTCTGGTGGAAGGAAAGTATACTTCTCAGTAAATAGAAAAATTATAGGATACTATATGAAAATCCCGCCTAATTTTCTTAGCCACCTGTGAACCCCATCAAAGCTGTTGCAGAAGAAACCTGTACTCATACTTGTGTTCAGGCATTAATTTCTATTCATCCTGTTCTCCCATCCCCGTTTTGGGGGATTTCTTTTTAGATACCAACTTTCTAACAAGTTTTGTTAGAAAAATACGTAAGTAATTATTTCCTCTTCCCACAACAATGAAAAAAAGGCAGAAACAATTTGGCAGGAGAGAGAGAAAGAGAGAGAGAGAGAGATTGCGTGTGCGCACACACAGAACAGCTACATTTCCAGAAAGGAACCATTTGTGAAAAGATTTTAACATTGTACGTTTTCTCTTCTGTAGGTATCTGAATCATCAAATCCATTTCTAAATCGTATGCTTAACAGAGACACCATAACAAGAATAACGTATAAAAGTAAGTTTCTTTTAATTTACTATGGCTAACAGCTGTGTACTTTTAGTATCAAATAACGTATTTAGCAATCCACTGAAAAAACAGGCACTTCATTATGGGCAAAATTACAAAGTTTGCATTGCCAGCAACTCTGCACGATAAACTTGGGAACCTAAGAAATCTAGTAAGGTCATCAGTTCATCAAATGAATTTTGAACTTCAAAGTCTATTTTATGTTTGAACAAGCAATAAATTAATGAAATTATACTTAAATACATATGCTGTACTCACACAGAATACTCCTGAGAAACTGCTTACTGTTAGCAATAAAAGTAACATGCGGTGCAGCCTAGATTATATCAGATCAAGTTATGTCAAGATGCTGCATCATTAACTGTGGATTTAGTATTCATTAACGCTTTCTTTTTGTACAGAAAAGCTATGACATTTCTATTCAACTATTGCTGTATTTAATGGATATATAAAGAGGTCATTAACATAGCATGTGTGTTTGTTGTACTCACATTTGGAAAGCCTTTAACTGATAATGCTCATAACTCCACGTTAGCCTATTGAACTTGTGGAAAACTGGAGCTCTAACGTCAGTGAAAATTAGGCTAGTTCAGAGAAAGTCATGAAAAATACACATATCTCAATGGAACAAATTAAACCTCTTCTCCTGAAAACCTTATTCCTTTTGTCAAATATTCACTTGAATTCCAAGCAGCCACTAAGTTAATAAAGCAAATTAAAAGATACCACAATTTAACTTCCAGGAAGTACACAGCAAACTGAAAAAATAAGAAAAGTATTGTAAAACTCAGCCTTCGTTTGTTATTCTGTAAACAATGATTTAACATTTTTCGTAAACTTCATTAATTTTGCTTTTGTTTATGAAAGCTGGAGAGAGCTGTTCATGATAACTGGAACGAGACTGGTTTTCAGGACTCCAGGATTTGGTTCATGATTCTACTAGCATTTGCCTCAGTTTACCTTTCTGTAAATTAAATATGTTGTACTGTATACTCTACAACAACATAGTGTTACTTGGAAAACTTTGCTTCTGAAACTCCAGAGATCTCAAGCATCCATTTAACTTCAACAAAAGTCACTGAACTTCAGCTTTATGAGGGAAAGGTTTGGAAAAATTTCGCTACATGTCCCTAAAGTATACAGTCCGATTCCTTCTCCCCTTCCCTGCAAAGCCAGGATTGTAAAAAGAAAAAGTGTAGATTTGAGACCAATGTAAAGTGAAAGCACAGAATTTTACCCACTAATTCCCAAACAAGAGAGCACTAGAAAGATTTCAAGTCTTGCCATACAATACAGAATTTGAACAACGGAGCCAATCCAACCCCATTCTGAAGCAGATAGTTCCTTCTCCTCTCCTATAACACACACCTTTCTTCCTGCTGATCTTTCTCTAATTTTACCTTAAAGTTAACAAATCTTGTGACATCTTTGGTCCAAATAAGCGGCCTCTATTACAATAAAGCTTTATTCTCCATGATACCTATACAAAGGAAGGCAACAGAGGGTACCCCTCAGAACATTTTTTCCAGATTGTTCTTTGAAATGTCGTCTTCTCTTCACGGAGGAGCAGGAGATTAGCCCACCTTCTAAACTGCCTGTCTTGATTCCTTGCAAAACCACAGCAATGTTGTTCTGTAAGAGCTTCCTGCCTACCAGTGCTGCTGCAGCATCCCAGAGATGGGAAATTATCATTAGGGCTGCACGTGCTTTTTCAGGCTCTTTCACTCCCAAATTACATATTCCTGGCTTCTGTCTGGGGACCCGCCAGAAGATCTGACTGTACCCCTGAGGAAGCTGCTTTTCCCCACATACACACACAGAGACCTGTCAGGTCTTGCACAGTGAAAAAGAAAAGACTCCTGCCTCATTTTTCCCAGCACAGCAGCTGTATCTCATGCATTTACATGAGTGTCACAGCCTTTTTTTTGTGCTCCTTGGCCCCACATGCTACAACGGCTGGCCAGCAGAGCAAAGATTGGACAACTTGTGTTGGCTCAGAGCAAGGGGGAGGCCATGATTAAGCATATACAGCTCCACAGGGCAAGAAGGCATCAGCAGCATCTTTCCCTTGTTGCATGGGTGAGCGTGCAACCATCACCCACACCAGCAGGCAAGCACACTTGCCTAACACAAGTTATTTCATTTGTGCACTGCACTTATAAGTGGGCACTCCTCCTGTCTGGAGTTAGCAGCACTCTACAACCTTTCATTGGTTGTTTTGCCTCTTTAGAAGGAAAATGCGGTTCCAATCACACCTAATTTGGGTTTACTAAATGAAATTTCACATGAAGATGAGCACATAACATAGGCTGCAAAATCAATGATTAACAGAACCGTTTTAATTTTTAACCACTGTTATCACTAACAAGTTTATCTGTTAAAATGAAATCCTTGGTAGATACAACGCACGTAATATTCTGCAGGGCATTAGGTTACTTACTGTAGTAACAAGTATTGACTGGGAATTTTTTAGTGTAAATTGGGAACGTGAAAGTGTTATTGAAAGTAATTTTGCAGTTGTCTTGTGTGATGGATTATAGCATCATTGCCAAAAACTAATTTTACCTCTTACATTGCCAGGATTTCTATTCTGCCTTTAGCAGCTGGAGGTTTTTAGCTTGTGCTTTAGGGGTCCACTCCTGAAGTCAATACTCAGCAGGCTGCTGACAAAATGACCAGTCCCAGTGCTCAACAGGAGTGTGGAGCAAATGATAAGTGGAGCAAATGATAAGTGGAGCACAGGTTCAGAGTCAGGACAGTTAGTAACATAACTGAAGTACTTTGTTTTTTTAAAGAACAGCAATAAAATTAAGAGCTATCTATGCTGCTGCATGAAATTTCCATGGGCAAAACGCATTAAAATGGGAAATTCTACTCTTAGATATTAATGGCTACAGTGAAGTAAAGTGGGCCCCAAGGAATTTTTACGCAGATTTTAAGAGATCCTACTGAAAAAGCTTAATCTTAAAGATTTCTGGAAATAAGAGACTATTAATTTCTCAAGGTTCATGTTTCAGTGTGTTCTCTGAAGGACTGAGCCCTTGCAGCTCCTGTCACAAGCAGAAGCTCGGCAGTCTCAAACCAGGCCCTGGGGACTAACCTCAGGGGTTCAGGACGAGTCTGTCAGCCTGGGTCTACGCGACTTGTGAAGGCTGGTAAATGGAGAAGCTTGTTTCAGGATTAAAAAGCTGAGGATCTCTACATTCCTTACTCTGTAAATCTAACCCAGTTAGAGCTATACTTTCCCTTTTTAGATTTTCATGATATGAACTTCAAAATCAAATGGACCTTCCTTCATTCAGTAAATAATATATTCCTATAAATACTATTGTTTTAAAGAGAACATACATAGACTTTGCTGTGAAAGCAGACCCCACATGCTGATTACAAATCTAGGGATAAAAGAAGAGGATTTCCATCATTTGCTAAGAAAATTGCCAGAGTCAAGGCCTTTATGTAAATGAATATGAAATCAAATGAAATCTAATTTGTATAGAGAAAAGTTCATGAGTTCAGAAACCGCCCTAAGGCAACAAGCGGATCAAGATTAACAGAACATGTGCTGTAGATAGGAATGTTGCTGAGAACCTAATAAAGGCTGAATGGGTTTATTACAGGAAGTTTATTCCTGGCAAGAGATCACACATGGTGATTTTTGACCATTTTGAACCACATACTTGCAATAAATATAAGACAAGACATTAAAATGTTACAGTCTAGTGTCAGCGCAAACCCACCAGTTCTGTTTCAGGTCCCGAATGGGAAACCTGTATCAAGATGTGGGGAAAGGGAAACAGCAGAGCTGTTCATGGGAAAAATGTTGATGACCAAACGCTTATTCTGTAGTCTTTTCTCAGGCCATTCTCATGGAGTCATCCAACATCCCATGGGAATATAACCCATATATAGGCATGGATAAATACTGCTTTTACTTGGCCAAACTCTTGTTTCATTATTTCATTCACCCCAATCTTGCCCTTTTCCTCAAGTGATATTTGCCTCCAGTTTCCCATTAATCACAACTGATGGATTTTGACACTTAGCATAACTCGCTGTCTCTCCTTAAATATATTCCAAGTGAAGGCAGAGGCGATGAACGAAGTTTGGAGCCACTTCACTGCGGGGTGCTGGTGGGGGAGATGGCCGCACATTTTGTAGGTCCTCAGTATGCAAACAAGGTAACCTATGCAGTTGATCTGAAGCTCAGTAAGGCTAAGGCAGGCATCTCTCCTCATCTTGAGAGCACCGGCATATGTCAGGCTTACCTGAACGCGTAAGAGGGCTATGCCCCACACTGTTACATGCCACGTTCCACCCCTGGAGCGTTATTATGTTCCAAGAATGACTAAACGCTGTAAATCCATAGACAAAAGTTAAAAGTCCATATCAAAACAGTGAACTACATTCTCTATTAAAGCAATGTGAGACAACTCCAAAACCCCCATGATTACTGGAACTAATACCAGCAGTAAATCTGTTTCTGTATTTTTCCATTTGATAAGTAGTCTATTGTTAATAACCTGCGCACTGTTCTGAGTAAAAATTAGTCAACTACAACGTGGCACACAAAATACGTATATATATCATCAATATCCCTCATCTGTATTAATCTTTAGTTAGCTTTCTGTCTCCTAGCAAACATTTCAGGGCAAATTCTACCTTGTTTAAATCATTTTAGCCCAACCGAAGTCAATATGCATGTGACAAAGCAGATTTGGTCCTTAGAGTTTGAAACTATCTATTCTGACTGACTCTGCATCATTTGGAGCTATCACACCACTCTCCACGGTTCATAAATAATGAACAGGATGTTCATGCGGAAAGGGGAAAAATGTGTGACGACTCATTGAAAACAGACACTGGCTTCAAAAGATGCGTTCATTCTCTTCTCATGTAATTCTGGGAAAATTACTGCTGCACTGCAAATAATGTTTTTAATGAATAGGACACAGGTGTATTCAGTCATCTCTAACTGTTAAAATTTAACAGCATTTTGACTCTAATACTATAGCAGTGATTTCACACTTTCATCTGAAAAATTTTGGGTTAGAAAGACTCTGTATCCCAGGCCATGGGCCAGTGAAGGCTGAGCATGGTAAAAAAGGTGACAGTCAGCCACCTACAAGACACTAATAGTACTTTCCCCTCTACTTGAGGATCCAGCTATATAGCATGGCAATTACCCTGGCTTGAAGTGCAAGAACACGGCTGTATTTCTGACAAACTTGAAAGGACGTGCCAGGATTATATTTTGTAAAATAACAAACACATTTAAAATATTAAATAATTGTAAATCACCAGTCAATGTGGTATAAGTGCTACACTCTCATCTTGACATTTTAACTGATGCTATAGCCACTAATATTGCTACCCCAGAAGCCTGTAGCATGTTGACTGCACTATGTCAAAATAATAAAAAGTCACATTTGGTTTGCCTGTGTTGTTTGATTTTCTGTTGCCTGTAGTCTGTAGTCCTTGGTTTTTTCCATTAGATAGTGTGAGACAAGCATTTTGCTCATCTAAGTTTTGTCCTTCAGCTATAATATGTTAAATTCAAGTTAAATTACTCTTTTCTTTTTTAGTTCTTACATGCTTCCTTGATCATTCATATTTCTTTCCTTGGTTCCATTTACAATTTTTTCGCGATGGCAAAGGAACTGTTTATCAGCTTTAAAAAAAAATAAAAAACAAAACAAAAAAAGCCCAAAACCACCACAAACCAAAAAAATGTTTAAACTTACAGTGAACGGTACATGAAAAACATCAGAGAATCTAACAGAAATACCTAAATTGTTGTCATTAACTTAAAAGATACACTTTCAACATTTTTCTTTAGTCTGAGAAGCATCTTCTGTTTTATTTGTACTATCTTCCTTGCCTTCCATTAAAATCAATGCCAGTTCATCTTGTGTATTGAAAGGGGAAACACTCCTAAATACGAAGCTTTCAGTGCCCGCATTTTAGCACTCACTCTGCAAATGAACTATATTGAACATACTACATGCAAGGGAGAGCATGCAAAGAGTTTTCACAACATTACAGCTCGTAACCAGCCCAGCTTTTTCTGAGATACACGACAGCAGTAGCATATAACAAGTAGAGTGTGTATATCCCTGAGTATTTCCTATTAAGGAACTCCTACAGCCTAGGATTTGGCAGGAAAATCTGAGCTCCAGTTTTGACAGCACTGCCAAAAATATTGTATGGCCAGCGTTTCACAAGGGAAATAGTGCGCATAGTATAGAAAAGGCTGAGGAACTTTGATGAATTTTGAAAGATATAGCTCTATCTCATTATATTTTGGTACATATCCACAGACTGAATTCTGTTGCAGAGGGATCCCTCCTTAATTCCCAGGGACCCTTATGATAAAAGCAGGAATCCTAATAAGCTGCTTTCCAATGTACTTTTCCACGCGGATTTTTGCATTCAGAGTGAGCTTGCACTGCATCCACCCCCACTGTGCACATGAAAGGCCAGCAGGCTTCATTGAACAGCTTTATTATCATCCATCAACCTTAACTTCCTCCTGTGGTAGAAGGGCAATTAAGTTTTAACACTCTTGGCCTTCCCAAGGCTTTGTTGAACAAAAATTCTTAATCACTCCAAAATATGGTAAGTCGATGTTCTCCAAAGACTGCTGCATCTAAATCAAGAACTGCAACTTCAGGAAGCTTTTTACTCCAGTTCTTAAACGTGGTTCACTGTGAATGCTTGTGCTAAACTCACAGAAGGTGTGCATGGGCATCTAAGAGTAGAACTCAACCCAAGAAGGTCTAGTGAATTCATGTTACTTGTTCTTGTCCAAACCGCTGGAGCATTCAGAAATGTATGTTCATTACACTTCGTATTTCAGTAAAAATGATGATGATGTTCTGGAATATGGATTGTACATAAGAAGGGCGGGATTTTTTGTGTGTTTTTTTGAGAGGCTATTGTTTTATCTCGATTGTTTTCCTTCTTTATTCTTTAGATGATGCATACTTACTACAGGGGCTTAATATTGAGGAACTTTATCCAGAGACATCTAGTTTCATTACATATGATGGGTCAATGACAATTCCACCCTGCTATGAAACAGCAAGCTGGATAATAATGAACAAACCTGTCTACATAACAAGGATGCAGGTAAAAATAAATAAAAAAAGTTAATCTAGTGTAGGTACAAAATAATATTTTAAACACATGCGTGTAGCTTTACATACAAAATTAGATTCAACCTTTTGCTGTAGGGATCTCTGCCTGCAATTTATATCATTTGCAAAAGCATTTAAGAGTTTTTTGCCAAAGTAAAAATATTAACTATTTAGAGCTCCCTAATTATCTACACACACACTTTAAGGTGGGCCCTACTTTCAGTGAGGGTTTGAACCAAATGGTGTCCAGCAGTCTCTTCCAAACTAAATTATTCTGTGATTCTGTGAATAGATATATGGGGATTCTAAAACAAGTACAGCAGTGTTGTACAAAAATAACGGAGATTATTAAGTATAATGTAGGCCATTCTTAGGTCAGAAAGAAACAGACAAACTGTGAGCAACACTTGGGGCCATTTAAATACATGCTGATAGCATATTAGTGTGAGAGAGATCCAATATATATCCTTCTTGAGAAAAGATCGGCTAGTGCTTTCTGGTATAGAATAGGTTAACAGGATAGACATTGCAAATATCTTCAGAAAAATCAGAATGGCAAATTGAAGCCCCTATTAGAAAGAAGCAGGATAAATTATGCAAAAGAAAACACAATTTCAGTCAAAATTATGCTGTTAAGAAAACACACCAGTGTAGAAGTCACAAATGCTACATTTCTGTATGACTCACTTACAGTCCAAGGCCTAACATCAGAAAACAAGAAATATAACACCAATTGCAGTCTTCTCCAGAGCTTCCATCAGTGAGTTGTCTACGGAGCTGTGAACTGAACTAAAACCTATTCTCTTGTGTACTAGTATCCCACAGGAATACTTGAACTACCATCTGCCTGTCCCAAGCACGCAGCAGAAGCAATCCGGCCTGAGAAATGAAACGAGGAATGATAAAAACCCTAAATATTACTTTGGGATTTAAAATCATTTTAACATTGTAAATAAGATGACTTCAAAAAGCCTGAGAGTTGTTTTATCTTTGTAGTATTCCTTCTGTCCAATTCTGTCTGATGCAGACAAAACACTTCGTTTCTTTTCTAAATGTGTAATTTGGGAGAATGACACAGCTGAGCGCAGGCAAACACGCTGTACATTCTGAACTTTCCAAGCAGGGGACCTGAACATTTCCTACAAGCAACATTTTTAGTTACAACATTAATGTACAAAACAAAGATTAGAATATTTCTAGAGTCTATGCTAGCACCTATGGGTTTTAATCTCATGATACTTACTCCTTGTCATGCTTTACTGGTTACTTACATCCTCCATTATTAGTGCTGCAAATTGATTTCACGGAATACATACTAATTACATTGTGTTCTCAGACTGATAAAGTAATGCACAGCTCAAATTTTCCCTGGAAGCTGTTAAAGATTTTTAGTATGTAAAACCCAGCTACTGAGTTTCCCCATGTAAGCATTAAATGCCACAACCGAACCTTTTAAATTGAAGTCTGACATGGAAAACTTTTTTTTTTTTTTTTTTTACATTTTTAAACCAAAATTTTTTAAAGGCTTCCAATTTACAAATTGCAGCTTTTTTTTTTTTCTCGGCCAGTTTCCTATACAAAGTTTGAAAGGTTTTGGTTGACTTGAACCAATTGACATGCTTTCACAGCACAGTTGCATAGTCATTACAAGAACCATTGCTGTCTGCTTGTAGTTTGCATCCAGCCACTACTGAGCACGCTGAAAATCCTGGATGATTCAGTAATTCCCTCTCTGCTGATCCATAAAAACATCTCAAAAGAAGGCAAGAGTCTACCATAAGAACACTTCAGACACAGCGCAGACAGTATCAAGACAGACCTGACAACAGAGAGATTTCACTTTTTAGCATAATTAATTTTGTGACTTCAGTAGCACGACTGTCAGTTATCCTTTCCATCCTGACTGGCCATATCTGGTTCTTAAGTACCATCATCCAAAACTGTGTCTTCTCAACTGGAAGCTACACTAATAGCTACAAAACTTAGGAAATTAGTTCTTGTCATTCATCAAGTTCATTTTCTCTGCACCAGCTGCTGCCATCCCATACTATGGGTTCCTTTTGTTTCCTGAGCAGCCAAGGACACCTCACATCATTTTCATTTACTCCACACAAAACGAGTTACTTTCGTTTAAAACTGGGCTCAGAAACAGAGGAACACAGAAGGAATGGTTTTACCTTGAGTTAACACTTTCAACCCACCCTCTAACTACAAATCACTGAAATTCTGTTTAGCTTTCATTTATTAAGTAGTTTATTGAATAGTGTTGTATGTTGTTTACTTACAGGAAAAAAACAGTACTAAAAATCCTTTTTTTGTATTTTGTATAGATGCATTCTTTACGACTGCTAAGCCAGAATCAGCCATCACAGATATTTCTGAGCATGAGCGACAATTTCAGACCAGTCCAGCCTCTCAACAATCGATGTATCCGAACTAATATCAACTTTAGTTTACAGGGAAAAGATTGTCCAAACAATAGAGCACAGAAACTACAGTATAGAGGTACGTTCTACCTCCAGAATAATCCTTTCTATGCTTACACTGAGCTCTTTTCTTTGAGAAACCCAAGTGTATAGCAAAGCATACAAATAAAACAAATGAAACTCCAGATCTGTGGGACTAATGGTACGAGTCAAACATTACATATTTGAAATGGATGAGGAAACTTGCCCAGAAACATGCAGGAAAATCATGACAAAAAAAAAAAAAAAACAAAAAANAAAAAAAAAAAAAAAACAAAAACCACCAACAAAAACAGTCTGGGACATATAATTTTTTTTTTTTTTTTTTAGAGCAGATAGGACAGGCCTTCAGTTTTCCAGCCTCATTTTAAAGTCTTCTCACCTTACAAAGTGCATTTTGCTCCTTTTTACCCACCTTGGACTGAAAAAGGGAGGCGAGCTAGTGTTGATGACAGCTGATCTCAAAAGAATAAATTTCACTTTGGAGGTGCACCACCATGACAAATATCCAAATTGGAAAATTTTGCATTATGCAATGGATATTAAACAAATGAACCAACCCAGTCTCCTGCCAGTAGAGTCTTACACTGCTAAGCTGGGGGCTTACAACTGACCTGTCTTGTGTCTTACGCCTCTTTTAGCGTACGCACACACAGCTATATTACCTGCAATAATGGCATAAAAGTACCTCCTTACCAACAACACTACGGTGATGAAGGAGTACTATTGAAGAGTGGAAAAGAAAGCACATTTTTCAGCAATAAGGCTGATGACTGAGTTACAATACTTCAAAGAAACAGTCATTCGGATTTAATTATTTTCCAGAAAGAGGAGAAAACTGAGCCTCCTGGCTTTTTTCAAGACATTTTAATTGCCTAATATAATGTTAAATCCAGCCAGTTTCATATTTGGAGTTTATTAAAGTGTAATTGTTTTTGTTTTGTTTCTCTTTCCTTTCAGTAAATGAATGGCTCCTCAAGTAAGTAAGACAGAGCAGGCAGAACCCATAACCTCAGTGGAATGCTACTACTGGGAATTGACATAATCTAGAATGCACCCAACCTCATTCTCTTTGGGTTCGCGGCAGCATGTGCAAACGTGCTGTAGGAAAAGAGCTGCCATGTTGGAAACTCAACTAAAAATTCATTCACATGATCGGTGGTAATCAAAAAAAAAAGTAAAAAGACAGTATTACAGTAAATGTGATTACAATTTTGATACAGTTTTCCTGAACTAATTTAGCTTCACAAAGAAAGACTTTTCAGCCTTTGTACATATGAAATTCTTCCTCTTTTCCCCGCTCCCTCAAATTTAAAAAAAAAAAAAAAAAAAAAAGAAAGAAAAAAGGTGGCTCGGTACAGCATCAAAGTGGAGTTGTGTTCTGTGTGCCAAGTAATCCTTGGAAAGCCCTCATTATTTCACTATCATTAATGGATACTGACAAGACAGAACAAGACGACTGTAGAGGAAACTTATTTCTAGGTTATGATCTTTCTGTTCATTTAATTAAAAAAGGGACAGACTTTGAGAGATAAGTATTGTAAATATATCACTGCAGAATATAAAGGAAATTGAAATATTTCCCTCTTTGTCACATATCTGTAGTAGGATTTGCCAAAATCAGAATTGATCCATTTTCTGTTTCTTGTTTTACAACAGGTCATACGTTGTGTTGGTTACTATTAACAACTCAATAAATGTGTTTAACAAATTAATTTAGCAAACTTGCTTTGATTTATTTTTTCCTTTCTGAAATAAGCCTCTACTACTTGTGGCTGCATTATTTGTGTTTTTTGGTTTTTTTTTTTTGTTTGTTTGTTTTTTTTCCTTTTTTACTTCATTTATTTGTTTGCAGCCAATTTAAGGGAGTTAATGGCAATTTGGAATGCACTTAAAACTAGTATAACTGTAACTCCACTTTATGGTCCATTATTAATAGAAGCTAGGCCCAGAAGCAGAAAGCAGTTGAAACAACTACAAAATTGGCATTTTCTCTGCTGAATCCATTACTGGGACAAATTCAAATCTTGTAAATTGGTGGTGGAAAGAGATATCTTTTCTTTACAGATCAAGCAGGAGCTGACCAAGTAAATGCGAATGCCTTTTTTCTTGTTTATAATGGTCATTCACTGTGTTTGGTTACTGTCAAGAACTCAATAAATGTGTTTAACAAGTTCACGTAGCACATGTTTGACCTTCTTACACATTAAGGAATTTTATTTTTTTTTAATCTGGAGAGGGGCAAACCTCATGCTATTCCATTCCTAACACTCACTTTATAACCCATAACGTGTTGTAGTTCACAAAACATAGAATTAAGCTAGAAGGTACCATGCCTGATCAATAAATTGTTTATACCAAAAGGAAAAATAGGTACTGCAAGAATTGTGAGGGAACCAAACCACTGCAAAGAACTTACAGATGTTGCAGGCCAACTAGCTTTAACACACACATTATTTCGTCTGGCTGAAGAGAACAGTGCAGGTAGCATCAGACAGGAAACTCTTGAGTCTATGTTGCAGACAGCAGTTTGGAAAGATTGCAACTTATGTGGCTTTGTGACACGAAAGGCAAAGTTATCAGGAAAGTGAAAACATGCGTGGGCTGGGCTTCAGGGGGCTTTCAAAGCAGGTACATGGATGTAAATGGAAACCCATAAGGAACCCAAAGTCACCAACAATTCAATTGCTCAGTGAAAGGTGCAGTGAAATCACAAGTGAAAGAGGGTGTCCTAGATTGTCTGTGACACAGAGATGCCATATTTGTAGCAGGGTTCTGGGATGATGACCCTGGCCCAGGATCCTATTAGCACATATATAGTACCTGAGCCTTAAGTTATATAATTTTGAGCATTTCAAATTACTTCCATACACCATCTTAACACTGTGAAGTGATCTGAAAAATCCACAGCACAACCACAGAAATGTCACACAGTGACTATTACACTGTAGATTAATACTGTCAACTTCTGGCAGCCGAAATAAAGCAGAATTTTCACCTTACATTTACCTAGCTAATAAAAAAAAAAAATGAAAAACAACACAAGTCACATCCATTTTATATTTTTGAGTTCCCAATGTGATCTATAACTTCTAAACTTGTAGTGTTGGGTTTGTTTCCACTACTTGTTTGGGTGGTTTGGGTTTTTTGAAGCTTCTCCTAGGATTGTTAAGGTTGTAGAATAAATTTACTGAGAGCACAAAGTCCATAGTGCTTCAATCTATATTTTTGGACAAGTATCTAGCAGTTGTTGATCCAAGTTTGTCAGTGACAGAAGGTAGGGAAGATAAGCCAGGCCTCCATTATAAAACTTTTAATAAGTAATAAAACCTATTTTCTATTTTACTGAAAGCTGATTGAAGGGATTTAAGAGGAGGGAGAGATATGATAGAAGGGACTAGTCCTAGGAAGGAGTCATGCTGTGCTTTGGATTAGGTGAGACCGCGATATAGAAGCCCTGCAAATAGAAAAATGGAGTGATCATACTCGGACACCACAAATATATTCGTCAACATTTCCAACTCCATTTTGTGAACTAATGAACTCCATCTTGCCATCATTTGGGGTTTTTTTTGTTTTGTTTTAATAATAGATTGCAGAAAAAAATAGAGTAAATCAAAGCTTAAAATTAAATATCTTGCATATTTCTCACATTTCAGTAGTGCTTAAATCTAGACATCTAGCTCCAGTTTTTCAGATCATGCACATTTCTCTGTGTCAAGAAACATCGAGCATCCAAAGAAAGCCACACCTTATCACAAAGCCTTTAAGCAAAAAGATAACATTTCAGTATCAAACAGCTGGCACAGAGACAATCTTCTGGTGTTCAGAGTCTACGCAGCATGGCAACATGTGCGCACAGTAATCCCTCCAATTTGAGGGCTTTCTGTACACGATGCTCATCAGAAGTCTGGTTGGATACAGAGCTCAGTACTCTGTACTTTGTAGTAAGAGCTGAATTTGTGGCCTCGATACCATCCCTGCCCAAGTGATTCAGATTATGAGTGAGATTCTTTGCTTGTGATAAGGCTTAGTACAGGCATAAGCTACCTGGCAGGGAATATAAACCTGGCAGCGGTCCTCAACGAACAATCACCAGCACAGGCAGGACCAGGTCGCCGTGACATGATGATAACAGATATTAAGAACCTAATCCTAGGAGGAAATGCTCAGATTTTATCTTCTACTATCACAGTTAAGAATGTGATATCAAACCAGGTACCAAACTTACCAAGCTAATTTTATGATAAAAAGCATGAGAAAAGTCAAGTTTACACGACTGTAAAAACCTCTGTTTCAAGTAGTATTCAAAGAAGTGTAAGAAGGTTTTATGCACTCAGTTTTTCCTTTAAGCAAAAGGAAGAGTTACTTCTATACAGGAACTAAGAACTAAATAGGATCTGTGGGATGAAGACAGAAAGCAAAGACCTTCAGCACAATTCTACCTATAGATACCACACATTTCTGACCTTCCACTATTCCAGCCCTGAAAACTGAACCAGCAAGCAAACATCTCAAGGATGTGCCTGGAAGCTTGGATATTTTAATATAAAACAAAATTCTATGAGTCAAAACCCATCCTTTCTCACCATTTAAAACTTTTCTATAAAGTATATACACTGAAAGAAAAGACGGCGAGGGAAGTGGTGCTGAAAAACTTGAGACCTGAGATCAAGGCACTGGCAGGATCCAGCAAGGCTGAGAACAGTTGCACCTGAAGGTGTGCAAGGCTGTACTCCCCTATACTGATCCAGAAACTCAAACTCAGACAAGCAACTTCAGCAAAAAGGTAAGCTGGTCAGCCAAGATCAGAAGAACTTAATCACCCAAACTCGTGTTTTTATGAATAGCACTGCTTGCTCTGAGCATCCATACGCTGTTCCATATCTTGACCTTAGGAAATGTCAACAATAACTGCTGCTCATGAGACATTAGTTTGTCAGGCACCCGAGATACTGGTGGGCATGTTGGAAATGGGCTGCCAGCAGCCAACATCATTTTTAAGTACTTTGCATCCAATAGCATTTCAACCCATAGGCTTTTCAAAACATTTGTTATAAAACAAAGAAAAAAAACCCTTAGGCTAATATTTCAGAATCCTTCCTGCTTCAGACAGACCCTGCCATTACTCTCCCCATTTTGGTTTTCCGGGGGGGCTCACACCTTGCTACTTCCAACACTAGTCTTCCCTTTCAGAGTTATAAGCAGATCTGAGCAATGCAATAAAGGCTTACCCCACAGAATCACAATACTGCCACTAAGATACAAGAGTTGGCAAGTATCTTGATACTGACTGTTGCTGGAATCAATATATTTCAGCTGTCATTAGAAAGTTTATAATAATGACATAAAAAGAGCTGCTACACCTATTAATTGATGAAGACAAGCTGGAAAGCAGGATACGATTGCAGCCAAAAGGCCAGGACGAGAAAGCAAATAAAACCCCTCCAACATTTAATGTATTCCTCATGATCTTCAATGTCAAGGAGGAAGGCTGTTTAATTCTCTTCTTATTTTTTAAAGTACTCAGGGTTAACAGTACTGAAATTCCATCACAGTCTGAAAATAAAGCTGAAGCTTCCCTAGGCCGCTGCTTTCGGGAGCTGAACCTTCCCCAAAAGTCAAAAGCTGAAGGGAAAAATGTAACTGGTCAGTATATTTCATTGCAAATACCAGAAAATGCAGCAAAAAGGCAGATGTTTTCCCTGTTCTGCTGTACATCTCAGAGCTTTAATTCTGGACACTACTCAAAAAATCCCAGATGTTTAGTACCTATACTCAAAACAGTATAAGCTTTTCAGAGAGATCAGCCATAACGACTCCATGTTTTTGGTGGGGGTTTTTTTGTTTTGTTTTTATGAGATTTTATTCCCTAGATGTAATGGCTGACAAAGCACAGAGAGTTTGCTGTAAGAAATGCTGATTTACTAGCAAATGGCTTACTGCAGTTCTCAACAGCATACCGTAAAATTATTCAAGAAGCCTGTTTGCACAGTAAAGAACAAGAACCATTTATAATGTGAAACGTAATGCAGGCAAACATTTTCTGTTTCCTAAAGTGTCAGGCTTCCATTCTAATAACTAAAGATGTGTCAAACACATACGCAGAGCAGAAAATGAAAAACAGGATAATAAGTCTTCTAAGGATGGGAAAATAACCCTTAGTATTTAAGTAGAGCAAAAAAATCCTTAGAAGACGTATTAGAAAAACAGAAAGAAAAAAAAAAATCAACACAGTTTGAGTTTAGGCAGATGCTCCCACCCTGTAAGGGAAGAAAGAGCTATAGTCAGAAGTAAATCCAACTGGAATAAAGTTAGAGCTGCAAAAGACTATAGTCACCGCAGAGCAAAGGTTAAGGGTATGAACTTCAGCCTTGGGTGGCTATTCCCAGCACAAGGAGACAGTCAACATCTAGCAAAGATGCATTTTCTGAGACATTCAGGTGTTTGCATGCAGGGCACACGTTCAAATGCAGCAGTCTAGTGGTTTTTCTTGATCAAGGGAAAGCAATGCTGAGTCACATTCAGAATATCCTCCCTGATTCCTTGGCTCCATTCTGGATGTGCCACCTGTATCGGCTGATTTTGTGAACCCATCTCCAGGGCTCTGCAAAGCAATCAGTTTGCCGGAAACACCTCATGCTTTGCTTGCTTACTGTCCTGCTGCACGCCCACGCTCTAGTTGAGATTACCTGGAACTTAACCTATGCAGAGCTAATGTCCGAAGGGCACAGCAGACCTCACTCATGTTACAACGATGGTAGGATTAACTGAGGAAAAGTCAGCAATCAAAACACAAATCATGAAGAAAGGATTTAATTATGAGTCACTTTAAATAATGATTGTTGCGCTCGGACTCTCCTGCATCGGGGTTATGTCTTACAAGGGCGGTGCCTCATCTCCAAACTTCTTCTAAGAGCCTGGAATTCAGAACACCACATTTTTAGATGGTTCAAGGTTTATTCCTGCTGTTTTTGTTCACCTTAGTGGTGGTTCTCCAGGCGGGGTGGGGGAGGGGAAGTAAAGATCACCTGAGAAATTCAGCTCTGTATGCAAGTTTTAAGTCAAAGTTAAAGATTTGATTAAACGCCTCACTTTGGCTAAGGGTCCTTTGGTTGCAGCACCCAGTGCAAGTTGAACAAAATCCTTTACCCTGAAATCTGTTGGTATGCGAAACTATGAGAGACTGGAAAGAGAAAGAAAAGGAGAGGAAAGGAAGGAGCCAAGAACTGAATGAAAAGATTAACTGACTGTAAAAATAATAATAATAAAAAAAAAAAAACAAACAAAAAACCCACACTACCAAACAAACAAACAAAAAAAGAAACAGAAAAATACCACCACACAGGAAATTTGTGATACCTGATTGTACAATGATTAGGTCCCTGGGAAGAGACAAAAAATAGCACTGGGAAAACCATAAAGAAAAATTGTTTTCCCCCCCCCCAGAGTGTAAACAATGGAAAGGAACAAGCATGAAGTTCTATCAACGGCATTAATAAAGTTGATGAAAAGACCAAAAAGTAAAAGAACAAGAGGATGCCATTCATGTATACATATGGCCTAAAAGACTTTTGGATAACTGCCATATTTAATTTGCAAGATGAGTACGTGATTGTAAACTACACATGGTAAAGAGGTAGGAATATGTCAACATGATGAGGAAACACCATATTAATATTCAAATATGCGACAAAAATCTTATGAAGATATGTTAAGACAACATAGAAAGTCATGAGCATAAGAGCAGAAAACAATTCAGGTGAATCACAAGGGGAAAAGATCGATCTTTTCCTGATCTTTTCCGCTGTCCTGAATTTTTCCCTTAATGATACGATAATATAGCAAGCAATACGATTCCAGCTTTTTGTCTTCATCCAGGCATAATATAAAATTTGACAGCCATACGAGTAATAGTGACGCTTTCAGACATTCACGCCAAAGTTTTGCCATACTGGAGGCTTTGTTCATTAAACATTTATTTATATCTGTGTTCTATGAGTTGCAGAAAAATTTACAGAAATGGAACTCCATTGACAAACATTTCACCCAAATGCTGTCCATTTTCCTTCACAGATGGCCAACTGACACGCTTGTGTTAAAAACTAAATCACTGACTGCCATATCACAAGCAGTGGCAAGAGGGATCGTTCTATGTGGCCTCTCCTTAAGGCGTATGAACTAACTAGAGCAAATATCCCCTTTTGAGATCTTAAATCATCTAGCCCAAATTATAGACCAACAGGACTTTGGCTCTTAAAAGTCTTGATGAATCCCAGCATAATTCAAAATGCAAGTGATGAAGCAGGTACAAAATAATTCCAGCCTTCAAATTTGGGGAATTGGCTCTTCCTTCACCTCCTTACACATTACTTGTCTTGCATACAAATAGAGAGAACTTCTTCATAGAGGACATACTTTCCTGTAAGCACCGGAAATGCCAGAGGACAGAGTTGTTACTCTGTTACTCTTTGGTGGGCTGATACAGCCATGGGGAAAAAAAAATTAAAGCAGGTGAAACTCATCCAGTCTTCTAATAAACACCTACCATTCAACTCTTGTCACTGTTTTTTCACCACACTGCACCCAGAAGGCAGTGCATGATGTTTCAATGGCATTCGGGATACAGCTTCACTCTGGATGTACAGCCCTGGTGCTGGCTTTCAGCTCAAAGCCCACCCACCTGCCTCCTTCCTCCCGCTGCGTCGTTCTTGCTCTGGCAGCTCAGCCAGCTCTTCAGTTTACTAGTGTCTTCCGGATTCTTCTATTCTCATGTACTTCCCGTGCAGAGCAAGATAATTATTCTCAGGGCAGGGATATATTTTCCCCACCAGTCATAGAGATCCCTGTTTCCTCATCCTCTGTTTATAGAGTAATTAGCCCTATCTTTTAAAAATAAAAATTCCAAACTAGATAAAAGTGGTTGGCTCATAAAGCAGTTAGAGCACTGCCTGGATTGCTGCTGCACATGCAAACAGTGGGTACCTTCAAGCTAAGAGAAAATTGCAAGCTCAATTCTCTGAGCAAAGATTCATATCGTTACACGGCAAGCTACCAGCCGACCCTTGTGACTGGCATTCAGGATTGTTATGCTTTCCTAGGAGTTACGTTTCACAGGAGGCTCATCTGCACAGACCGGTGCCTGAGGCTGCAAGCCTGAAAGCAAGCAAGTCTCCAGCAGCCTGACTGCACGGCCCACAGGAACGCATCAGAAAGCTGATATATGGATATGCTGTTGTGATTCACCGTGTTGCTACACTACAAATCAAGCAAAACAACAGAGCTCACTGCTGTTATCAGGGCACAGCACTAAGAATACATGGCATGCCTTTTGCTTGCCTGCCTCAATACACCCCTGCTAGTACTCATCACACAAGTTTCAATATCAGCTAGACCAGAGAGCAAAGCCCATAAGCTAGTTACCACTAGCCTGTCCTACTGCCCACACATAAATAGGTGCTAGGGGTGAGCAAAGTAGGTATTAGAAACAAGGCGATTAGTTTGGTCTTCCTTACCCTTGTCATAGTATTTATATACGCATATCAGTTTTGGTTTCCAACACACAAATGCTTCTGCAAAAGTACAGATGACACGTTCTATTTTGATACACCTTTTCATTCACAAGCAGTGCACGCAACCGTGTGAACAAAAGACATCGGAAATCTGGGGCCTAGTTCAAGTTTAGAAAAAGTTCAAGTTTAGAGTTTAGAGAAACTGTACTCAGCCTAACAAAACTGCTTGTGGTCTATTTGCATCTACTTGATGCTGCACTGATTTGGAAAGGACTGTGATCCTCTGGAGAGGGGAGATGAGAAAGGAAACCACTTTCTTAATGGCAGGAATGAGGTTAGATTGTTTAGATTGAACAGCTTGCTTTTTTGTGATATTTGTTTGCATGGTTACTGTGAGGTTTTTTTGTATTTTATTACCTCTTCAATTTTAATATCTCAGAGTATAATAAATTTTCTCAAGTTAATGAGAAAGTTGCATGTTTGGAGCATTTAGGGGAAGAATGTGTCCTATGAAAATGATATTAAGGTTCCTTATATAAAGGATTCTTCAAAGTCGGACTGTACAGAAAGAGCATGACATATTTGATATCACATTCACGCTTCACAAAGCCAAAAACACTGAAAAAGACAAACACAAAAACTTCTCCAAACTTTACAGCCTTAAAATCTTTTTTCTTTTAATAGAATTTACCCTTATTTGATTTACAAAACAGCACAGGAATGATGTTCTCTGCAAGCAGCTCCATAAATATTGTGAAATGACCAACAAGAGGCACACGGCAATGGAATGTAGTTGCTTGAACAGTCTAGGATTTGTCACTGTGAATCAGAAGGTATTGTGAAAGGGTAGTAAAGTTTGATGAGTGATTGTGACAGGCTGGAGCTTAGCAAGGTAAGCAACCCCTTTGCATTTCAGGAGTGGGCATCTTATCGTGATGCTGGGGGGGTGGAGGAGGGAATCAGACAAGATTGACTTCAAGATTTTTCTCTTAACGTTAAAGTTCTCATGTCAACAGTCATTTTAATGCTAATATCAGCATTTTTTTTTTTTTTAAGTAGTAGTACCCTGTAACATCATTATGGATGTCATAAACATCCCACAACATATAGTGTCTTAAATCCAATTACTTTTCTATTCAAACCATGACCTTGAATAGGTTTTCAAAAGAAGGGAAAACACAGAAACAAAGCCCTTTTTGCTTGTTTTATGGTTTAGTGGCACACTACTGAAATTCAGAATTACATCAAATCAGCTTTTTGTTTGTTCTGCTTTCTGTTTTTTCCAAATTTAAAAAAGTTATGGAAGCTTATTTTTTAAAAAAGTAATGGTGGCAACATCTATTTCTGTAGTCTAATTGCACATTAAATCCAGCATGTACATAGAAAAGGGCATTTTGAAGTACTTCAACCAGCCACTGGCTGGATTTGATTTAAAGTATCTATATTCAGAAGGCTAACATTGAAGTGCGCTATATCCTACATAGCCTGAAGCTCAAATTCCTCTCTACATTGTGATAACCTCATAACCCGGATGTACAAGAGGTTTACACTGACCAGGTTTTCCTCCCTGCAGCTGCCTCTTTTGTATCATATCTGAACATAAGTCTTTCCAGTTCAATCCATGCAAAAGAGGACAGAAAAATTTGGAAGAGTCTCTTTCTAGGGCTATTATTGAGGCCCTACACCTGGCTAATTCAGGAAACAAAAGAAACCCTTTCCCCTATATTTTACCTTTTGAAAGCACTAACTTCACACAACGATTATTTGGCAATACTTATTTGCTGGATAGAGCTTTTCTTCCCCTATATGATTTTAACAAAAGCTCCAAGGGTATTTTGCTTACATGAAGATCTAAAAGTCTGACCCATTCAATGTCAAACATGTCATGTCTCCAGAAAACAGGTTCTTTATGCATATAAATGATATCTTATTGGAACTTCTGCACTTGACACAAGAACAGGGGTATCACCGTGCTGCTACACAAATACATATAGAAATAGCACCAGTTATAGGAAGCTTACAATTACTTGCCATCTTTTTGCAAGTTCTTCCTAAAACAGATTATATTGTTACAGTATAAACACCCATGCCTTTAATGGTACAATTAAATCTGGAGCAATTAGTATAGATAGTTGCCATAGTTCTTCACTGAGCTTTACTTAAATATCCCAAATCATTCTTGCATTTTAATGCATTAAAATACGTAATTATGTTTAGCATATCTCCATTTATTATGCACAGTCACTGGAAGTCAAGTTCACTTTGAATATATTTTCTCATCAATATTTAGAAACACCAGCAGACAAAGTAAGTGCTAGAGCTACATTAACACACAGATAAGCACGCTAACAAAAACTTCCCTTACCCTTTTTAATAGTGAGGAGAAAACTAACTCAAGACATTCACTCGTGAAAATACTGATAATTTTCCTCTTAACTTTGAGGTAACCTACAAGCTATGGAAAGATCAAGTACGATTAATATTTTCCAAAAAGAAATATTGATGAAATAAATTCGGGGGGGTGGGGAAGTCAGGGTATACACCATGCAAAAAAATGAACTGAAAGGACTGACTTGTCTCACTCGCCATCAGTATTATTCATGGGAACAGAGCTCAGCAAGAGAAACCATCTTTTAAAATATTCCACATTTGTAATGTTATTTATAATGTGAACTGAGCAGAATGAGAAGCTGACAAGCACTGCCATAGGAAATATGGTCATTCAAGAGAAGAAGTAATCAGCTTTCTGGGACTTCCCTGCAGGCTGGGGCTTGTGAGATGTTTGTTCCACCAGAGGCTGTACTTGCAATCTGTGACAAATCACTGCCCGCTCTTTATGTCTCTGTTCATACCTAGAAAAATGCGATAAAACCTTAGCACAATAGGGAAGGGCTGATATAAGAACCACCACATAAACAATTCAGATACTGCAGTAATGGAAGCCCTTAGAAGGTTTTAGATATATTCACAACACAGACACAGCCAGAACAGTGCAATATTTCCCATCACTTTTTTTTTTTTAACGATACCTCCAGGGATACAGAGAGAGAAACCTAAACCCCACCCAGTGCCACGAGGAATTCTTAGATCTGCCTGACCAGCAAGAATTGAGCTGTCAAATTATAGCCAGCAATGTTTAGATAACTATATTTAGCATTTAGATAAGGATGATAATTTTCCAGATGCCTTGAAAATGACATACCACTCTTTCTAGATGAGGTAACAGAGGTAGGCTTCAGTAGCTAGTACAGCGCTACTCAAAAAAAGTAATTCCACCCAAACGCCAAGTTCAGTGCCTGGGCTGCACCTTCACATAGTTGTTTTCCATTTCCAGTCCATTTCGCTACTTGTATATTTTTCTCTGCATCTTCTCACTCGCCACAGTGAGCATGAAGGTAAGTACGCTGAAAAACTCACTGAGCAACATCAGATAGTGTTAAAAAAAAAAAAAAAATGCATAACAGAGTCTGTTTCAAAGTTCAGAACAGACTTTCATAAAATCCACAAACAGCAAGGTAAACCAAATATGGTGAGAAAAGGAAAATGTTACTTTAAAAGCAGAAATAGAGGGTTAAGGGTAAAAAAAAAAAGAGGATAGAAAAATGAAACAAATGTAAAATAAACCCAGTAGTAGCTATTCTTGTGTCACGTTGTTCAGAATAACTCAAGTAAGACAGTAACAGACTTTTCTATTAACATTGAACGCTGTCCTTTCAGGATGCTGTTTAATACTGGCAAAATACAGAAGAACTAACAGTGTCTGGCAGCGAATAAAAAAAGTACACAAATTCAGTGCTTAAGACGAAGACCTGTATAAGTGATACAATTCAGCTTAATTAGCAATACTTTTAAGAAATATTAATGTCTACACAATTTTTAGAGGAGGGGAACTGGAATACAAAAATGTGTGCACAGTAATGTCCTATATTTTGTGAAACAAAAATCTCTTCTTCAGACCTCTGTATCATCTTTCACTGTGCTGAAGAGCCATTACCATGAGACAAATGTTGCCAAATTTTTTTCATATATTTGAAGGCCCAAGTTCAGCAACGATCAGTTTTTGATGGTAACTTTACAGAGACAACACAAAGTGCAAGTGTGATGACATATAAGTTACAGAACAATACTTACTGAAGAATGGAAAGTACGAAGTACCATACTCATTAAAATGCCTCGCTCTGAACAACTGCTTAATTAATGCTCTACAGCACACGCACCATGTAATTCTAAAACCGAGCTATCCTACTGTATCTAGAAACACCCTCCCAAATCCCTAAACATTATTTTTTCTTTGTTATTTATTGCTTCTTTTACCTAGACAAGACTGAGAAGGCCTTCTCTCATGAACTGTCATAATTGCTTTTGTTTTTATTTTCTGTCAGCAGCTGCACAATGACTGTTGCAGTTCAAGGCTGAAATTCATGTCCTACCATTTTGCTTCCCCTTCTTCCCTGAGCAGTAGATGAAGTACTCCTTTCTCCCAGCTGCACTTCAGCACTCCAGAAATATCTGCATTTGATTCCCCTGGAAAAAACCCTCTAACTAGTAAACCATTTTATGCTTCTTAAGAATGGAAGGTGATATAGAAAAGCAAGATGTAGGGGCTGTGAGAGAACACTCGCAGCCCACCTGGATATGGTAATGGAAAAAACTGGCACTAAGACCCCAGACACTGCACACAAACATACTGTGTACCTACAAACGCACAAGAAACAACAAGCTAAAATTAATGCATCTCATCACATACACTGCTGTCACTCTTGTTAACAAATGAAAAATAACCCGGGATCTTACCACTGGTACTAACATCACCTGTGTAACTGAAATCTTACCAGCTGATACCCAGGGCACCGCACTGCCCCAATCCCTTCCCTCACACACCCGATATGTTCACAGACCTGGAAAAGGACACAGAAGCACTGTACTCACCTTCTCTACTAATATCAAACACAAGGAAAACAACTCAGGAAGACCTTCATTCAAGTTCTTTCACTTGACACTTGAAACTAGAGCCAAAGCCAGCACATTGCTTATATTCATTTATAAGGTATCATGGATGGACAGATTCCTGAAGGAGCTTGCTGAGTTAAGAAGGAAACTTTTAAAAGTGTGTCAAGCTAGGACTACCCAGTGTTCACGGTTACAGACAAGAATGTGTCAAACCCAATACTGCTTTCTTCCCTTATTTTCACAGGATATCTGTGGTTTCATCCCTGTTTCAAATCCTGGGCCTGGCCCTTCCTTTAGAAGGGGCCAAAGAGCAAAGACATCATAAGCTAATCATTACCCTTCGTAGAGTACTCTCCGGTTCCCACCAAAAGGGTACAGCAGCAATCCTGATTTGACCAGAGTCTCATGAATCCCAATTCTAAAACTGCTGAAAAAAGCAGTGTTACCTGCAGGGAGTTGAAACCTTGATGAATCAGCATTGTATGCTCAAGTCCTGGACACGAAGCAGATTCCCTTCGGTTTTCTGAAAGTTTGTCATGCGAAACAGATGAGCAGAAGTTCAATTCCTAAAGGCAGAAACCAAAAATAAACAGAAATCAGACAGAAACACAGTGCGAGTTGAAGCTACATCACCCATACTTGAGAAGAACCCTTCTTCTCCACCTTCGTTGAGGCAGCCAAAATTTATTTCAAGAAACTGTCCTGGATAGCAAACCCCAGGCACCTACAAACTTTGCAGAAACTGCGTGAAGACTTAGAGCCTTGGTGAAACAGAACATTCCCATATAAACCCACAAGGTATGCCTATACCATAGTACATAAACCCAACAACAGCCCAATTTTTTAAAAAATGGAGTCATATCAGTGTTGTATCCTCACTTAAAATCCCTCAAGCCAGCATATTTGAAGTTCAGCCAGGCACTGTAAGCAGTTACATTTATTCATTTCTTTAATAGCAAATTTTCTTCTATATTTCAATTTGTTTCTTAATTCCATCAAACTGAAGTTCCTTTCCACAATTTTGCACACCATTCTGAAGTACAAGATGAACATGATCGTAAAAAGCTCATTAAATTACTACCTTGTGCTTTACAGAATTATGCAAGTTAAGATTGACTACAGCTTTCTCAACCTGTGAGACTTTTTTTGTATCCACCTGTGTGTTCATTTGCTAAGGAACCATTGTTAATAAAGTGACTCTCTCTCTCCCTACTGCTCAAAACATTATAACTTTTATTAATGTATATTTTCATGTACACACAAAGAAGTGCCATACATGTGGCAGTCACTGATTATTCTATGATGGTTATTGGGATTCATATATCACAGCTCTGGCATACAGATGCTACTATCTTTGTTCTCATGTTTTCAAAGCCTTGAGGATTTTCTTTTTTTAGGTTGGTACCATAATTTCTCATGTTGTCAGTTCCAAACATGTATTGACAAGACTGTCAAGAAGTTGCCTTTTGTACATTTATTTTCTCTCCCTCGGTTAATTCAAAGCTTTTCAAATTATGAGAAAGATGATTTATCCTTTAAGGTGTAAATAAATTCAATAGAGACAATGCATTGAAATTTATTTCTGTCACAGTACAATTAGCTGTTCCTTTCCAATGAAGCTTTATTTTTATATGGCCCATTGGCATTCAACTAATATCCAGCTTTTTGGTCCAGGACTTAAGAAGATGAGAACTCATTGGATTACTTTATTAGATAACTTCCTATGCAGTTCCATGCTATAGCAAAATTATAGTTATGTATTATAAATACTGCATCTTAGCACTCTCAGTTTACTACTTCCTGTCATAGATACCACCATAATGACAAGTACTATGGGTCAATTTCTAGAGAAAGAAATATGCATTTCTCTTTCCTTTCAACAGTCAACAAACTGAAATTTATGCATATTTACCCATAACAACTCTTTAGACTAAGAATCACCGCAATATGTAACCGGAGTCTAAATATCAGATTTACCAGAGCTAGAAAACATATGTCAGTAGGACGCTCAGGTGGCAGGAGGAGATGCTAGAGTAAAACAATCAGTTGAGAGGGAGGTAGACTAGTCCTCAAAAATAACAGCAAAAATTCAAGAACAAAATAGCTTTTTTGTCGAATCCAAACTGGTCATGACAACCACAAAACACTCGTCATTTGTTAATAAACTTAATGTCTAATCAGGTTGATTAATTAGCAATATTAAAAATCTCACTTGGGTTGAGTCTTCACATGCAATCAAGTCTTCCCGTTTTCCTTTCGTTTATTTACAAAGGAGTGGGGTGGATTTTGTTCAGACACAAAAGCAATTTCCACAGAACAGGCTTTTATCAACCTGAGAATAAACCTACTAAAAGAAATGTTTCTTGAAATTTGAGTTTTATTTTCAGTGACCACGTGAAAAAATGCCAGCCCTAGAGAACATATAACACTTACTGGTGACTTCAATAGTCACCATAGTTCTCTGTTAAAAGGAAAATCTGTAGAGTTACTGTAGATCGTTTCTGACCATTTAACAACCAGCCACTGTAGGCTTGTACACATATGCAAGGCAGATTCTACCACAGATGGCTATGTTTGTAATAAACAGTTGATGATCTTTATGAAGAAACTTCCAATCCGTCATACCTCTGTGGTGACAATGGTTTGTTGGTTTTTTTTTTCTTTTTAGAAGAAATGGCATTTGACACCTTCTTGCAAGTTCCTTTAGATTAAATGCATTAAATTCAATGGGAATGATTCTGTTCACACACTGTCCCAATCCAACATTGAAACGACATCTCTGGAACACCCTCAAAGGCCTTATTTTTCAGCTTGGAAAACGTGTTTCATGCTAGCATTACTCGAAAAAGGACTTCAGGTTTACTGTGTTACTATTAATAACCAAGGCAGCCTAAGCTAAACAGGACGTAGCAAGAGCTAAAATGGCTAGAGCTCCCCCAAAATATAGCAAGCACACATTTTGATCAAAAAATGTTGAACGCATTGCTTAAAACCAAAAATTGTTTCTTCAAGCAACAACAGGAAAAAAAAAAACATCCTAAAGGCCTCCATCTCATGCCAGCTGTGACACACATGGGAGCATTTTGTGGAAAGCATTAAGGTAAAGTAGCATCAGATGATAAAAGGGAAGAGGGCCCAGGCTGGGCAGGTTTGCTAGGATCAACATCTACCTGAATCTCTTATTTTTTATTAAAAATCCCCATAGTCTAAGCTAACCCCCTGTCTTTTAAAAGTAAGTTACAATGTTCCTTTAAAGTTACAGCTGTTGATGTCTAAATCTCTCCTTTCTTGATGACATTACACATTTCTTTGAGAAGGATTTAAATGTTCTTGGTGTAGAGGAAAGAACTGATGTTTCAATTAAGGCTTTTAAATCATATGTCTCCAGAAAAGTTCAAATCTCTGCCACTAATATCTTTTTCTTTACATACTCTGAAAGCACGATCAGTCTGACCTTCAATCTTCTTTGCTTTCTGCACTTATCTCCTTTTTCTCCTTGTCATTCTGTATACGTTCCCTTTCAGAATAGTTCACATCCTCCATTCCCCCCACAGATGTGATGTCCATAACATTTTAATGTTAACAGTTGAGCCCCATAGGATGCAACCTTGATTCCCTGGCAAAAAAAATCTGGAGGATCAAGAATAGCATTCCTCAATTTGTTTCAAGGTAAACATTTACTCAGTTTTGTTTGTTTTTAAAGAGCGGGTTGTATAATTTTTCTGAGAAGAGGAGTCTATCAATTAATTTCATATTACTGAACTACAATCACTCTTTCATTATAGGAACAAATTTAACCACCACAAAAGCATAAAAGGCACTTAGGGAGTAAAATGGGGAAGGGGGGGAAATCGCTATAAAAGCTGATTTATATTACCTCTTTTAAACACACCAACATGCTGCGGGACACATGTTTTGCACTTGTTTTTGTAATGCAGGGTTAAGCTCTCGGGCATTAAGCAGCAGCTAATTGTGTTGCCTTAATTCAGCAGCTAATTCAGCAGCTACACGATTCCTGTCACAGACTTTTTCTAATGAATGTTAAAAATGAGTGATTTAATCCAGCTAGTTTTGATATTTCATTAAGTTAGGAAGGAAAACAAACATTTCAGGTTCCACATTCCTTCTCACCAAGCAGATCAGCTGAGTACAGATGGTACATTTAGCTGTCTAGCCTACATCTGTAGGGTATTTTACAAGTTGTAGAAATATTTTTATTATAGGAAAGGCAATGGGAATGTCTTGTCCTACCAAACCAATTCTAATGGTGTTTACATTAGTAAAAATTAATGATTAACTATTAATACCTGAACAACATAGTTTATAAATAAGGTATGAGGACTGGATATTAATTTTCACATTCTGAAAGCAATGTCTCTTGTGACTAAAGGATCTAAAGCATGCCATAACTTCAATGTATTTTTTATTAGTACAATAAGTCTATCTGACTGTATGATATACTGAAGTTATGCTTGAGATACCAGTAAGTGTACAGGGTAATACTCAATACTGCAATTAATACTGAAGCCAACTCCTTGGTCACTGAAGGAGTCAGTAAATACAGGTGCAAAGTGAATCAAAAGGTGCTGTAGCAAAACTGACAACTTAAAAGCATATTTGGAAAGCGCTAAGTATTGCTACAAATGATCACTGGAGAAAATAAAACACAGTTTGCAAGGATCTAGTTCTTCTCTTCAAAGGGAAGAGGATGAAAGAGGAGAATTTAGGGTGCCTATGCACCCTTTTAAAATCACTTTAAGTAGTAAAATAACGATGTGCCCTAGTAAGACAGCAGATGAACCATAAATATCATGACCAAAGTACTGGTAGTTAAAACACTTTATTATTCTCTCTATCCCCTCTTTCAAAACAGAACAACATGGAAAATGCTTTTCAGAAAAAATGCCCATGCTAGAGAAACACAAACCTTCCTGTTGTATCTCAAAGCACTGAGGAATTTAAGCATAAGAAGTCATGACCTGTTCACTTTCAATCTCCAGTTTAAATCCTCCACTTATATGGCACAAAACACTTAACATATAAAATCTATACATACACCTCTTAACTTTAGGGTAATTAATCATAATCTAAAATATAGTCAATCATTGTTCATGCAGAACTCAAAGTGCCATGCCAGTGGGAAGCATAAATTGCTATTCAAATATCAAAAGGTACGTGGTGCTGCATTTTTGTTTCATTTTAGATTTCACAATACTTGAAAGTTTTTTCCAGCTTTCCCTAAAGTAGTAGCTGCTTCAGCAATTGCAAACAGTAAAAATAGTACCTCTACAAAGTATTCATTCTACAAATGTAGCCTTGTTCATTGTTCCCTCCCTGTAGCTATGGGATGTTGGTGGTGTTTGTAATTACACATCTATCAGCAGCAGCACAAAACATTTAATTATATTTCTGACATTTATTTCCATACTCTCCACTTCCCTCAAGTGCTAGATATAATCACCTTGCTGGACTCCAAACTGTTGTAAATCACTTGCTCAACATGGTTTGTTGCTTCATTTATATTAGCCAGGAAACCCACAGTAAAGCTGGAAGTACCAAGCCAGCCCCTCCCCCGCAGCTACTTTATGTCCCTCTGCATACACTCAGGCACGCACCTGGATGACATTAAAACACCAAACATCCTGCTGCAAACACAGTGCTACCCAGAGCTTCCTTAGTGCTCACTCTCTTCTCCCTCAGTTTAGAGCTGAGCATCTTCACTCTCCCCAGCATAAAATACCAGGTTTCTTTCATGAGCATAGAAATACCGCCTTTTTTTTTTTATCTCTTCTTTAGGGCTTAGAGCCTGTACTGTATCAAGAACCTGCAGTCCTGATTTCTTTGAATTAAAATACAGGAGGTCATTTCCTCAAAGTTTCCTTTGAAGCTAAAATCTTCACTTTGTTGTAACTAAAATGTAAATGTTTATCAGTTACTTGAAGTAGAATGTAAGGGGAAAAATACACAGCTGTTCTTTCAAATACTTAAAACTGTAGGAAAAAAACTCACTACTTTCAAATAATGTTTAGATGAGCAGTGACCTAAAAGAGACAGAAGGTGGCTGTTGTTTTGGGATCCATATAAACAATGCCTACTGTCTAAACAATAAGTATAAATATTTTTCCTACTTCAGTCACAACTGAATATTAGTTGATGACAGCTCTAACAATTCTGAATTTTATAAGAGCCAATAGTAACCATGGATATGTTCAGTAGGGCAAGGGCTTAAAAAAAACCCTTTTTATTGAAAACATCAAGCTATGCCCTTGAATTAACGTGCTCAATGCATATTTCATCACTCCATTCCTAGCATCATAGTATTTGACCGTATTTGTATACAAAGAACAAATGAGTCACTGAGCAAGCGTTCTCAGAAATTTAAATTTGGTGTGGGGCACCACTTTACATCACACTGATTTTATAGAACTCACACCAGCCAGCAAGATCAAACCCAAGACATCTTAAGTGGAAAGTATATGTATCTAGTATTCAAAAGAAGTAATTATAGGAGATAAACTGTGATTCACACTGTGCAATATTACTTAATTAGCTAGTTCAGAAGGGAATTCTTCACAGTAAGAAACAGCTACTTATGAATGGAAAACTTCTCCTCCCTAAACAAAAAGGTAAACGGGTCTTAAATTTCACAGACTCATCTAGACACTACCACAGTAGATTTTACTTTTGAACACGGCTTTATTTCAACATTGTAATCCTGTTTTAGTTGACCCTCACAGAATGTGTCATAAAGGGTTCTCAAACACCAAAATATGGGTGAATTAAGTCTCACACTCTGCAACACCCTTAAGATATATTCTTTACTAAGAGGGGAGTAGATATTGCTTTAACATTTACAAAACATACATGAAAATATCAACCCATTTTATTAAGGAAGCAGAAAGCTCCATGCAGCAGCTATAGTAATTGACTGTATCAAGTTTTCTCTAGTTTGCTGCAAGGTAATAATGGCTTAGTACATATCAGACATACAGCTGTTCCAAAAGCTGATAAAGTACCCTTTTTACACCATCTTTGTTACACATAGTCATTTACACAAATGTGATTGTACCTAGAATCACAGGAGAATAGGTGAATGAAAGCTTAGGTGTCCTAAGATCAACGTAGAGCTTCTTTCAGCAGTACAAAACCAGCCTTCGTGCAGTGTGCGCTACCAGAGCCCATAGGGTACCTTAAATGAACAGAGAACGCCAAGCAGTGCAACACTGTCTGCATAAATTAGCATACCAAGGTGGATGGTGTACTGTACCTACGTCTGTCTCAATAGTGCCACATTAGACTCTCCATATGGAAATACATGGCATGTCTCAAACTAAATAAATGTAGATATTTTCTACAACATCTTTCTGTTTTTAAATATGCAGCATGATCATTTTCTAGCAAATAAATCTTGCAAACCAATAAGTGTTACATTTGCTAGAATTTTTTATAGCCATCTGGCTTCAAAACAATTGCACTGGTACTGAAAATTGATGGCCAAACTATTGTCTGTAATCATCATTTAAGGAACATATGCTTATACATTTCTGGCCTCGTTTTCAGTACATTCTAAACAGCCAGAGGTTACATTTAGCACATAGTGGAGAAGAAAGAAGAAGAAAAAAAGAAAAAAAAAGAAAAAAAAAAAGGAGGGAAAAAAAAAGACACGAGCTGCAAGAAAAACCCACAAACACTGTATGAATTTGATAGCAGTGTAACAATGTATTCAAATGAACTACTGCACTGCTACAATTCAAACAGGTCACACAAAAACACATAGCCACATTCATACTTGATAAGTTATCTGCAGCGTTTCTAAATCAGTGTGCTTAGTGTTGTTTACGAGCACAACCAGGTACAACAAGACAATAAACTTATATAAATCTGCATACTTTAATAAGGCAATTAATTTATGAAGCAGTTTATACAACAAGGGAAGTAAAGATAAATTGATGCAAAGGGGAATTTAAATGTTTAGGAATAATTCAACGTCTAGTTTTCTATTGGATGCAGTAAGAATTTTCACAGGTGGTGTTTTAGAAAGAACATGCAGATTAGATTTCAAGTCAATACACGTAAGCATTGATTTGGTAGTTCAAGAAACTTAAGTTTTCTTACCTCAGCAAAAAAAGCTTTGAGGAAGGAGGAACTGATCATGCCCTGGTGTCAGTCATCATGGTATCCTTTTAGAGCTCTTTATAGCTTTATGCACAGAGCACCTTTGGCTTTTTTTCTCCCTTTTTATCACTGAAATCATTTTCACTCTGCTCCTGTATGCAAGTATCACTGTAGCTACAGGACAGACCTGGCCCATTTGAGCTCCTCTGCTTTCAAGGCAATGATTTTGGAAGCATCTTAAAGTGCATAACCCAACACCAAAGTTAAAAGCAGCTTTTAACTTTGATAGCAGCTTTTTTCTCGTTACCCCCTCTCCAAACTTTTCAGTCTTGCCCCAGACCCTTGTATCTGAAAAGGCATTTGTGAGATACGTGAATAAAGTCGGGAATACAAATTAAAATATGTCCATCAAAAGCACGTACCTAGTTTTAACCTGGCTCCCTCAGTAAATGCCTCTGCTGGCACAAAGGATAAGGCAAAATGAGCACAGAAGCAAAGAGAAAAATTGCCACCTTCAGTACCTGAAAGCATTAGTGAAAACACAGCTTTAGTATTTTGAGAGAAACAGTACATACACTCATTTGTTAAATTATGATAGCTGTGTTATGGGATTAAATGGAACAGATTACTAATTTTGGACTGCTGCTAAGAATTTAGTTCTTCCTCAGGTATTCAGACTGAAATAGTAGCAGACTGCACATTGACATGAACGGACAAAATAAGGAAGGCTGAGCAATGTAACTTAAATAAAATATGAAGCTTAAGACCTGTACAGAATCCCCAATGATCAAATTCTTTAGATCAACAAATGCTAGGAAAAGGGGGGAAAAAAAAAAAATCTGTTAAATCCTAATCTATTGCATCCTTCAGAACGTCATTATGTTTTCTTCAGCAAATACTAAAGATGCTTCAAGTGCCATTTCAGGGACATTTTAGTGCTTCTCGGCACCCTGGTATTAGAGCTGAAACAAACAGTTTCAGAGTGACAACATATTTTAAATATTACATGATTCTTCCCTGTCCCCCTTCCCTGCTAACCAAAGACCACTGGCAGACTAGACTACACCCAGAACACACTGGGGGGGGGGGGGGGGGGG